>JAREIK010018581.1:50000-517500 GCA_029783825.1 Sapria himalayana
GGGAGCTCTTTAAATTCTAGAAGATAGCGTGTCCGTTGATCCACCTCTGAATCATTGTAAGCTTCTGTCTGCCCTCTATTTCTCTTTTTTTTTTTTAAGTTTTAATAAAAATTATTTAATTATTTCACACTTAATAAATTTTTAATATTTATGCTATAATTGAAACATGTATAATTGAATTGACTCGGTCACGTGGGGGGCCAGTGGGCCGTGCCAGCATCCGCCGTCGGGCTAGCCCATATTTAGATTCGTGTTGGCATGGCACGAGCCATGCTAAAAATCATTTCGTGCCGACCACGACGTGGTGACCTTGATGGGCTTGCCGGCCTCACTTGTCTTGTATGACATCTTCATGTCCATTATCTCTGAAGAGCGATTGAAATGTCAAGATCATGGGCCTAAATATTGTTTTGCGTTGGTTGTGAGATCATCTTGCTCCGCGTTAGGTTCATATTTGATCTGGGTAGATTGTGCATGTCATTTTCTCATTGTATAGACTCTAAGTAATCGTTTGATAAAACTAAAAAAATTAAGTACTGAAAAATTAAGTGCTGAATTTTATAAATATTGAATTTGTATTGAAAAATTATATGATAAATGATTGAAAATTGAATGCTGAAAGTATTAATTTTGTTTGATAACTTTAAAAGTTGAATGCTGAAAATGATGAATTTTATATATTTATCATTATTATAACTATGTTGCATATTATCCAGCATAAATAGAATTTATAATAATTTTTTTTTCACTATAATTATTAATTATTATAAAAAATAAAATCGCTAAAAATATATCCATAAATAAATCATAAATTCAAAAAAAAATGAAAATATTTAAAAAATAATTAATAAAATCTAAATTCTTTAAAATTATCTAAATTTTTAATATAAAAATAAAATTAATGAATAATTAATTGATTTGTTATTTTCTCTCTTAATTTAATTATGACAAGAGAGTTAGGGTTAGGGTTTTTGGTGGCGGATAAATGAGGAGGAGAAGACAGATTCACAAACTGAACAGTAGCATAAATGAGAAAATAAAAAAAAAAGGAACAAAAAATTAAATAGTAACTTTTATAAAAAAAAATGCTGAAAATTTTCAGCCTTCATCATTGAGTAGGTCTCGACCTACTTAAAATTTTCAATACAATTTCCCTTAAAATTTTCATCAATTAGGTCAAATCATTTTTTTTTATCAAAAGCACTTAAAATTTTAACCAATTAAAAATTTTAATTTTAAGTCGGTTGCATTTTTTAAATGTGTTATCAAACAGCACCCAAGTCTTAGACGGTCAGGTCTCTTAGTTTCCGACTAGATATAAGGTAAGTGAGAAATAGTACTGGATCAATGTGTAACTTATGCTATCACACTATTTTTTTAGATTCATTAAAAAATATTTATTGATCAAAAAAATATTATTCTTAATTATTTAATCTTATTAGTATTTAGTAAAAAATACTTATATATTTTTTTTGTGCTATCATAATTAAAATAGACATATTTCTAGGTTCTATCTAGGAACTTTCTCTCTCTAGGATGTGAGATTTAGAAGGATATATGCAGAGAAATGAGATATTCTTTTCAAGTGGAAGTTATCCACTTTCTCAGTTAGAGCAACTATAACGGGAGGTGCCATCAGGGGTGTCATCCCCGTAACTACCAAAATGGCACCCAAATCATAAATTCTGTTGCTCCAATGGGGGTGACATAGGGGGTTGCAAAATGCCATCCAAGGTATAGAGGTGTCATATTTGGCAATTATGACACTCTCAAAGGGTTGAAAAAATAACTTTTGAATAAAAAAATATTTAATTATTAAAATTACACCTCATTTTGGCACCTACTGTTGGAGCAAAATTTTTGTTTAGGGGTGCTAAAATATTGTTTGAGTTTGCAAAATGATATTTAGCACTCTTTTTTTGGCAACTCCTATTGGAGTTGCTCTTAGACATATTTTTTCCTCCTAGCAACTCTATTCTGTTGAGACATGTCGATGTAATGAATCAGTCCGACAAATCTTGTGCGAAAGCCAAACTTTACGCCCTAAGAACAATTTATTGTTGTTAAGACATATTTTGCGTTCCTTATAACAAATTTTTGAATAAAATTTCATGCCTAATCTCCCTTCTCTAGTAACAAGAAGTGCTCGATCATAACACTCAATTTAGGAGTTTTTAGGGTGAGGCAGCAGCAGCAGCAGCAGCAGCATGTTCATGGTGAGAATTTCTTCTTCAATTGCTGCTGCTGCTGCTGCTGCTGCTGCTGCTGCAGTTTTTTCTATCTGATTGATTTTATCAGCCTTTGCTTGTGCTCTGTTATGGCTTGCAGATGGCGGTCTGGAAATTGGGAGACACTTTCGACTCGACTCGGCAATTCGTGGCTCGGAACTTGAACTTTGAAGGGGGTGATGGCGTGGTAGAGAAGTGGATTAGAATTGCGGATCAGCTCTACCTGCGCTTCTTCTTCTTTTTTGCGCCATTTGTAACCAAAACACATGCGCATCGAGCTTATTCATTTCTTCGTCACTTTTTTTTTTTTTCCGATACCAATTATGCCTTTTTTCTTTCTTTTTTTTTTTTAAAATTTCACCCCATCCTGCACGTCGCCATCAGTGCCGGTGCTTGCTCATCTGCTGAATTTTAAATTCTTGAAAATATTTTGTTGTTCACTTAAAAAAAAAGTATAGGTTTTTTCTATTATTACTATTATTTTTTAAATGATTCAATTTTTCGGCGAGCCTACAAGCAACAATTATGCATATATGTGTTTATATATGTAGACGTGTATGTGTGTGTGTGTGTGTGTGTGTGTGTGTTTAATAGTTAGCCTTCTGTGTAGGGGTGTAACCGAGCCGAGTCGAGCTGGTGTATTAGGCAGGCTCGGCTTGGTTCGACTCGGTTTTAAAGGAGTAGGCTCGAGCTTGTTCACGAGTCTGTTTATGAGCTGACGAGTCTAGTTTGAGGGTGCTCGGTCTCGGCTCGTTTAACTTATGAGCCTATTCACGAGCCTGTTTATGAGACTATTTATGAGCTGACGAGCTGAGTTTAAGGGTGCTCGGGCTCGGCTCGTTTAACTTACGAGTATCAAAATGATGTTCGGGAATTAAATAAAATGTTCATCTAAAATAGTCAACATACAACTAAATTAAAAAGATAAAATAATAAAAGTTAAATTAATTAATTGAAGTTTAAGTAGAGGTGTCAAACGGGCCGGCCCAGCACGGCACGGCCCGTTTTTCACGTGCCCCGCCGTGCTACCGTGTCGTGCCGGGCACGACACGGTTTTTTAAAGTCGGGCACGTGAAAAATGGGTCATCAATCGTCAAGCGGCATATCATGAGAATCATCAGCCGCAACATCAAGATCAGTATCATATGGGTCATCATCATCGGCAATCAGCTCCTCCGCCATCGTAGTGGATGTGGATGCGACTGCAGTGTCTGTCACAGTCCCAGCTTCAGCACGATCACTGATGCTAAATCTCGATTCCTCCCAATCCTTCAAACATGCCAAGGCCTCAACCATATCTGGACATAATCTCGATCTCCTATCCGAAATCACGTTCACTGCAACAGAAAAAGCAGACTCCGATGCTACGCTCGACACCGGAGGAGTAAGTAGATCCCATGCCATCCTAGATAGCACGGGATAGGCGGACTCATATGATTTCCACCACTGTAATAAATCAAGATTCTTATTGTCAGAAGGTGATAGGATTGAGCAGTAATCGGTATCTAAGTACCGAGACAGCTCGCTCCTATGTGAAGGTCCACCCCTACGTTTCCCCCTCGCTAGGTTAATGGAATAATCGTCATCTCCGAACAAGGTATCAGTGTCCGTACTCACAGTCTCACCACCACCATACCTAGTATCGTAGTATGTGAACATGTCTGTCAACTTCTCGTAAATGAACCCTTCGGATGGCTCTTCCAGGTTCATGCACGAGGAAATGAAAGTCAGGGTGTTTTCAATCCCTTCCACCTTAGCCCTAGGGTCCATGCATGCTGCGAGGCAATAAAGAGATGGAATGGTGGACCAGTACTTCAGGTACTTGGTCTCCATCTTTGCAACCATATGGCTAAGCGTCGGGTCCGCTCGATACTTCCTAAACATGCTACTAATGTTGCATATGCAACGAAGTGCAATGCAAGTGGAGGGCGTATAAACCGACGAACACATGTTCGTTGTGTCATAAAATATCTTCAGGAATTTCATAAATGAAATTCCTGAATCCCAGTCAGTGTCGTCAATAATAAGTTCGCCACTCTTACTATTGACGTAGTCGGATATCACGTGTTCGTATCCAACACATGATTCCAACATCAGGTACGTATAATTCCAACGATGTCTCACATCCGATTGGAATTTCTTCTTCGTAAGATTCGTAGACAAACAGAGATTACCAAACTCTTGTAGTCTACGAGGTGTGCGAATATACTTGAGTGCATTGCGTATATTTTCCAACGCGGGGGAACAGACCTTCATACCCGCTTGAACTATCAGGTTAATAACATGACACATGCATCTGAGATGAAAAATCTCTCCTAATGGTGCGTCTCTAATATTCCTAACAAACATATTGATCGCTACTCCATTATTCGCAGCATTATCGAAAGTGACACTAAAAATTTTATTTTGAATTTTATATTCCCTAAATATTTTCATCATACACTCAAATATGGCCGGGCCATCATGAGAATGAAGAATCTCAGTGAATCCTAATATTTTTTTATTGATTGTCCAGTTTGAATCTACATAATGACTCGTGAGACATGCATAAGAAGAATCATCGTGACATGTCCATATATCGGACGTCACGGACACCACTCCACTAAATGCCATAAATTCCTTAATTATTTTTTGTTTTTCTAACTTATATATCTTTAGTATGTCACTCCTAGATGTGGACCTAGGAATCCTACGATAGGATGGCTGAAAATAAGTCTGCATGATGCGCACTACCCTCGGATCTTCCGAAAATCTGATCGGAAGACCCATCAATGTGATGAGCCTGGCCATGCCGTCCTTACCCAACTCGCTGGAGTATACGAAGGGAGTAAACTTTGAGACTGAACTCGATCCAGTCTCAAAAAATGTAGTGTCAAGTTGGGTTTGCCTAGGATCTAACGGTCCATGTTTTTTGGAGCATATTTCGGCATGCCTCTTGAGGTGCCCAGTCCCACATGTACTCTTGCATGTTAAAATTCTCATACAATATTTACACTGTGCCATTTCATGTTCCTCACCCCTAACATCTAATTGTGTTATGATTTTAAAATGTGTCCAAACTACAGAAGTCCTCCTAGTTTTTTGTTTTTTAGAACTTTGGGCTGAGACGACAGGAGAAACCAACGTTTCAGGAGCCACAGACGTATGTGCAACACTAACATTTTCATTTTCCAAATTTAAATACGTGTAAGGTGTATTTGTCATTTTTTAGTTTTCGTAAGTTTTTCTAGAGAGAGAAGATTTAGAGAGAGAAAGTACAAAAAAAGTAAATTATATTACCCGGTAAAAGTAATGAGGTCACTCACGTGCAAGGTGCACTGCAGGAAGCTTTGATGTTCAAAACTCAAGTTGAGTTTCACGAAAATCCAAACCGAAATCAAGTTCACGAGGGCCGAGAGATAGAAGCACGGTTTATGTGAGAGAGAGAAAATATAGAGAGATTTTATGTTTTTGAAAAACATAAAATGTTAAAGGGAGGGGGGTAGATTTTATAGGCTAAATAAAGTTTTATTTTTTTTAAAAAAATATTTTTTTATTAATTTTTTGAATTTTTTTAATATATTTAAGGGGTAGAATCATGAGGACCGTTGGATTCTGCCCCCTAGCCGTTGGAGGCGAATCCAAGGGCTGAGAATCGATCAACTTTGAAAAATTTTTTTTTTCCGTTGGAATTTTTTTTGAATTTTGGGTTTCGGCAATAAAAGACCGCGGGTCGGTTCTGTTTGGACCCGACCCGCGGTCTTTTTACCGGCGGGGGCGGGCCCGGTTGGGTCACGACTCGGTGAGTCGTGAGTCGTGAGTCACGACTCACGACTCACGCCACGGCACGCGTGGCACGCCGCCAGTGCCACGCGTGCCTGCGTGAACCGGCACGGGATGGACCCGTGCCGGCGTGCCGTGCCAAGGCACGGCACGGGTACATCTTAGCCCGGGCACGGTTTTTGAACGTGCCGGGCCGGCCCGGCCCGGCACGTTTGACACCTCTAAGTTTAAGAGTTGAAATATTCATCATGTTCATTTGTAGTAAAAATTTGTTGTGCATCAAACATTCTCCATGTTCACAAGATTGCTCACGAGCATATTCACGAGCATATTCACGAGCCTGTTTACGAGCTGATGAGCCAAGTTTGAGAGTGTTCGGGCTCGGCCCATTTAACTTACGAGTCTCAAAATGATGTTCGGGCTCGGCTCCTTTAACTTACGAGTCTCAAAATGATGTTCGGGCTCGGCTCGTTTAACTTAATAAACGAGCTCGATCAAGCTTCTAGCTCGGCTTGGTTACAGGCCTACTTTTGTGTTCTTCGATTTGAAATATGCCATTACTGTGGTGACTTTGGGATAAGAGTAATAGAAGGGGACAAATTTTGGAAGAGAGGCGAGGAAAAGTCAGGCAGGCGATGCGATGGGTTATATTCTGAGGGTGAGATTGGCGTCGTTCTTCGCAGGCAGTGCAGCAGCGTCCGCCTTAGGGTTCTACCTGCTGTACCACGACTATCAGACGGCTCACCGGTTTCTTAATCAACAGGTAACCATATAAAATCCAGTCCATTTTCTTTCATTTTTCTGGCCTGCTGGTTCACGCGCCGGTAAATATCGATGCGCATCGTCGTGTTCATCTCTTATCGGCGAAACTCCATCCCACTTAGCCGCGTTTCTTCGAGGAAGCCATTGTTTTTGCATGTGAATCCAGTTGATTGTGTTCTTGTTCTGCTTTGTTTTTCCCCGATCAAGTAGGTGGGTCAGCTTGATTCTCGATGCTAGGAATGTAATCAAGCAGTTGGGCCTAGCTGGGTTAGTCAAGCTATGCCTCAGTTCATACTGGGTCGGTTCCTTTTTTGAATTTTTCTTCAAGGATCTCACTTTTGAATGCACTGCATTCAAAAGTGAATTCTCTTGCTAACCTAGTTTTAGTTTGGTTGAGTTGGGCTAGACTAACTAGTTTAGTTCAAAAGTGTATCTCATTTATATAGATTTGTCTTGAGTTAGAGATGAGGATGGTTGGACTTGCCCTATCTTGGTCTTCAAAATTATGTCTCAGCCTGATTTTTTGGAGAACTAGAATCATGGAGGTAAAAGGTTGTATCTAGTGCACAAGGCTCATCTTTTAGTATGAGGTTTGAAATATAGTAATATTTTGATAGTTTTCTCCTCTTAGTTAGAGAAAGTGTATTTGATGAGTCTCAAACTTAGAGGTGTCAAATGGGCTAGGAACCCTAGACGTGGCACGAGACACTGCCCAATTGAGTCGTGTTTGGCCAGCCACGACATAGTCTAGAATCATGTTTGGACCTAGGTAGTGCTGGCTTGAGGCATGGCTCATGGTGTGCTAAGCCAGAGGTTGTCGCTATAGCTGCATAAAAAATCATTTAAAAAAAAATAATAGTTGCCACATTTTTTTCAATGATTATAAGCCAAAAATTTGATTAATATTAGATTTTGTTATTCTTAAATTTAGTATTTTTATTATTATTATTATACATTATTATAATATTTGATCTATGACTTACACTTATGCATATGAGCTATTGCATGTGTGGTGCAATTTTCAAATTGTAACTAGGGTATGAAAATTTTAGTTGGGTCTTGAGGTTAGAAGTAATGCAGTATTTTACAACAAAGTGATTATGATATATTTAATTTTTTTTATTTTTTTATAGTTTTTATTTTAAATTAGGTTTATGATTTTTTTAATCAATAGAAATATTTAAAATTAAATGACAAATAGTACATATAACGATAATAATTTTAAAATTGATGTAGATATAAATAATAATGTTAATCCTACCAAAAGATCTGAGGTAAAAATTAGGTTGTCTCTAATGGCCTTCGTTCATATTTATTTTTCACTTAAAAAATAAAAAATTATATGAATTTTAGTAGTATGAATATATTTTAAAATAATAAAAAATATAAATTCTGGGGATGTTAAAGAAAAATCAGTGTAATATATATATTATCAAAATATATATACATGTAGGAGTTTATGTGATACTGTCTATCTTAAGAGGTATTCCAATAAATATACTAACAAATTTTTGCATTGGATTCTAGATAAATCCAACTGAGTGGCGAAGTCATGAGGATGTATTATTTGTGTGTCTACTGTCTATTATGTAGATTTAAAATAGAACTTAATAAAAAAAAATTTAGGATTTTTTTTAGATTATTTATTCACATGATATCCTTATCATATATGAGTGTATGATATGCAACTTTAAAAAATATAATATTCAAAATTATATATTTGTATTATTTTTGATAATCCTTATAATAATAGAGTATCGTCTAATAAATATGTTTATTATGGTGAACACATTTTCATGTTACTTTTGATAATGCATCTCAACTACATATGCATCTAAATTGTTGGTTACCACCACATGATATCAGAATAAGATAATAATTTTATTTATAAATATTTTAAAGATTTTTTATAATATAACAAATGTGTTTGTCTATATATACTTCTATCATGTGCACGAGTGTCAAATGGGCCAGGCTGGGCTGGCTCGGCCGAAATGTTTTGGGCACAAGTGTGCCGCCGTGCCGGGCCAGGCACGATTTAAAATAATCGGGCCCAGCACGGCCCGCAGGCACGGTAGGCCGTGTCGTGCCATGCCTTGCCCGCTCGGGCTTGCCTGTCCGAGCGGTTCGGGATACGGGGGACCGAGGGTCGGGTTGAATCAGACTCGACCCACGGTCTTTTTTTGCGGGAGGGGCATCGTGGGGTTGGGCTCCAGAGACACTCAGCACGGGACAAACCCATGCCGATGTGCCGTGCCGTGGGCCGAACCTTGCCGGGTCGGGCACGGCACGTCACGACACGACTTGTGCCTAACCCGTGCACGACACGGGCCCGGGCACGGAATTTTTCCGTGCCGGGCCGGCCCAGACACGGCTGAACCGTGTCATGCCTTGTGCCGGGCCGGGCCGGGCCGGCCCGTCCCGGTTGACATCTATATGTAATATTAGGAGCATGTTTAGCAAATATAGAGGTTATCATGCATTTAGTGTCATCGCTGATAAGATAAAAATTAAATAATTAAAATACTAGTATTTTTATTTCGACTCTATATTATTTGGCTGGTTGTATGGATTTTAGGATTAAGATAGAAGTGGTAAAAAATATTTTAACCTAAATATATTCGCGTGCATAAATCATGATTATCATCTTACAAGTTTTATTCGTAAAAAATTAACTAATTTATTTATACATTATGATATTAGCTATGGTAATTTTAGTCGTGCTCCAAGCAAAAACATAGATACCATATTTAAAGATGAAATTTTTTTCATTCAGTTAGCTAGCACCAAACGACTCGATAGTTCGAAAAATAGTAGCTAGCTATCTCGATACTTAGATATCGATTGTTGCTCAATTTTATCACGTGATGATAATAAAAATTTAAATATTTTATCATGATAATAAAAATTAACATCTACTTATTTCGTGTTATCTGAGATGACACATGATCAATTGACTTATTTGGATATTTAGCATAATGTTAGATAATTTTTTATCTATGTGTATAAGTGACTATGTTGAATATAATATTAATGGATTGTGCAGAATATAACACAATATTCTAAGGAATAAGAACATAACACAAATTATAGTAAATACTAGTTTTAACTTGGTTCACTAGTCATTCAATATGATTTGCTACATCCACCAGAAAAATACATAGTGCTTACAAATTTATTAACCCTAATGTTTCAGTATATAATTGAGAAAGAGAGAAAAAGAAGAAGAATAAGAATAAGAGCATATACTTTATAATTATAGATAATATATATATATATATATATATATATATAAAATAAGTAGGATTCTACATAAAATAGAATGGGTCAGATCTTTAGAGCGGACTGGGTCATGCTCCAAAAATTTCACCAGCCCACTGATCGGGCACCAAGGTCCTTGTTATTATTTCAATTCCATGTTTTTAATCTCTCAACATATTAGTAGATATACTTATAAAAAAAAATAGAGAAACAGAACAAAGAGTTAAGGAAATAAATAACAAAATAAATTTTATACTACAAATAGTATTGTAATCTATTTTTTCTATTATAATTATTATTATTTTATATTTATTGGCGTATAGTATTTGTATGCATAAAAAATTGAGAAGATTCTAAATTAAGTATTTAGGGATAATGTGCAAAAAATAATAGCGATGATAATTCTAAGACATGAAAATTAAGGATATTGAGATCACCATTAGTGAAATCTTCAGACTCATAAATGATAATGATAATCTATATATGCATCCGCATTACCATATCACAGATATTGATTTATTTGATAATTCATATATATTTTTTTAATATATGATTATGATGTACTGATATTATGATATTCTAGTTATTTTTTTTTTTTATTTAATTATGATTTTTGCACCATTGGCCAGTGTTGTATTGCTCGTATTATTTTATGAGTTTTATTTTATTTTATCATATTTTTTTATAAATATATATCTTTTAGATTTAAATGTATGTTATAATGTGTGTGTATTATATTAAGCTTTTTTTTTAAAATAAAATTATAATTTTATTATTTTATTTGAGTTGTATATGTCACATAATTGTGAGACGTGATTGTGGAATATGAATGTCTAATTTTTTTTTTAAATTTTATATATTTTTTAATTTATTAAGATTTTAAGTGTGATATTTAAAAAATAATTTATTATCTAATTAAAATTTTTAAAAAGTATTTTTTTTTTGAATTAAAAATTTCAACCCTAAAAGCCAAAACAACATGATTAAGTTCATGATGGCATGATCCAGCATGAATCATCACTGCTCGGCATGATTAAGCTGTGGCTTGGAGGTGTCAAATGGGTTGGGTGGCCTGTGCACTGCACGGTTCAGTCATACCTAGTCAACACAACATGGTTTGTGACCATGCATGGTCTCGGACCATGCCGCCTTGTGGTATGGCTCATGCCATGTTGGGTTGACTCGAGCACCACATGGTTGAATCATTCCTAGCCCGAAACATGGTCTGGGATTGTGCCTGGTCTCGGACATTGCCGCCCCATGGTATGACTTGTGTCGTGCTGGGCTAGGCATGACCCTTGTGCCTAGCCAAATGGCATGGTCCATCAGCCCGAGGACCCTGGATCAGTCTCAGGTCATTGGTTATGTTCCATTGGGTGACCGCTTGATGGGGTGTGTTAAAAAAAAAATTCAGCCACGGGGATCGATTGTAATTGGCCAGCCATATGAGCTAACTATTAGTTCTATATTCATGCAATGAGCTTTCGACATGGACAATGACAGGCTGTGCCTATCGATGTTGCCTCATCAATAGTAATTAAAAAAAAAAATCCTTTTTTAATCTTTATTATTTGTAGCCGTCAGATTGATTCTGATAGTTATAGATGTCAGAATCCAATGGTTATCATCATTGTGGCCTATTTAAGGTTTAAAAAAAATCAATAAAAAATATATTTATAAATAAATTTTAATTTTTATTTTCTCATAGATATAAAAAAGAAATTTATATATTCATTCTCAATTTTTTCTTCTTTATTTTTAACTCTAAGTTTTTATTATTTATCTCTTCAAACTTTAAGTGTTGTCTAGTATATCCTTAGTATATTTTTTTATAATATACATATTAGATATACATATATAGTATACTATAATTTTTTATTTTAATTTATATTTAATTCTTGTGCATGCATGAACGGTAGAGATGTTCATAACTTATAAAAAATTGACCGAACCGAAATTATGGTTTTTAAGGTTCATAAGTTTGGATCGGTTTAAAATTTTGTAAAAACCAACATGTCGGTTTAGTTCTTTTTTCAAGGTTGAAAACTGATTAAACCGAACCAACCCAAACCAAACATCATGCATCATTAAATACTAACACTTTATTCAATACGCCTAATCTCATCTTTGTCATTTAGTGGTCATTAATTCAACTACCAAAGAATACTGTATGATGCACACTTGCTAATGTTTGATTCTCTCCAAAATAACAAGAGATATATTAGCAATTCCTATTTCAACCGTCGCTTCTAAATCTATTTTTAGTACAAGTGGAGCATACTTGATTAGATGTGTCAAACGGGCCGGGCCGAGCTGGCCCGGCCCATTTTTTTAGGGCACGATCGTGCTACCGTGCAGGTTTAAAAACAGCCGAGCCCGGCACGGCCCGTAGGCACGGTGGGCCGTGCCTTGTCTGGCCCGCTCGGGCTTGCCTGTCCGAGCGGCTCGGGATACGGGGGTCTTTTTTTGCGGGAGGGGCATCGTGGAGTTGGGCTCGCGGGACACCCGGCACGGGACAAACCTGTGCCGGTGTGCCGTGCCGCGGGCCGAACCGTGCTGGGTCAGGCACGGCACGGCACGACACGGGCCCAGGCACGGAATTTTTTCTTGTCGGGCCGGCCCTGTTGACACCTCTATACTTGATGCATTCAGGAGTTAATTATCTCCTAAAATAATAGAAACACTTATTTGTTCATAAAATTGATTGAAAAAAGATCAAATAATTAATTTGTAAGAATTTTTAGAGGGGCTTAAAAAATATAAAGAAATTACAAATGATATTATACATAAATCTTTTGATTTGATAATTTAAATTTGTGTGATATATAAAGTGACTTACTTATCTTTTTTGTTATATATTTTATTAGAAATTAGGAAATCAATTAAAATTGTCAAGGAAGATCCGATGAAAAAGGATATGTGAAGCTTTAAAATGTGAATTTTTTTTATGTATGTTGAGTTGTATAAAATTTAGATTTTATCAGATAATTTGTATAAATATTTATGAGAAGTTATAATAATTAATTTTATTAGATATTTTAAATTATTATTCTTATCATGTTTGTTGAATATTTTATTCTAGAATTTTTATTTTAAGTTTATGAAAAAAATTGGGATTATTTTTCTTCATAATTATTTCTTTTGATTTATATAAATTGAGTTCGAACTGTGGTTCAAACCGCAAATCAAACCTGAACCATACTATTAGGTTTGGTTAGTTTGAATATTTAAAGGGTTTGGATCGGATTATAATTTTTTCAAACCGATGACATAGGTTTGGATTGAATATTATGTTCAAATCGATTCAAACCGATTCATGAACACTCCAAATGAACAGGATAAATGATTCACGATAGTGTGCATGTGCTTCTCTACGTGTGCAAGTGCAACACTATAAGTTAGTTGCATGGATTCTCAATTCTAGTTATTAGATTTTACAAAGAAGTAATGTATGAGTATTATACTAATTTTATTATTTTTTTTGTTACTGTGCTTCTTTAGTGCATGGAACTTTATAATTTATTTTTACTATTTTTTTATTTAATTTAAATAATATAACTAAATAAAAAAATATCACATAGTGAATTTAATGGAAATGAGTATCAAATTGATATAGACATAGACGTATGATAATTTTACTAAAAGAATGTTACTTAAAAAATAAAAAATTAGGCAAATATCAGTTGTTTAAATATACTTTAAAATAATTAAAACTAAAAATTTTAGTGGATTCGATGAAAAATTGACATAATATGTGTGTGTGTGTGTGTGTGTGTGTGTGTATACATATATATTGTAAACATATATATATATATGTCGGAGTGTATGTGAGACTAGATACCTAAAAAGTGTGTGTGTGTGTGTGTGTGTGTACATATATATTGTAAACATATATATATATATATATATATATATATATATATATATGTCAGAGTGTATGTGAGACTAGATACCTAAAAAGACAAGTTATTTAATGCATTAAAAAATATGGTATATTAGATCTGAGACAGAACAAACTTAGTAGTGTGATCTTTAAAGTTTGATTTATTTTTGTTTTATTGGTCTCCTTTATATATTGTGATGATGTTAGAGGAAAAGTATGATCAAATTGATTATCATTATAGTTCTCTTGATTTTAATTTTGAATAATCTTAAGGTAATCAATATTATATAAGTCTATTTTCAGTCTGCTTATCTTGAGATTCATAGGTCTACATTTAAGAATGATATAATAAAATTTTATAAATTATAAAAATAATTAATAATTAATGATTTTAGGAAATTTATTAGAGTTGTGTTCATGATGTTCGATATATGAATTAGTCGTGATGATGCATCATTTATATGCCTCATCGCTCACTACTTAGACTCTAAATGAAAACTTAATAAAAATATATCATGATTTCTTGAAATTCTTCATCCTCATGATGACTCTCAAATATGAGTGCATGACATGAATCTTTAGGAAATATGGTATTCTAAATAAAATATTGAGTATAATTTTCAATAATATTTATAATAATTGAGTAGTTATTTGTTATGTTTGTCAGGACTATTAGAGATTGATTATTAGGTAAGATATTTCATATTTGGTGCATGTCACATGATTAATTTGATAGTATAGACGTGAATAAATATTATTTATCCGTACTAGAAAAAATAAAAAATTTATTAAAATATCTTAGAATATCTAATATATAACAGGAATTTAGCAGTCTATATTTGTCTGTGAGGCTTAAAAAGAAGATATTCCAAATAAATATGAGATATCATTGAAATTACATCTGCCTAATTTTAAAATAATGTGTTAGTTATCGACACGTGATATTCGATTTTATCCAAATATTAAAAAAAATTCGAATAGAATGATTTCTATGGAAAAGTAATATGTAGACTAGTGGGTACAAGTTTGTTCACTATAAATTTCTAGGATTTTAGTGAGTATTTTTTTTTTTAAGTACAACTTATTTTTTGACGAGCTTAAAAAAATATGGATCTAGAAATCTAAGAAGCACGGACACGGACATGGACACGGACACGGCAGGATACAGGGACACGGCAAATTCTAAAAAATTAGGATGCGGATACAGCTAGGATATGACATGATAAAAAAAATAAAAATAAAAATTATTAATTATAAATATTAGGTATTTTATAAAATTCATTAAATTAAATTAAATTAAAATATTTTATTATATAAAATAAATATATATTGTTTATTTTATAAAATAAAAATATTTAATTTTATTTTATAAGATAATATTTATAATTATTTTATTTTATAAAATAATATTTTATAATTATATTATATAAAATTATATTTTTTTTATTTTATAAAATAAAAATATTTTATTTTATTTTATAAAAATATTTTATTTTATGTCACATCCCCACACAAATACGCCCGCCCCAGCCTCCCCCTCAAACACTTCCGCCCTTGCCTCTCCCCTCAATTCGTGCCGCCCCTGCCTCTCCCCTCAATTCGCGCCCGCCCCCTGCCAGTGGCCAACGTCGCCCATGCAGCAACGTTGCCCCCCCCCCCCCCCCCCGACGTCGTCAGACGTCGCGCACTATAGACATGGATACGGCTGCCGACGCAACCATCCGTTACGCCACGTGGCGTATCGGATACGCCACGTGGTGTATCATTTTCATCTTTTACTTTTTTTTTGTTTTTTTTTTGTTTTTTTTTCATCTTTTTCTTATTTAATTGGTGTGCTTAAATAATTGGTGTGCTTAAATATCATCTGGTTGTTGTTATTGCTGCTGTTCTGCCACCCCCCTCATGGCTATACCAGGTGCGAAGCCTGCGCGAGTTGGTGGATGAACGAACCTCTGCACTGGAAAAGATTAGCCAGAGTGGACAAGAGGCGAGCCAAAATGAGATTTGTGGGCCAGCAAATTCAGCAGATCAGCTGCCATGAGCCATTTTTGATTATGGAAGGTTCGATGTTGTGGATCTAAATAGGAACAAGATGCTCTTCTGATCTATGATGCTGGAAACGATTAGATTATGAATTTCATGGTTCACAGAATTTAAGAACAAGATAAGCGTAATCTTACAGATTGTTATAATTCGAAGCAACTGTGTTCAAGCAAGTTTTGGGAAGGTAGATATAATATAACCAAACAGGCCTGCATATAATAGCAGTTACAGATAGCATCAATGGAGTCTCAAAACAGGACGACACGACTCACAGTGACGATGAACATAGACAGTGCCCAAGGGACGCGCAGGACAAGTTGCAGTCGCCATGGACGTGGTGGTGAGGAAGCTCAGTGGACTTGAACATCGATCACCTTGCGCTCCACCTTGGACTTGGGAACGGAAACTTGCAGAACTCCGTTCTTGAGCTCCGCCTTTACTTTTTCATTCTCGGAAACTTCCGGAAGCCTGATGCGCATGTCGTACGCACTCACCCTCCTAGACCAAGAGGCGCCTTCTTCCTCGTCCCTCTTCTGCTCTCCCTTTACCACAAGCACGTCGTCTTCTACCGAAACCTTCACATCTTCCTTGGTGAGTCCCGGCATGTCGAACCTCATCGTGATCTCGTGCTCCTCCTCCTTCATGTCCCACGGCACGCGCGGTTTCACTGGCATCAACTTGCTCCAGGTGGGCAGACTCATGTCATCGAAGAGCTTGTCCATCGCCTCCACCATGTGCCGCATCGTGCTCAATGGAGCAAACGGAGCCATCGAACCTGACGCGCGAAAGTATCATCTCCATCTCGTTGCGTTTATTTGAAAAAACTAAGTCGTTCATAAACCCTAATTTCATGCCTCTTCATCAAAAACACTTCCTCTCCGATTCTCCTATTGAGAACTCGCACAACAACAAATGCATCGCTAACTACTTGGCTTAATAACACTACTACGAACAAGTGTCGATCTGATTCTGGAAAAGGAAACACGTACCGAAGGCGGGAACATCGGCGGCTCGACTGCGAGGCCTCGGTTCGGCGGCAGGCGGTGCGTTGCTGCTGCGCTTGACGTGAGAAACATCCACGGATGCTTCTCTGTCATTGCTAGCTTGATATCTTGCCGCCAACTTCAATGGCGCCCTGCAATCGGCAAAACATCCGGATCGAAGAGTAATTGAACATGGCGCCGCTGATCTTGAAGAAACCACCGCCGGCGCCGCTGATCTTGAAGAAACCACCGCCGGCGCCGCTGATCTTGAAGAAACCGCCGCCGCCGCTCTGTTCACCATCAACGATGGTGGAGATGCACAAGAGAGCGCCAAATATGCCATCGACCTGCTGCCGGGATGATGATAGTGGTGGTCGTTTATTTTTCGGTGCTGAAATCGGTGCTTTATGCTGCTGTGACTGTCAGGTGTCCGCCGGGAGAGTGGAGGTGGCAAGTTGTTCTAGAAGGTTTGTGATCGTTCTCTATCCCTCGTGTCGTGGGATAGAGAAGGATTATTATTTTGTTTTTTTTACTAATAATTATTAAATTAATTTTGTTTTTTTTTTCACAAATTAATGTTAATAATCATAATTACATTTTATTCACTAATATTAATAATTATTATTTTTAACGAATATTAATATTAATAAGGTATTATTAGATAGATTTGTGTTTTGGTATACTAATCATAAAAATATTTTGAGTTTTGGTGTGTTAAATTTTTTATAATTACAAAAAAAATATATCATATTCTAAAATAATTAATTTTTGGTGTACCAAATTTTTTATAATTAAAAAAATATATACTTAATTTTAAAATAAATAAGTTTTGGTGTAATGATATTCATTAATGTGATTTTGACCTCTGAAATTTAGAAAAAAAAATGAATTTTAATTTAATAATTTAGTAAATTATTTATTAAAAATCATGAAACTATTTAATGATGTAGCTGAGGACAACGTGGGATTTGAACCAATGTACTCTACTTGCCAAAATCAAATAAATTACTTTGTCATATTTATTATCACATTAGAAGTAAATTGAAATTCTTATATATAAATAAAAAATAAATAGAAACACATTTATAATTATACATATATGTATACATATATATGTACACACACACACAGATATGTGTGTGTGTGTGTGTGTTTGCGTGTTTATATAGGTATATATATTTATGTTTGTCGATTTTTATATATGTTTTTATATTTACCTATTTTTATGTATACTTATATATGTATTTTCATTTTTTTTATTTATAAATATTTAATTTGTCTCTCATGTGAAAATAAACGTGACAGAGTGATTTGTTTGGTTTTACCAAATTATTAAATTAAAGTTATTTTTCTATATCTCAAAGTTAAAAATTGGGTTAATAAATTTTAATGTATCAAAACTTAATTATTTTAGAATATGATGTTTTTTTTTATTATGAAAAGTTTATTAAATCAAAAAATAATTATTTTAAATATGATATTTTTTTTTATTATGAAAAATTTAATGTGACAATATAAATATTTTGTGTTTGGTATACCACAACACAAATCTCTCTTATAAACATATCTTTCTTTTTATAATCGAGAATCATGAGGTAAGGCCCAAACAGCCGCCCATCTACAGTCCAAGTGGGTAAGATTGGGCCAGGAAAGGCCCAGCATGATATTTTAAATAAAATTTAAAAAAAACAATAACACTAGCAATAAACGAGATGGGCCACACGGCCCATCTCGTTAATTCCAAATTGGGCCCAGTTGCATTCTAAATTGGGCCGAGCTGAATCGCGACTCACCAGTCACCACCCAAAATTTGGCCCAGACAGCCCTCGTGATTTCCTCTTCCATTTCCTAATTAAAAAAGAAATCATTTTTATTTATTTTTGGTTTGCTGAACTAAATATGAAAAACAAAACAAACATAAATAATCTCGCGTGCGATGCAGGTGTGCGGGAGTTCAGCGGAGGCATGGAGATTGGAATCGAGGGCTTCGGCGATATCTTTTCAGGGGTTCATCTTCATCCTGGACCTGTGCTCTCCACCGCCCATCATCATTTGGTAAGCAGAGGCATAACCCATCAGCTTATGAAGAGGCGAGCTTCGTGTTTTGGCCGGATTGACCTTCTTTCCGGAGGATGTGGCCTTCTCGTCTGTTGCGGGTGATGAAGATGAGGCCGCGCTTCTTCTGCTCGCAGCATCATCCGAGCGCGCATGGCATGGAGGTTGAGCATCCGGAGCTGGTCTATGTGGAAGGAGGCGAATTCTGTTTTCGAGCGAAAACTTGAGGATAATAGAACAAGAACCACATCTCAGCAGATGGAACTTGCGTCCATGGATGAGAAAATCAGCAGGTAGCTGAAGCAGCGTCGAGCATTTTGCACAGGTTATCAAAGGGGCTCCCCCGGCAATTGGCAAGAGGTACCTTGCCAACATCTTGGGTCTCTCCCCTCTCATCTCCTCGTCATCTCTCTGCACTTCATCTTCTACCTTTCTTCCATTCCCAAGCGCGAGAAGCTCACGGGCCTCTGCGTGCAGTTGTGGACTGCTGGAGGAAGAAAAGGCACGGCCAGAGTGATTGTTAGGGTGGAAACAGTGCGTCCCTTGCCCGTGCTGGTGGTGGTTCCCACCATCGAACCTCCCGTGAAACGCAGCACAGTTCATGTTCGGAAACCTTTCATCTTCTCCCACGGCCGTGTAATCATTGAACACTGGGGCACGGCGATCCATTGCTCTCCATCCATTAATGCAGCGATCTGTGTCATGTTGATCCAGCCGTTCAAAACACATCCTCATCTTCTCCAGTTCTAGGCATGCGGCCTCGTTGTGGCTGGGATCATGGCTAGGGCCGCGGTGGTGGCGGTGGCGGCGGCTCGTTGGCCCTGAATGGCTCCTGATTTGATAGGGAGATAGGTGAGCTGGTTGACAAAATGGAGTGGAAGAACAGCAGCAGTTCATAACAGGGGGAGGAAGAGGAAAGGGTTTTGTGGGCTTGGAAGATGCATCGTCGCACAGAACCGATTTGGAACGCCATTTCGTCTTCATCCCGAATTGTTCCTCGCGCCGTCTCTCAGAGGAACTTCTACGCAGATTCTTATGCCCGTCGGGCGATTTGCCAGGGTTTGCTTCGTCGGACGACAAGCCGCCATCATAATAAACACGAGAGCTTCTGGTTGCTGGGGATTTCAGCATCTGTTGCAGGATGGCACTGCCGACCTCAGCACTGCTGGGTCTGACAACAAATGCGGATGTGTCTGATGGACAACAGCCATTGCCTCCCACTTCTAGCCTTCCTCCTGCCAACAGCTCTTCTTGCTCCATGGGAACGATCTCGACGGATGGAGGAACTTCTGCTGGAACTCGAGCCTGTTCCTCCTCCCAAGTTGAGGAGCAGCCATGGCTTCTCTGCTGCTCATCATCATCATCCCCAGATCTATTTCGATCCTCACTCTGCTCTTCACCAGGTAGAAATTGATCCTTTTCATACTTTTGGTCCAAAGAATACTCTGTGCCTGATGAATCCACAAATTATCTAGCACTAGAACTATCCAAACATGTTATGATTTTTTCAACTTTTGCTGCTGGAGATAGAGAGAGATAGAGAGAAATATATAGTGATAGAGAGGGATAGAGAGAGATATAGAGAGATAGAGAGAGACAGATAGAGAGAGATAGAGAGAGATAGAGATAGATAGAGATAGAGATAGAGATAGATAGAGATAGAATGAGAGATAAATAGATATATATATATATATACACACACACACAGAGAGAATTAGAGATATAATATCATCAGGCTAGAGGTGTCAAATGGGCCGGGCCAGGCCTGCCCTTTTTTTTTAGCACGAGCGTGCATTTTTGCCGGGCCAGGCACTGCAAGGTTACTGTACCGTGCCGTGCCTGGCCCGTCATGGTTTAAAAAAGCTGGGCCTGGCACCGCCGGTAGGCACGGTAGGCCGTGCCGTGCCTGGCCCGCTCGGGCCTGGCCGTACTGTTCGGGGCCCTTGGGACCGTGGTTCGGGCAATCAGATCCGACCCACGGTCTTTTTTGAGGGGAGGGGCAATCGTGGGGTCGAGCTCGAGGGACACCCGACACGAGATGAACCCGTGCCGGTGTGCCGTGCCACAGGCCGAACCATGCCGGGTCAAGCGTGGCACGGCTCGCGCCTGACCCGGGCACGGCACGAGCCCGGGCCGGGCCAGGAATGGCCGAACCGTGCCTCGTGTCGAGCAGGGCAAGTCCGGCCCGGTTGACACCTCTACATCAGGCAAGAATAATATTAAGACGATTGATCACATATATGATTTCTTTAAATTTCAGGAATAAAATAATCGAGACTTGTGCACTGGGTATGATCTTCATCTCCATTATTATCACCGTGCTCTCCTTATTAATATAGGGGGGGTGATTATATTTGATTTATTTTTCTTTTTAATTATGCTAATATCCTTCTGCAATTTATTTTTGTTTTTATTTTCATTTCAATTATTATAAGGATGGTACTGTAATTGCCTACTTCTCCCACTAAGGTACTATCATAGAGATGGTGGTTCGTGGTGAAATAGTTAAAACAACAGTTTTCACCACTGGGTCATAAAATTGAAGTTTATAAACATGCAATTCTTCTAATTTCAAAGTTTACCTGACTCACATGATCAGCTCATCATTAACATAAAAAATAACATGCTTACAGACTATTTCATCTTGATAAAATTGTTACTACTATTGTTCTAACACGACCTTTGAGAATAAATACCATTAAATGAATAAATTTGCAAAATCTAATATATATTAGGTATCAAGTATGAGATTGAATGTGAAGTGTTGAATAATAAGCTAAAGAATAATAATATTCAATAAATTTGCAAACCCTAGACCCTAAATTACGAACCATAAACCCTAAAGCACATATTGAGTGCTAAAAAAATAAAATAAAATAAAAAACACATTGAGCGCTATGATGTGTTTAAATCATCACCAATGCACTGGATCTCATAAGAACTCTAAAGTCAAAAATGCTTGGTCGCGATCACTATTGAGATGATTGATCATTGTGTAAGTTTATCATATGCATTTATCCTGTGGTTGGTAATATAGAATTAGAAAGAGGGTGAAAAAAAAAACTAAAAAAAAAACTAAAAATTAATAAATTATTTATTGAATAATTTTTTCCTAGGTTCTTCAAATAATAATAATAATAATAATCAAAGTCATCCTAAATATGTTAGTAAAAACTAATAATCATAAAGCTCCAATATTCTAAGAATTACATTGGAATAACTATGACACACACACACACTCACACTCTCACGTGTGTGTGTGTGTGTGTGTGTGTGTGTGTGTGTGTGTGGCATAAAACAAAGGGGAACCATCATGTTAGGTGCTCGCATGAAAAAAACAATGAAAATAATATAAAACATAGCATAAGTTATAATATCATCTTTTAAACTGATATATAAATATCCAGAATATTAAACATGGAAAAAATAAAAAAAAAAAATATGTTATCGAAATGTAGACTATGATTTTGGTCTCATCTTGTATCTTCTCGAAATGGAAGAAATAATTTATTGTGATCATAAAATATTAGATTAGAGATAATATATCTTATTATTACTCTCAGAGTAGAGAGTAGTAAAAGAAGTGACTGAAAATTTAATCATGTTGAATATTATAGTGATCATTACATTATATCATGTCTCTACTCAATATCAATGAATTATTGTACATCTCTTACTTTTCTGTTAAATAAGAATATCTAAGAGAAAAATATAATATATCATAGTAAATTTATTTTTTGCACATAATGATGTTTAACCAGAGTTAGAAAATATGATTAGTTGAATATGAAGAGATGTATCAAACTAACCATGGTATGGAGAATCAAAGAAATGATTTACTAAATCAACTTCGTATGTTATATTTGATGTGTTCGATTATATAAATACTAACATATCGGATCTCATAAGAATTTATAAATTAAATTATTAAAAATAATACTATGATGATCGAGCATATGTGAAATCTTTATTATATTGCATGCATGTGTTTGAGATCATATCTTAGTGAGATGATAAATATTGTAGGTCCAAGACTCATCGGATAAAATATTTTTAAATTTTTGAGATAAAATTATCAAGATATTAACTTTTTCTAGATGGTAAGATTATGGGATAAATCAAGAGACATGTGCAATGGGTACAGTCTCTGACAGTCAAGTAGTTATCTTTCATATAATCATTCTATATATAGTCAAATGAATTGGAGGATTAAGGTCGAACAAAGAAATAATATCTAGCTCATTAGATATATCACTAGAGTACAGCTCAAAAGATCAGGCCATAAAATTGTATCCAATGCATATATCTACTATAACAATATGATATTTCTATGATCATAATTTAAACCTCAATTTTAAGAAAATATATAAGTTTTTTCAAGATTTTTTTTTATCAGAAACTGAGTAATAATACTCTTTGCAAGGAAGCACGGACACGGCTCCCTACGGTAGTGTCCAACACTTGGACACGTGGACACGGCACGGATATGTGTCCGATACTCCATGTGGCGTATCATTGCACAATCCGCATCCGATACGCTACGTGGCATATCGGATGGTTGCGTCGGCAGCCGTATTCATGTCTATAGTGCCCGACGTCCGACGACGTCGGGTGGCCAACGTCGCCGCATGGGCGATGTTGGCCACTGGTAGGGGGCGGGCGCGATTTGAGGGTGAGGCAGGAGCGGGCGTGATTTGAGGGGAGAGGCAGGGGTGGCGTGAATTGAGGGGAGAGGCAGGGGCGGCATGAATTGAGGGGAGAGGCAGGGGCGGCGCGAATTGAGTGGAGAGGCAGGGACGGCACGAATTGAAGGGAGAGGCAGGGGCGGCCCGAATTGAGGGGAGAGGCAGGGGCGGTGCGAATTGAGAGGAGAGGCAGGGGCGGCCCGAATTGAGGGGAGAGGCAGGGGCGGTGCGAATTGAGGGGAGAGGCAGGGGCGGCGCGAATTGAGGGGAGAGGCAGGGGCGGCGCGAATTGAGGGGAGAGGCAGGGGCGCCGCGAATTGAGGGGAGAGGCAGGGGCGCCGCGAATTGAGGGGAGAGGCAGGGGCGGCGCGAATTGAGGGGAGAGGCAGGGACGGCGCGAATTGAGGGGAGAGGCAGGGACGGCGCGAATTGAGGGGAGAGGCAGGGACGGCGCGAATTGAGGGGAGAGGCAGGGACGGCGCGAATTGAGGGGAGAGGCAGGGGCGGCGCGAATTGAGGGGAGAGGTAGGGGCAGGCGTATTTGAGGGGGAGGCAGGAGAGGGCATGATTTGAGGGGAAAGACAGGGGCGGCACGAATTGAGGGGAGAGGCAGGGGCGGGCGTATTTGTGTGGGGATGTGGCATAAAATAAAATATTTTAATAAAATATAATAAAATATTTTAATAAAATAAAATAAAATATTTTAATTTAATTTAATTTAATAAATTTTATAAAATACCTAATATTTATAATTAATAATTTTTATTTTTATTTTTATTTTTATTTTTATTTTTATTTTTTTATCATGTCGTATTCTAATCATATTCGTATCCTAGTTTTTTAGAATTTGTTGTGTTCCCGTATTTTGCCGTGTCGTATCTTTGTGTCCGTGTCCGTATCCGTGATTCTTAGACTCTTTGAGCTAGGTAATCATAATTAACAACTCATCATCTCTCGTAATTAAATATTATTTATACACACAATCAATAAATAAGTTTATCATCAAAAAAAATTCTAAAAATTTAATAAACTAAACTCTCATAGATTATTTAAAATCATATGAGTTCTTTCATGATATACATTAGAATGTGTACTCTAGCCGAACTAAAAAATCAAAAAGTTACTTTATATAAATATATATAAATATATATATATATATATATATATATATATATATATATATATATATATATCATTGGGAAGAATAAGTCTCATTAGAAAAATATATTTTTGTTCTACCATGATGGTATGACTTGGTGCTATGCTGGATAAGATAATGTTTTAAAAGTAGATTTTGATATGATAATATCATTAAGAAAAATAATAAAAAATAATAAAAAATTGAAATAATAAATTGAGTATAACTCATTTATTTCTTGTAAATAAATTATTTAACATTTAAGATCAGATAAATCAACTATAGGATCATCTGACTTTTCAAGAAATTTTTATTTATTATGAGCAGGCTACATAAAAGTATTATTATCTCCTAGAATAATTTCAAAGTTTTAGATGATTTAGTCTATTAATTCTATACTTATCAAAGAATTACTTCCTTATACAAATGTTATTTTCTCCATAATCAATTTTTTTGTACATATTGATGCATATGATGACTTGAAAATAATGAGCGGTGACATTCTATCCTAGCTTGAGGCCCAAGTAGGACTCTAGAGGAATAAAGAAGAATAAAATACATGTCTTCTAAATTCTTAATCTGCTTAGACTCATAAGTCATACTCAAAAAGATAATATTGATATTAACTAATACTTTATTAATCTCTGGTTAATATATTTATCTTTTCTTTATTATTGAAATAATTAAAAATATATATTTTATTATCCATGATAATTTATCATAGTATTTTATCATATTCCTATCATAAAAATTATTATAATCATTTCAATTAAATATTTTTTTATAATCTCATTTTGTAAGAAACCAACATCATAGTAGTGTGATCATCAAAAGATGAAGGATATTCTAATCGTAAGAATAGTTTGATTCCAAGCAATGTTGAATATATTTTTTCTAGGGTACTTGCCAAATCACATATCATGTGATTGGAACATGAGTCTTGCTATTGCGAACCTATAGCCCCGGGTGTTGTGCCCATATATTTAGAAGGGATCACATGGATTTGGTTTGGGGGGAAGGATGAGTGGGCAAATATATATACATACACACACACATATACACACACACATATACACACACACATATACACATATATATTTACACACACACACACACACACACATATATATATATATATATATCTCATTTCATAAGGGTGTGCATTGTGCTACTACATAAAACTTGATATATCATCACTTGATCAGTAAAGTAAGAATAAATTTATCAAACATATACTCTAAAGCATTATTATTTTTAATAATTTTAATATTTTTATTAAATTATTTTAAATTTTTATGAAATAACTAAAAAAATATGAGATATGTAATAAAAAATAAATAACCAAATAAAAAATATAAAATCATCAATAAATATAATAAAAAATATCCAAAATAATATTGAGTTTCAATTCTATTAGACTCTCAAATATTTAAATAAATTGGATAATAGGAACTAATATATACTAGTCTTTCAAATAAAATATGAAACTCTGATATATTTTCTGATCTAATGGGCCACATAGTCTAGCATAAAGATGATTCTAACACTATGATCCAAAATATTCACTTTGGCTAGAGATAGATAAATAAGTCAAGAATAATCATGTGGTTGATCATAAAGAAAATCCTATGCCCCTTATTCTCGCAAAATAACACAAGAAATAATATCAAAATAAAATTATTTAGCAATATAACTCATGCAAAAAAAAAATAATTCTCTATCTATTTGACATCTCTTCTAATATATAATATAATATATTATTACTTTTTAATTTTTTAATATTTTTATCAAATTAATGTTTTAACATGTTATGAAAAATATAAAAAATATAAAAAACTTATTATCAATCACGAAACAAATATATTTATATATATCTCGAGCAATTATTAATAAAAATAATTAGCTACGTATTATCAAGCAAATATATTCCTATTCAAATCAGACTCTCATTTAAGATGAAAATTCTATTAAATATTTCTAATTGATATGTCTCACACTCTAAAATTAAACTACCCCTAAGACTAGAATAAAATAATGAGTCCAAGATATTCATACAACAAGAGGGTGTGATCTTATAATTAAATAATAAATATATAATTTAGCCTGCTCAATTTCAAATAAAATCTTTCACATAATAATGTAGCAAGTTTTCTTGAAAAATAACTCACAGAAATTAAACTAATATAATAATCATAAATACATATGACAAGTAAAAATAATAAATATTCAAATTAAATAATTTTCAAGTATTTATCATTAGTGATAATCATGAACTCATAGAAAATAAAAAATAAAAAATTAAAATATAATTATAAGTTATATAAATATTTACTATTGTGTCAATAATCAAAAGTTTAATTGAGAATATAATTTTTATATTTCTCTATTATAAGTGACATTGTGACATGATAAATGAGTTATGTGAGGATCCTTAAATGAACTATGATAAAAATAATTTATATATTTCTCAATCTCATCTCCAAAAATAATATATAATAATTAATTAATTATTTATAGTGGGATCTATTTTCTTGCAAAGAGTTCCTCAAACATTCACACCGATTTTTTAAATTATAATATATATTTTGTACAAATCTAGAAGAATCATAATTAGGGTTTAAGTCCAAACATTTTTGTGCATTGCCATTTGCTTTCGCCTGTCGTTATGCACTGCTATGTATTGTCGAGCACCACCTAGGGTTTGCGAATCAAAAAATACCATCACACACTGCAACCACATCACACATCATCTAGACAATTCGCACATTAGCATTACGCATTGTTGTGCACTTGAGCACCATCGCTTACACTATTATGCACACCTCCTTGTGCTCTTGTGCGCATGTACACATTGTAGTTGCACACAATGAATGTGCCACTACTATTTTTGCGTAGTCGATAGGAAAAAAGTAAACTAAGGAGACGAAACATATTTTATAATTAAAAATACTACTTTGAAATCATATTATAAATTGAAATGTAAAAATAAAATATAAACATAATATATTGAATAATAATATATAACTCAGATGCTTATATAATAGTCAACTATGCTTAGGATAGCTCTAATGTTGAGTGAGTGAGAAGGATTGATAGATAGATAGATAGATAGAGAGGAGGATAGAGAGGGATGGATAGATAGAGAGAGAGAGGGATGGATAGATAGAGAGAGGGATGGATAGATAGAGAGAGGGATGGATAGATAGAGAGAGAGAGGGATGGATAGATAGAGAGAGAGAGAGGGATGGATAGATAGAGAGAGAGAGGGATGGATAGATAGAGAGAGGGATGGATAGATAGAGAGAGAGAGGGATGGATAGATAGAGAGAGAGAGAGGGATGGATAGATAGAGAGAGAGAGAGAGGGATGGATGGATAGATAGATAGAGAGAGGGGGATGGAAAGATATAGAGAGAGAGGAATGGAGAGATAGAGGGGGGATGGATAGATAGAGAGAGAGAGAGGGATAGAGAGAAGGATATAGAGAGAGAGAGGGATAGAGAGAAGGATATAGAGAGAGAGAGGGATAGAGAGATAGATAGAGAGAGAGACAGGGATTGATAGATAGATAGATAGAGAGAGGGGGATGGAAAGATATAGAGAGAGAGGAATGGAGAGATAGAGGGGGGATGGATGGATAGAGAGAGAGGGATAGAGAGAAGGATATAGAGAGAGAGAGAGAGGGATAGAGGGATAGAGAGAGAGGAGTTCATAATTCATATATCGACTTTAAACAATTGTGATAACGATGAGTTCATAAATTCACAATGATGTTTAGATTGAGTTCTTGACATAATAAAAAGATTGAGGCAAATTTACTAAAATTTGGAATCATTCAAATACATGTTGTTTTCTTGAACTAGGGTTTTTTTTTTTCACAAGCAATAAATCTTTAGAATTTTCTTTTTTTTTTTTTTAATTACCTTGGAGATGAGCTCCGCATCCGCCACACTCGTACAAAGAAACATGAGGAAACTCGGGGAGAATCTGCAAGCACCTGGGGCATCTTACAAGACGAACCTCCGCAGCCGATCCAGAGCTCATGCTTCTCCTGCAAGTGAGCCAAGTTGATTATCATACGGCTCTTTGCACCCACTTTGCGCTCATCAAAATTCTCCTCCTACATATCCAGACCCCAGAGAGAGAGAGAGAGAGAGAGCGAGAGAGCGAGAGAGCGAGCCAGCTGCAACAGGATTAAAAATGAAGATAATAAGTGAAACAAGGAGACTCCATTTGCTTCTCTTTGTTACTTCCTCCACATATTTCATACAGTACGGCGGGGGCCCTTGTCGCCACAAGAGCTACTTGAATCATCGTCAATCAGCTTCAAGTTTCGAATTTAGAACACGCAGACATCGCTGCAACTCGTATCAGACGTACCGATCATACCCTAGAAATAGAATACTAACAGAATGAAGCTGCCCAGGCAGGTAGCTAAGCGGGATCGGGAGAAATTTTTTGTGGAAAAAAACAATCTCTCTTCCTTATTGCACGTGATCAGGGAACGAAGGTGCCAATCCTCCATTGGATTTCTGCGCTCGGAACTCGAAATTAGGGATTTGCATTTAGGGGTGTGACTTGTGGATCGTGGGTAGAAGGAGGAGGAGGAGAGGGGGTTTTTTTTTTAATGGCTGTCACTCTCTGACAACTAATCAACAGTCGTTTAATTTTATTTTAAAAAAAATATTTTAATTTTTTTTAATATTTTTCCTGGAACTAGTTAGACATGCTTAAAAACAATTTTATTTTTTTTTAAATATAAAATAAATAATGGGAGAATTATGTTGTGGTGCATCACCCCCAAAAAATAAAATAAAAAAACCTAATTTTCAATATTTAAAAAAATATATACTAAACTTTCATGTAATTAATTTTTGGTGCACATATTTATATTAATACAAAAGTATCCTTTTTTTTTTAAATAAAATAAACCTAACCAAAGGTAGCATTCGAGTTCAAGGAAGTAAGGGTAATTTCGTATTTAAATAAAGTAGCGCACCAAAATATAATTAATTTTAAATATTAAAAGTTTTGTTTTTTTTTTATTTTTTCATGAATAGTGCAGCAAAATATAATTATCTCATAATTAATTATTGGAATTTTTTTTATTGATAATTAATAAACAAATATATTAATTGATCACCTTTTATTTTTTTCTCCTAAAAAACAGTGTTTTCAATCTTGATAAATTTTTAAAAAATAAGAATTCTTTTTTTTTTTTTTTGATAATTTTGGGTTAGATATATAATTTATCTTATTAAATATAAATAATTAATCATTGGGAAATTTATATTATTTTTTATATTTTTGTGTCAATATTATTTCCAGTCATCTCCTGGCCCTGGAATTGAATTAGAACGTGGCCGGTTGCCAGTTTTGGAACAACAACAAACACGTGATGAAAATTGAAATGACTTTTTTGTTTTTTGTTTTTTATTTTTTTCCCCCTTTGGATGGCAAACCCCAATTTTGTTTTTTCAAAATTGCCAAGTGGGGACTATATTTTTAATAGTATTTATAATTATGCCAATCAAGCCTTTTCTCCGATCAAACTCAAAGTTCAAACCCAGGACCAAAAATTTCTCCCCTTATTTACACTTTTTTTTTTATAATTTCTATTTCTAGTAATATTATTATTTAAAAAAAAATACCATTTTTCTACGCACAAATTAAAAATTAATAATTTCAATTTCTAGTAATATTATTATTTAAAAAAAATACCATTTTTCTACGCACATAATAGAAGAAGCATACCACCATCAAGAGGCATAGGGCTAACCTAATAATAAGACTAAATTTTATCTCTATTTTTCAATTTTAGATATTTTAGCTAGCCAAACACAAAAAATTCCTCTCCAACCCACCCTCTATTTCATTTTCTATATCATAGTTTACTCAAATGGTTCAACAAATGTGGAGAGTCATTTAAGCTCTCTTAATTTTCTCTCCCTTTTTTCTCTCTTTCTCTCTCCTTTTTTCTCTCTTTCTCTCTCCTTTTTTTCTCTCTTTATCTCTCTATATCATGTTTAACTTTTTAAAAAAAAGTTAAAAGTTAGGTATAAAAATAAAGAGTGTGGTTAGAGTGTATTTAGAAAAATATCTAGCTAAAATAATAAATTTAATATTTAAATATATTTTGAGTTGTTATTTTATTGAGTGTGGTTGGAGATGCTCTAAGAGATCTCCAATATGATAGCTAAACCTTTCATTTTAGTTATTTTACAAAGCCGACCCTTAAATTTTATCCCCAAGAGACTAGTCATCACTCTAGTTATTTCCCATCAGCACTATTTGGCTGGCTATTTCTAGTTAGGTCAAAGACGCTAGTTATTTCCACTTTAGTTATTTCAAAAATATTTTCTCAAATTTATCCTAATCATAATTTTTTTTTTTTGCATAAATGTGTATATCATAAAAAATAAAACATATTGCTTCTATTAATTCAAATTTAAAAATTTTTTATTTCATGATTATTATAAATAATATCGTTATCAAAAAATTAAAAAAATTAAAATTTTGATTACGTTGCTCAACACATCACCATGCGACGTCACCAAGATGATGATGACATAACAATAACATACTATAAATTATTTTAGATTTTATTAATTAAAAATTATTAAAATTAGTCAAATAAATAGCTAAAATAGATAGTATTATTAGAGTTACTTTGAAAATTTGGTTAGTTAAAATAGATAATATAATATTTTAATAATCATTTAAAATAATCATTTATCAACAGTATCATTTACTACCACAGTAATGTTTCAGTAAAAAAAAATCCATCGGTGCTATTTTTACCACAATAGAATTAGCATTTCTTTTTACCATGACTTATCACCAAGGCAGTGAAACTTGAGAAAAAAAAAAAAAAACAGTTCGCCTCATGGAAATCCCGTTGTTGGCCACAAAAACCATAAACAATTCCCTCTCACAATGATAATAAGAAAGATACCGGGCTCGCGGTCCAAGGACAAAACCATAGATATAAATATATATATATATAGATATATAAACACTCGCCGTAAGTACCATCCAATGTTTCCCTCTGGCCTGACTATATGTATCTCATATATACATATATCATATATATATATATATATATATATATATATATATGAGCAGTGGATGAGATGTTATTAAGGAGCATCAGAGGAGGGGGGGAGAGCGAGGACTGCGAGGCCGAACAGGAGTCTTGGATGGGCTCACTCTGCAAGAAAAAGAAGTGTTTGAGAGAAGAAGAGCAGAAGAAAAAACAAGGGCGGCAGCAGAGAGAGCAGCACCTTATAGGCACTGATCCAAGGATTGCACCGCTACAATTAAGGGCCAGAATTGCACTCTCGGCCTGCAACAGCATAATGAGTCATGTTTTTTGAGATCGAACAAGCAATAAGCACGCGAGGTTGCAGAGTTTTTCTGTCAGACAGAGAGAATCACGAGCACGTGATATGATGAACGAGGTTGGAGCGATTTCCCTCAAAACCCAAAATTCATTATTTTTAGCATGGCAGCAAGTGTCTTTCCCCAAGAACAGCAATCACGAGCACGTGATATATACTTACACTCAAGAACAGTACTATGTTGAAATATTAATCTCTCTTAAATCATGTGGTAGGTGAGAGATGGGTCTTGCCTATAGCTCCACCTTCATATAAGAATGGTGGACTGACCCATGAGAAGCACAAAATTAGGCAAAATCTATCCCATCTATGCTCCCAAATGTTGATGTCCAAATCTAATTGTAGGAGCACAATCACACTCTTCTATTATTGCACGTGTGTGTGCGTGCAGGTGTGCGTGAGTGCGTGCGTGCGTGCGTGCGTGCGGGTTTAAAAGATAATGAAAAAACATGATATTTGAGATGAAGACGAATCTACCATTGTGAATTCCACAAAAGCAATGCGAGTTGAATGGTGATAATCCCCAAGTAGCCTCAAACGTTGGACCTGCGCAGAGGATAAAATACAGAGCAGGGGGAGTCACGTGGAGACCTGATCCATGGAGATGAAAGCACGAGAAGACGGGTGACCTTACGAACCTCTCCACAAACAAATTCAAAGAAGACTCGGAGATCACTCTGAGTAACCTATTTGATCGAGCAAATAAATGAGACCAAGAGCATATCAGGTATCAATGGCGCTAGGGTTGGGTAGATCTAATTTGGAGTTGTGAAATTACCCTCTTATCGATATTTGCACAATAAACAGTCCTCGCGCACATCTCTCGCTCGTCTTCAGACTGACACGAAGAAGAAACAGCAGGAAATAAGTCAGAAGCCTGCACAGAGAAACTGGAGTAAGCACGGCAGGGGCAGGCATGGCGTCGGAGGCTCACTCTTGGCAAAAATGTTGGGTTGACAGGCGCAATGGCAGTTCTGGAAGGCAGCACTTTAAGTGGGTAATATCCGAGCACAGTCCCCCATAAATTTAGAGCGCCCTTAGCTCCCTCTGCAAGCAAGCCTCACGTTTGATTCACCGTGGCAGGAGAGAAAGCTCAAATCATTGAGAAACATGTTGTGCCATTACCTTCGTCAGTAAACTCAATGAAGGCGAAGCGAAGAACAGAGTTTGGATCACCACAAATGCGACAATCAACAACCTTGGCATCGAGGTTGGTATCAGAAACAGAGCGTGCTTGGATTAGTATCATAAATGAAAGCAGAGATGAGAGGCGAGCACCTGTCCGCAGTGAATAAAAAGACCAGCAAGCTGTTCTTCGGTGACCTGAACAACAAATCCACGTGAAAACTTATCTCGAGATGATGATGATGATGATGATGAAGCAGCAGCGATGGAGGAATGAACACCGTGGGAAAGTTGAGATTTAACTGGTACTTGCCTGTTGATCAATGTCAGAGACATAAACAGTCCTTCTGATTACCTCCTCCCTCTGTGCCAAACTTGTCCTACTGTTCAGCCGTCTCTTTCCCTGATTATAGTTGTTTTTCTTCTGCAATTCAAAGAAAAAGAAAGAAAACAAGAAAAGAAACAGAGGTGAGACAATCGCAGTCACTTAATCGTCGTCGTCTAGCCCTCTCCTTCGTGCTGACAGAAAATCGAGCAGGCTCAGTTTCATTCTCGAAACTATACAAATTTAAAGATGATCAATGATCCACGGGTCAGAACAACTTTAAAGATGGCCGTCGAGATTTGATTGAGCTTTAGATGGAGAAAATCGAACAGGATCAGTAGATACCCACCCTTCTGTTAATATGGCCATTAGAATTGCCGTGATTAGTATGCCCTACAAAATTGTCAGTATACTGAGGCTCAATCCCCAAATCCTCGTGGCTCTTAGCAAGAGACAGAGGCACAAACTCTTCTGCCATGGGATTTAGCTTGGACAGCATTTCTGCCAACTCCATCATCTGGTCGACGCCGATAGAGCCAGTCCCTCGAATCTGATCGCCCCCATACTCGCCTGACTTTTCAATCGAGAGCACGTGATTGATATCTACGCCATTCTCCATCGGAATTCCATCCTCCGAAGTGACGCAGAGGATGCCATCGTCACTATTGCCCTGATCCTGATCGCCGTCTCCGACCAAGTCATGTACGGGTCCCGATTTCTCAACGAAATTCGCTATGTTCTGTTCCGATGACGCGACAGTGACACTAGTAGCCGCAGCAACTTCAACAACCGCCATGATCAGACGCGGAAAGGTCAATGTGTCAAAAGATCTCTCCGGCGCAGAAACCTCGATAATTAAAAGTTCTGATTTCACAAAACACAAGAGATTTGATTGATGATCAGGCGGTGATTTTTGCGAAACCAGAAGAACATACAAAAGAAGAAGAAAGAAGAAGAAAATCAACGAAAAGTAGAAATTGACAAATATCGCAGAATAAGCTCTTCGGAGAGACCAAACGCACCTCTAACTTATTATCTAAACTGCCGCCATTGACGTTAATAAAAATAACACCAGAGTTAGAGCAAATTCACCTGACGATCGTTTTGTTTCGCTCTCCCCGGAAAACAAAAACTCACACAACCAGAGAAACCAAAAAAAAAACAAAAAAAAATACGCCTGCGATCTCCGATCAGAGACTCGGAGAACGAAACGATTGACGGTAAGCACGGTGTGTGCCTTTCACTTTCTTAGATCATTTTTGTGTTGATTTTAGTGATAATTCTTTTGTAGATAAGGAACCCAGAGTGAAGAGAGAGATTAGATAGAGAGAGAAAGAGAGAGAGAGAGAGAGAGAGAGAGAGGATGTTACGATCTCCGTTGGTGCAGCATTGGCTTTTGGACCTTATTCGCAACGTCCCGAATTGATGATTCAGGAAGGCGGGGCCCACCGAGACCGAACCAACCCGACCCCGCCCTTCTCCCTCGTGCTTCCCCCGTTTGGCTCTGGCCTTCTCACTCTACCTAACCCACATTATTAGCTTCATTAGCAAACACTAATGTGATTTACTGCTCCATAATGCCGACATTAAACAAAAAATAAACAAATAAAAAAAAAATAAAATTAAAAAAAAAAAAAACTTTTTCTCCTTTTTTTTTTTCCAGATATAGATACACCAGACAAACCTCGCATAAAAACCAACGGGGAGACAGTTAGAACTAATTATTACCTTTTTTTTTTAAAATTTATATTTTTATATTTTACTTGAGGGGTCTTTCCTATTGCCAACTTCGTTGTGACGGGCAGGAAATTAAAATTATTAATGAATAATTTTAATTGAAAAAAAATAAAAATCAAAAATAAATAAATTATTAATAAATTATTTGTGGCCTCGAGAAAAAATAAAAATCAAAAATCTCATTCTCTATCTATCTATCATCTGTCTATCACACAGAGTTTTAACTCTAAGAAAACTACCCGGTGTGACCTCTAAATTCCAATAAATAATATAGAGTTTGGCTAGGGAGTGAGATTTATGAGGAATAATAGATAATTGATTTATAATTTGATTCCTATTGCTAACTTTGTTACTATTACCAAACTTGGGTGCCTTCCATATTAAATTACGATCTTAATTATTTTTTTCTAAATATAAACATATTATTATCATTTTGGATTTGTTTTATAAATAGCCTTTCTCCTATATATAGAATTTGTGCTCTATATATATATATATATATATATATATATATATATATATATATATCATCAACATGCTTGAAGACTAATAAATCACACACACACACACACATATATGTGTGTGTGTGTTGTATTCAGATTATAGTTCCTTGATTCAATAAGGAGTACAGGACTATCAGAAAGTAGAGATGCAGAGAAATCATGAGAAGAATAAGATTGGCAGGGAGAGCAAACAAGCACAGTAAAATTCAATATTAAAAAATGATATTAACTCAAAAAAAAAAATAATGCTTACATACCCATATTAAAAATTTTAAAAATGAGTAATCAGACGCACTTTCATTTATGATGTGGCAGAAGATACAACGTTACATTCATGCCATTATGTAAGCATACACTGTATTGTAGTCATAAGTGATGTAGATCCCAAATACATCAAACACAAAGTTGTGGCGCATTATCAACAATATGTGTGCGTGTGTGTGTGTGTTTGAATCTCTCAGATGTAATAGAACCCAGACTTACCTTGGGACAATGTAACAAATATGGGTTTCACTGACCTTGGTCCCCGTGTGACCCTGAGTGTTAGCTGGTTGTGTGGTTCCCATTGGGCATATCAATATTGTGTGCTTTGTTCATTAAGATGTATGATCCCACACATGTTTCACATGTCATATCTCCTATGATTTGAACTCTAATACTTTTTAATCTATATGGTCCTAAATTCTAGCACCATGATATCAATTATAAAGGGTAGACCTGTCATTTGCTATAGACAAGGTCAAGAGAAATGTCTCTTCATGGGACGAGTAGTTGAAGTATGATCAATAATATAATATGCTCAATGAAACAATTTTGTCTTTAATTTTTTTTATGAGTCATTAATGGTAGTTATTCATTATGACATATAAAGTTGTTTGTTATTGAATTTAGATGCTAGTATTCACGTCTAAGATGTATATTCAATGCTTGTTTTTCTTGGCACATGATAGTCATTAGTAAATTTAAATTAATTAATGCTAAATGATTTCTTTAGTGAAGATTTACACTAATTTTTCTCCTTATATACACTTTGATGCCTATTATCCTTGATGATAATTTTGTAATGAAGAAGATGAAGCACTTCATTGCCTATTATCTACATGTGTCTGAATGCAAATATAATGATGCATCTACACATATATTATTTATTATATATTACATATTATAAATAACACACACACACACACACACACACACACACACACACACACATATATATATATATATATATATAATGTGCACTTTTTTGTGTGTATTTGAATACATGTGCTTTTATATTTAATCTTGCTTTGTTATTGATAAAGATTAGGAAAAGTAGAATAGTAATTTTTATCTAAACAGATGGGATTGAATTCAGTTGTGATGTTAGGGTAATAATATATATGAACTTTTTCTTTGATGAATCAGACCTAGCACTTTTTTTCATATCTTCGTGGTGTAACTAGAGTGGATATCAAGTAGTAAAAGTTATAATTGATGTGTGATAAAAATATAATGAGAACTAAGACATTGGTCAATCTAAAGTATCAGGGTGGATCAAATAAATCCATACATATGAATATCTTCCAACCACTAGTGAACCAATTGATATCTAAGAAGATATTCTCAGAAGATGAGCTTTAGGCTTTATTACTCCTCAATTTGCTTTCTGACACTTGACAAATGCTGATTGTATCATTGAGTACCATAACTTGAATAGAGTCTAGATCATGTGCATAGTTTTCAATTGTTTGTTAAATAAGATATCAAGACAAATAGAAATAGAGACTTCTCCAGGTATTTTCATTTCTAAAGAAAATGAGAAAAAAAAAGTAGAATAACTATTAGCCACTTGCCAAAAGAGGCAATGGAGTGTCCTATTCTTGTAAAATCCAAGGGTGGGGTTGCAGTTGTGTTACCATATATAGTGATGAGGTTACACACTTCAAGAAAGATTAAAAAAAATGGATGAGTAATTGATTTAGCCTCCTTTCATATCACTCTAACTCTTGATTGATTCATATATTATACATCAAGTGACAATGAGATAGCCATGATAAGCAATGATAGGGCATTGAGGGTAGTAGAGATTGATGATAATGCGTAGTGATAGACACTAGTTGAGCGTGCTAATGATATGTGATGTAACAAATATTATTTTAATACTCAGTGTCATCCAAAAAATATCTTGCTTTTTTTCTACCATATGATCGACCTGTTTGAGTGAAAATAAAAAGTGTATCATCTTCTTCTGATCCATTCCTCGTACCATATTCATTATTTGGTGACTTTTGTAATACGAATTATATACTTGTGACTAAAAGTAGTGTGCACAAAATATCGAAGTTTTTTCAACTAAGTAGGCATTGCATATCAACCCTTCAACTCTAGCTTTATTTTGAATATTATTTTCAATTTTATAAGATATCTAAGATATATCTTCATTAAAATAATATGTATTCATCTGATACATTTAAATTTTTAGATGTACAAATGAAAAATATATAACCTCTCAAATATATATATTCATATGTATTGCATGGGGCGTACTATCATGAATTCACAAGGCAAGTGGATAGAAATCTGTTCCAAGGAGTTGAAGAAGCTAACAAAAAAAATATGCACAAATTTGCATATAGTTATGGATATATAGAACATTGAGGCCTCCAAAGGGGACCCTCTCTTTTGGAAATCTCTAATTTTAATTCGGGATAACTTGATTCTTAGTGTGGTAGGTAGTAGACAAGCCAAAGACCTAGTAGAGAGTTGGGGGGATAAAGAAGGAATTGTTTATGAGGCTTATAATTTTCTCACTAAATCACATCCTAATAAAAATTCAATCTGGCTAACAGTAATTTGGTTCCAAGATTACATTCCTAAATATGTCATTTTTCTATAGATAGTAAAAATGAGGAGGTTAAGAACTAAAGATCGGCTGTTTTCCATCTCCTCAAGAAATGAGGAGATGAGCATGGATCCATTAAGAAGCATTTGACATTTCCAATGCATTCAAATTGTTGAAAAGGACTCTCAAATCCCTAGCGAACGTCATAAATAAAGCTTCACTTGCAGCCATAGTTTATTACTTCTAGAGAGAGAGAGAGAAGAAGAATGCAAGATAGCACAAAAATAAAGCTAACGATTCCAGCTATATTATGAGAATTATAAAATCTGAGATTTACATTATATTTGAAAAGCATTGTTGTATTTTTATTACTTATAAAAAAATGCATATATCATTTTGTAATTTCTCTATGTCTTCATTAATTATTAATTTACAAGTGAGATTCTAAAAAAAATACTTATTTCAATCAGTGTTTTCCAAATATTTTTTGGATGTAATTTCCAAAATGATTTGGGTATTAGCCTCTGGATAAATGCATGACAGTCATGACTTTTCAGCTCAAATAACTTATTCTTCATATTAACATATCTTATTATATTATATGCATATCCATCAAGGAACCTAACCTCTATCAGCTATTTGTATAAAGATTTCATTGCATCCTTGTCAAGATTATAATAAACCTTAGGAAATTTATTCGTTGATTCATCCATATGTAACTCTGGACGTGAATATAAATTTTTTAAATCCTTTATTGATTAAGCATTGTCTTTTTTTTTCCATATTCATTATTGTATTACAAATATTATAAAAAAGTTTTTCTTGATGTGCATTACATCTAAGTTTTGTCTAATTAGATTAGTTTTTGAATAAATTAAATCCAAAAAGATGATTCATTTTTTCTAACCACAATGATAATTTTAGAAATTTATATATTAATGCAATTAGTATCAACATCTACCAATATTTTTGAAGCCATATCTTTTAATTATCTCTAATATTTTAGTACCCGACCTCAAAGGTAGTGCACATTTTATAACATTATGACCTTTCCTAAATACCTTAATATTTCTTCAAAATGGATGTTTCAAAGTTTTTTCTCTTTTGCTCGGATAAAATGTATTAGTCCTCCATGCAGTAAGGACATACTTTTCTATAATACTCCATCTTAACAATATTGAATAAGCTAGAAAATCACTTATAGTTTACATAAGTACTACTTGAATTTGAATGGTCTACTTTCTAGATAAAAAAATATTTCCACACCATGCTCCCACAAATTTTTTAGCTTCGCAATAAAGAGTTGTATGAAAATATTCAACTTGTCTTTCGGGTTTCTCAGACCGGATATGATAATACACAAAAATATGTACTCATCATTCAAATACATTCATGGCGGTAAATATATGGTTTATAATCACCATTCATGGAGAGTATTGTCGTCCTATTTTTTCAAATTATTGAAATCTATTTGTGCACGGCTCTAATCTAATATTTTGACTCTCATCTACAAAAGATGGATGAATTTCATCAAAATATTTTCAAGTTGGAGAATCTTAACAATGTTGCTTCGTGCATTCTTCAATAGTATACTCTTTGTGCCAACTCATATCATTAGCAGTGGTTTTAAATGCAAATAATCCTTGTAGAAGATGAGTCAATGAGAAGTAATATATCTTCTTATGAGAAACATTCATTTTCTACCTTTTATATGTTGTTTATCTTTTGTACCGAGGATAGTTATAGGAAATTATAAGCAATTGCTTCACTATCTTCACCCTAATATATTATACAGCCATTAATGTAGTAATATATTTTTTCTATAAGCAAACACAATTCTTGCATTAACCTTTTTGTATTATAGAAGCTATATGTCATGACGTTGTTCATTGGTAACAAAATCAGAAAACAACTTACAAATTTAATTAAAATACTTTTTTGAAAAATGATAAATTACCTTTAAATTCAAAAGTCTAGCCATTACAAATAACTCTGAGTGGCCATATAGATAACTTGGTCAAACTTTTTCTTATGATGCTTTGAAAATTTTATAAAATTATTTTGTTGTTGATTTTGGGATGTCGTTAGTGAGATCAAAATTGAAGGATTAACCAATAACATGCTTTAACTTGGCATTGCATTCATTGTTGGGATTGGTATATTCATTTGTAATATTTGAATTAATACTTCTATGCACATAATACTTTGTTGGTTGTGACATGACTATTTTCTCATGTTTATACCAAATATAATGTCTCTAATAAATCCATTTTTGCAAGATGAAATTGTACTATGTCCACATCTTGAAAACTTGCATTCTGATATTTATGGTTATTATATGAACAACTTATTTCCATTCCATCCATTAATTAAGGGTACTTTTTAGTAAAGCAACAAACTCAATCCATGCTGCAAACTCATTAGTCAAAAACTTATCTCTTAGTTAGATATTCATCAATCGATGATCAATTCGTCTAATATTTTCCATTCCTAAAAGTATGATACCAACGTATATTGAATAATATTAATATAGATAATAATTTATTCATAATATTGGTATAGTAACATATTTATGATATTACATAAATAACATAAAAATGTTGTAGTCACATCATTAATAGGTAAGTTTGTATTAAACTTTTAAATATTTATCAATAACCTTTAGTTATATTTTTCTCATATATAAATAACTATATATTTCATATTTATCTATTAAGGATGAAATCGCAAAAATTAAGCAAAAAAATTATAAAAGCAAAATATAATCATACATTATGAAGGAATAAATTAATAAATATTTGGCAAAAAAAATTCAAAATCACATAAAATCAAAAAATACATAAATGCAATATCATACTATATTTGAAGAATGATCTATAGTGTGTTGGATATATGCACATGATCATGCATACTTTAAAACAATTTGGTGATACTTTCTCATAGAGTTTACCCCCCAACTATTGGGACTTTGGATTAATTTTCATCGATTACAATTTATTATAAGAAATAGTACCCTTTGATTTTAATATTATATACATATAGAAGATGTTTTAAGTTTATATGATTGTAGTGCTATGATGTAAAATGTTGTGTCTATGCCAGTAAGTTTTTTTCAATTTAGTTTATATATGAAAGATCCTAATATACAAATATATTGAGGGTAAGAGATTCACTATTGAGATTTGTAAAAATAGTGATCGTTCATGAAATTAAGTATTTCTTCATTTTAGGTTAACAAAACTAACAAATTGAGATTATATTATTTATGATATTCCAATGGGCTTAAGTACTCATGTGTTTCATTGATCTCAATGAATTAAGGTTCCATAACAATTGATGCCTTTAAAGTAAAACCATATAACAAATATATGGACTAAAGCATTTTATATAATAGGTATCTTCAGAAAATCACAATGCCAATATTATCAATATGCCAATTAAAATACAAAAACAAAGGTAATGCATAAATAGAGATGATAAAACTAATAATTCTGCTAAGTATATATGGGGAGATGAAAAAATTAAATTTACATACCTCAATAATAGATGATTAGGATGATGAACATGAGCATGGAGGAAAGAAACTACGATTAAGCGGATAGAAAATTACATATTAATGATAATTTTGCCCAAACCCTAAAATTATTTTTGAACAGACGAAGTGTTCTTCAAAAAAATAATTAACATTAAATAGCAATGGAAAAAGTTTTCATTTCAAAAGTAGTGATAAAATTGAATACCATTGCTGATATTATTAAAGTCTAATAATAATGGACTCATATTCCATTTCAAAAATAGTGATGGAATTCCATTCCATCACAAAATTCTAAAATGGATCTACAATCTATTTCATTAAAAAGTATGACAAAATTCATTTCTATCACAATTTCTAGAGAAGTTATTATTTCTGATAATAAAATACATGTAGAAATTGAATTTTCCTTCACTAAATACCCCGTAAGGTAATCTGCAAATGACCATGAGTGATAATAGTGACAATAGGTTAAGCCATTTAAATTTTGTCTCCAATATCTGTTTCTAATTCTATTTGCATTCTATGTAATGTGAAATAATTCATGCCTTCCAATAGTGATGAATTATTATTAGGTTTCTACTTTTTTTAATTTTCGTTTCTAAAGTGCTCCTTTCTAAAATTTAGAAATGGATAATACTAGGGCATTTTTAAAAAAAGTGATGAGTTTTTTTGTCGCTAAAAATAGCAATGACAAAGGGATCTTAAATTATGTCACTAAATTAGTAACAAAATAAATTTGATATTCAATATTCATTTATAAATTAGAAATATTATAAATATATTTAGAAACATCATATTCCATCTCTATTTTCTACAATTGGAATATGTCCCATTTGTGTAGTTTTTGTATATTGTATATATTATAAAAATACATACAAAAACCATATAACCTATAATCAAATAAGCACATCCACATATTATTCATCAAATAATATTCATATAACTTCAACTATTGAGTAACAAGTTAAATAACAAACACAGATATCCATAAAATGCAATACACAATTGATAACTTAATTAAAAAAATAGTAACACAAAAAATATAATTTTATAGCAAAAATATATGTTGCAAAACATTAATAACACGTCACAAATAACAATGAGTCTTTGTCTTGATGAGTAGTGTCCTTTAGAAATATGGATAATTCCTTTTTAGAATGATAAAAAATGAAGATACATTTGCCAACTTGCACATAATCTTCTCCATCTTTAAGGTTTTCAGTTGCTTTACATCATCTCTTTTCATTCTTTTAACCTATTTTTTAATTTCTTTAATTTCTTTTTGCATCTTTTTATTTTTTTGTTGTATCTCTTTATTTTTCTGGTGCATCTCTTCATTTTTTTGTTGTATCTTCTCATTTTTCCTTTGTAATATATCTTGAAATTCCTGCATCTCCTTACTCAATCTCTCATCAAACATATTATTGTAATTGGAAGATGGTGATTATGAAGATCTCCAAATAAAACATGGATAAAATGTAGATGCATAAATACTAAGACTGCACACTTGCTATTTTTTTGGCTCCACTCCGACAGCTTGAAGGTAAATATATACAACATCAATCTCTGACACCTTTATAGAAGGATCTATCAATTATGAAGCAATTGCAACCATATTTTCACAATTTTCTATAATTGTTAAAATTAAAATATAACTCATTATAAATATATTCAGATAAAATTTATACCAGCACAATAAACTACCATTTCCCAACTTAAAAATAACATAAAAATGAAGTTTGTCATTACATTTAATGAGTTCATAAATAATAACTCATCAGCTACGGTAAAAAAATATATTTGAGTTCGCATATTATTTACTGTGAATGTCAAATAATCTATTTTTGCACATTATTTTCTTTTATTAATTGCACTATATATATGAAATTTTAAGTATAAAATGAGAAGCTCACATTAATATCATTAGATTGCTTATCCACAAATGATATATCATTCTTCTTGTGTATTCATTTGAATTCCTCAAAATAGTATTGGTGGACGTCCTAAACTAGCCTCCTAAAAATAAATAATAGTTACTATTAAGGCACATCATACATTATTACACATATATTATTCTTTGCATTCAAAAAATTTAAATAATAACAAAAAATGAAAGACAATTATATCTAATCGATTGAATGTTGGTAGGTCACATTTGAACCTCTAATATGTTTTGAAGATTCTGATCCTTCACTTGCTTTCTCTAACGATGATTGTGTGAGGCCATCTAGGATAATATCTCGAACTCCTCACTATTTCAGTATTCTTATCACTTTATCCAGACACTTGAGAAAGACTATTAGGCTTTGCATCTTTATCATACTTTTTTTTTCTATTTACCAAGCTTGTCATTGTATCTCATACTTATCATATGTTTCCATGCATCTTTTATCGAGACCACCAAAAAATTATTTCATTTATACTTTGTTTACAAAAACCAAATAAAACACTAATATATTATAATGTATTTATGTTAAGAGTAATTCAAATTAAACTAAATTTATAAACAAGTAGATGCATGAAAATTATACCTCAAATTCTTGCCAATAAAATTTTTTCATACACTTTGCTCTACTATATACCATCTAGAACTAACTTCTCCTTAAATATCTTTTCAATTGTACAAAAGTAGAAGGAATAAACTTGCAAGTAATTTAATATCACCATATACATATACATATATAAAACATACACCAAGTTTTCTATTACTAAGTTAATATTTAATTCATTTATATTTATTATCAAAAACTTTATAATGCAAATATTATTTTTATTCTAAATGATAATATTTTATAAGTAACATTATCATTCTTTGTTATTAGTTTAAATTACCAAATTTCAAACATTATAATATACTTATAATTTCATTCACATTTTATTTTATATTTAATTAAATTGAAAAAAATAAAAAATGATAATGAATGCATGTGGAAAATTTTAGAAAGCTATATACTATTTATTATCAATTGTGGGCCATATGAAGATTTTTTTCATAACTTGGCATGCATATTATGGATTGTGAATATCTTATCGGTGTCGATGCTGCAGTACCAATACATAAACCTCCTAAGATAGGTGGGAGAGAGCTATGAATAGCTTCAGGTATAAAATAAGATGAAGATTGGAATATTTGTGGTAATCAATATGTGTATGTCATGATGATGTGATGCCAACATTTTATTCCATATGTATATGAGGATGCAGAGATACATTCGTAGTGTTGTTATCACTGAATACAAGTAGATTTCTTCCTCTAGAAACTATTAGTTGACTTCCTCTACCCCTGACCACATATTTAGATTTTTGACCACTTGAATGGTTATCTATTATACATAAAACTGAGTTATATAAAAATAGAAATATACAGAGGTTTTAAAAATATGTTATGAAAATGATATAATAGCAAAACATAATGATAAATACATTGACATTCAAAAATGTAAATAAAAAATTTTTATTTAACATCCAAATTATAACAATTACAAAATAAGTAATACAACATAACATGATAGTTAATAAATTTCTATTCATCATCAAAATTTTCTAACAAATCATTTCCATAAACATATTCATCATTATCTATTTCCGTAATTAATTCCTCCTAATTGTCTTCTTCAATATTATCATCATTAATATTCAAATAATTTCCACTTTCACAAATATATGTTTGAAGCCCTTTATCTACGGGATGAATGATTGAATGAAATTCTAAATTATTTTCTTGAAATGTTGATACATGTGATTGAGTGACAATAACATCATTTTCAATAAATTCTATAACTTGTCTAAATTTTATTTTATATATAATTACCCACTTATGACATAAATTTCTTCTTGTTGTTGGATAAGTGGTGTAAGTAACTTATTCGGTTTATGCCATAAAAATAAATGACTCATACTTATGATAATATTTTGGTGCACATCAACAAGATGGTATCAATGCTGAATTCTATTACCCATATTTGGAATATAATCAAACCATTCACACTTAAATAGAATAGCCCTTGTAATTAGTAAAGTAGAATACTTCATGCCTATAATTTTAATTAGTCAACCATAAAAATTAATAGTAGATGCAATATTATTAGACCCTTTAATGCAAATACCACTATTCATCACAATTCTATTTGAATCATGTTTCAAAATATAAAATTTTTATCCATTTACATAATATATGAGATACATCTGTAAACTTCATAATGGTCCTTTTGCAATATCTTTTATTTGTCTATTACATATATTTGATGATAAAAATTATACCTATAAAATGATAAAGGATAAATTCATACTTATAAAATATTACACTTAATTGTCTAGAATCAAGAATGATAAGTTATATATTGATAAATTTTTTAAACCAATTTGCGAAATCATTTTCAAGCTTTGCTTTAATTAAAGCCATCAATATGAGGTTCTCTTTGCCTTATTTTCTTAGCATAAATTCTTTAAAAATAATATTGAAAGTATTTTGAATTATTAAAAAGTTATATCGCATACAATGACAAATAAATGAGAAAATAAAAATATTATAAATCTAACTTAATATAAAGTATAACTTTCTCATAGTTCAATAAAATATATGTGTGCCAAGCATGATACTTCTAGTCATCCAAAAAATATATTGATGTTGATCTACCATACGATTGACCCGCATGTATAAAAATAGAAATTATATCATTTTTTTCTGATTTTTCCCCCATACTATATATATTATGTGGTGATAATTTGTAATTTGGATTATACAATTGTGATTGAAAGTAGTACGCACAAATTATCGAAGCCTTTTCAACCATGTAGATATTGCATACTAAATATATTAGGAAAAAAATATTCGTTGTATATAATTAAAATTTTATATTAACAAATGAAAATTATACAACCTCTCAAATGGATACTTTCATCTGTATTGCACAGGGTCTACTATCATAGATTCATAAGTCAAGTGGACCGGAATATATTTCATTGAGTCAAAAAAGCTAGGAGGAAAAATATGCTCAAGTTTGCATAAAATAATAAAGATGTCATTTTGTAATTGCTTCCTTTCTTCTCTTTTTATGACATTATAATTGATATTCTTAAAAAAATACTTATTTCAGTTAATACTTTCCAAATATTTTGTGAAAGTAAATCATGAAATATTATGGCTATTAGTCTTTGCATGAACACATGGCAGTCAAGACTTTTCATCCCAAAAAATTATTGCTTCTTCATATCAATATATCATTCCATGTTAGATGCATATCCATTAGAGAATATAAGCTCTATCATCCATTTGGTCATAGCTTCCTTTGCATCCTTATCAACACTATAATAAGTTTTAGAGAATTTATTCGCTGATTCGTCCCTATGTAACTCTGGATGTGAACATATCTTTTTTCAAATCCTTTCTTGACTTGACATTATTTTTTATTTTTTCTTCTGTATTCATGATAGTTTTAAAAATATTGTCAAAAAGTTTCTTCTCAATTTGTATCGCATCTAAGTTATGTCTAATTAGGTTATTTTATAATAAAACAAATCTCAAAAGATACTTCTTTTCTTCCAACCATAATGATAATTCTTTGAAATTTGAGCATTTATACAATTTGTATCAACATCCATTAAATTTTGAACGCATATCTTTCAATTACATCTAATATTTCATCACGTGACCTCAAAGGTGGTGAATTTTATGACTTATCATCTTTCCTAAATGCATCAATATTCATCTGAAATGGATGTTCCACATATATGGTAGTTATTAAACCAATAAGTCTCTCCTCTATTACTTAGATAAAATGTATCAGAGTCCTCCGTACAATAAGGATAACCTAATTTCTTTATAGTACTCCATTTTGACAACATTAAATGTATATGAAAGTCACTTATAGTCCACATAAGTATTGCTCATATTTTGAAGTTTTGCTTTTTTGATATATCATATGTTTCGACACCATCCTCCATCAAAATTTTGAGCTCCACTATAAGGGGATATAAGAAAATATCCAATTTATCTTTTGGATTTCTCAGAATGGACATGAAAACACACAAAAACACATATTCATCTTTCATGCACATTCATGGTGATAAATTATAAGGAGTAACAATAATTAGACATAAAGAGTATTGTTGCCCCAATTTGTCCAAATGGTTGAAATCTATTTGTGTACAGCCTTAACTAACATTTTGAATTTTATTTATAAAAGATGGTTGAAATCTATAACATTTTGAAATATATACTCTGTGTCAACTCATTTCATTAGTAATAGCTTCACATATAAATAATCTATGAAAATGATGAGTCAATGGGAAATAATACATCTTATGAGGAATATATATTTTCTATCTTTTACATGCTGTATTTTTTTTTTGTATTGATGATAGTTACAGAAATAACATGTAATTGCTTCACTATCTATGCCCTAATATATCGTCTAGCCATTAATATAACAATGTTTTTCTTCCACAAGCAAACTCAAACCTCATATTAACTTCTTTGTGCTGTAAGAACTATTTGTCATGACATTATTTGGTAATAATTCAGCTAAAAACTAATATATTTCTTCATAACACCTTTCTAAAAAATGATATTTTACTTTTAAATCTAAGAGTCTAGCTGCCACATAACTTTGAGTGGCCATTTAGATTACCTGGCCAAACTCTTCTTATGAAGCTTTCAGTATTTCATAAAATTAATTTGCTGATGATATTGTGATATCGTCAGCTATATCAAGATTTATTGAAGGACCATTAATATTCTTTAACATTGTTTCATATGCATCATTGGATCAACATATTCTATTACAACATTTGAATCAATACTTCTATGTACATAATGATTAGTTATTTTTGGTATAACTATTTTCCAATGTTTAAACCTAACATAATAATCTCTAACAAATCAATTTTTGCAAAATGATATCGCACTGTGTTTACATCTTGGAACCTTTGATTTTGACATTTATGATCATTACATGGGCATCTTATTTTCATTTTATCAATAAATTTAGGTTATTTATTAGCAAAGCCAATAAACCCTTCAATCCCCACTACAAACTCATTAGTCAAAAACTCATCTTTCAGTCTTACATTCATCCATTGATGATTAGGTCGTATAATATTTTATATACTTGTAACACAACACACATATTTTATAAATTATACTAATATAAATAAGGATTTATTTGTAATAAAGATGTAAAATATTTACGATATTACATAAATTTGATAAAAATTTTGTAGTAACATCATTATTAGACAATTTTGGATTAAAATGAGATAAGTGGGCGGTTTTAATGTCTTAAATATTTATCAAAAGACATAAATTGAAATTTTATTATTTACATAAAACTAAATATTTGATATTTATCTATATTGGATGAAATTGCATTAAATAAAGAAAAAAAAAAGACAAATTTGTAATGTCATAATTCTTGATTTCTAAACTATTAATCAATACCAACTAATTAGACAAACACATTTTATATAATATACATAATAAAAAAATTCTCAATGTCAATACATATAAATTTATCAATTAAAAAACATAAAAAAAATCAACAATTGATGGAGAACATTAATAAATTAATAGAAATATTTACTAATCTATATGAAATATGTAGTATAAATAGTCATATACCATGTGTGACATATAATATAGTTTTATTTTTTAAATATTAAATAAAGAGATGTATTATTTATTTTATTGCACCACTAGTAAAATGTGGATCAAACAATTATATAATTTTTGAAATGACTTTAATTTTTTTTTTGTTTTATAATTGTCCATTACGTCTCTTCATTCCAATTGCATACCCTCAAAATATTTGTTATTAATATTTATAAATTGTTATTTGTTAAAATTGGCCCATTAGTATGAGTTGTTTTTTTTTTTAATTATTATATTTCATATAATCCTAGTAAAACATATTTTATGAATTATGATAGAGTAAATAAAAACCTAATGATCGACAACTTAAAATTGATACATCTCATAAAACATAATAAAACTAAAAAATTTAAGACCAATTCTACCCATCAAACTCTCAGCTTAGTTTTAATCTCAAGATATAAATGGTTGGCTTATATTGAGTTGAGTTTGGTAGATTTGGTTGGGCAATCAAGTAATATATACACACACACACACACACACACACACACACACACACACACACACACACACACACACACACACACACACACACACACACACACACATATAGAACCTTGTTATAGAAACCTGGTTTGGAATTCAAAATGTGATCGAAATTTTCAAAACTTGATTTCTTCATTGAAAATTTGGTGACAATAATGAAAATTTGAAATTGATCACGTGAAATGGTATACAAACTTTAATTGCAATGGGTCCTACAAATTTCTTAAAACAAAATTTGATGACATTTAGCCATATAAATTTGGTCAAATCCATGTGCATTATCTCTCATATTCATATATGACTGTCAGATTTTGACATCTTTAATCTTCAATACTTAAGTTTTTTTTCTTTTTTTCAAATTTCAGCATGAATTGCTAAGCAAAAAACTTAGAGAAACGATCACGAGAGTTTTTCATTAATTCCTTTGTTTTCATGGACATCAAAAAATAGCTATGAAAATTTGTTTTTAAAATGCTAATTCTGGAGTCATTCTTTGAAAAAACAAATCAACATATTTATTAAAATAAATAATTAATTTTGTCACTCACATAATTTCGTCACTCATCTAATCTTAATATAGTTATCCTCAAATACAATATATACAGGATAAAATAAAAATCATAATGTCATACCTCAATTATGGATGAATTGTCCATCAATCGATAACTTAATTATTGTATTTTAGCGACATAGTTTATTTTCATTTCTAATTTAGCAATGGAATGTTATATACAGTTACACTTAAAATTCGATATAATACTTGTGATTGGATGATAACATTCAGTTTATCTACGTGGAACTATAGGTGTCAAATGGGTCGTGCGGTCGAGCCGGCATGTCCTGGCCCATCCCGGCCCATCCCGACCCATTTTTTTCAGGCACCACCGGGCTTGTGTGACGTGTCTAGCACGGTACTATAGTACCGTGCCATGCACGGCATGATAAGGTCTACTAGAGGGTAGACCCGACATGGCCCACGGCTTGAAATCAGCCCGAGTTCAGGCCGATTCGAGTCGGGTCTGGCCATTCTAGGTTAAGCTAAATATAGGGTTGTGTCGCCACGCCACTGCATCGTCATTGCCCGTCGGGCATGCAGAGTAGAGGTGTCAAACGTGCCGGCCCGGCACGTTATTTTAAGGCACGATTGTGCTTTCGTGTCTGGCCGTGCCTTGCAAGGCCCGCTCGGGCATTCCTGACCGAGCGGTTCGGGATACGGGGGACAGCGGGTCGGGTCGAATCAGACCCGTCCCACGGTCTTTTTTTTGCGGGAGGGGCATCATGGGGTCGGGCTCACAGGACACCCGGCACGGGATAAACCCGTGCCGGTTTGCCGTGCCACGTGCCGAACCGTTGACACCTCTAATGCAGAGCCATCGCCCATTGGGCATCGCCGTGTCGTCCCCCATTGGGCGTTGCTGTGATTGTTGTAGTGCATTGCTTGGCGCATTGTCGCCCGTTTAGTGCCATGTGCCAGGTACCATAGGTCGTGACTGGCATGACATGTGGACCGAAGACCCTCAGCACGACATGACATAGATTGTGCTGAGGGTCTGTCCGGCATTAGCCCGAGCCGCCCGGCCCATTTGACACCTCTATGTGGAAATTGGAATCAATGAGTTTGAATTTGCATATATTTACTTAGAGTATTAATTAAAATTTTAAAAACCTACTTTTGAGGAAATGTGATTTTTGAATTCATAAAATGAGATTTTATTCATTTTTAAAAATTTGGGAGGGTAAAATCGGATTGATGAATTTACGTATACCAAAACTTAATTATTTTTGAGTTTAATATATATTTTTTTAATTATAAAAAACTAGAGTACTTTTTTTTAAAATAGTTTGTTTTGTTTGCCCCTATATATATATATATATAAATATAATTTTTTAATATATATGCATAACGTGATTACACGTGCTCATTAAATAAACAGGGGGACCACCTCTAAGAGGTAATTGTTTTGAAAATTTTGCTGGGTCTTATATAGTGATCTTCGTCTTCCCTTGGCTCACCTGCGATTGTTTGTTCTGCGATGATGAGGAACTCGAACTGGTTGTACAGACCCCGGAGCAAAAGAAGCTTCTCCATAGTCGAAAATTTTGATCTTCGTCTTTTCCGAGATAAGCTCCCGCCACCATGAAGACGGACTTCATACGGACACTTTAGTCGCCTATGATGTCTCGAGTTTTCCTCAAAAACTAGAGCCCACTGACGCAATGAAAACCCCGAAAACCTATTAGTCGAAAGAATTACCAAAGCTCTCTCTGATCTTTTTAACATGCACAATGGGGATGAAAACAGAAAATTCAATATTTCCGAGGAAAATTAATCGTGTCAGGAAGCAATAAACCCTAGATTCTTCCCCATTTCGATCTCAAAGAATTGTAGCTGTCTCCAATGATTAGGATGGAAAAATTGAAATGGGGCATATAATTCCTGGCAACAATCTTAATGTAATGGGGGATGCTGAGGTTGACGAGGAGAAAACTGGAGATGACGCTGGTTTGGATGGAAAACAGGGGATGAAAGTGCACTCTAAATGCCATGTGACAATTATTGACACCGGCTGTGACGTATGAAAATCTGGTAGGGTGGTGTTCAGAGGGAAGGACACAAGGAAAGTCATGACGAGGAAGGAAGGGCCTGGATGAGTAGGAAAAAGAAGAGAGCCAAAAGTTACGAAATGTAGAAGTGATGATGGGAGAGCAAAGAAGAACCAGAGCTTGTGATAAAGTTTCTTTTTTGATGCCACAAGACTCTCCAATAGAAACCACCAACCCATCAAATTTGGTTGATACCTCATACAAGAATACTTAAAAAAGGTGTTACATGCTATTTGTCTATATTTTTTCTTGTAAATAAGAACAACTAAAACAACTTATGTTATTTACCTCACATGTCACTCACTGTTAGAAATAATTATTATTTTAGTTTTTCTATTCTCTTATGGCATTGGAGGTGTAATATCTTTAACGAGTTTTTTTTATGGCTTATGACTCTTTCACTACTGCTGCTACTTTTGTCACCACGTCACTATTTTTCATTATTATCAATCATGCAGCTTATTTTTCCTAAAACTCATTAAATTTAACTACTTTTGGAAAGCTCAATTCACTATCTTCTTCTTCAGTTTGGATTTTCTTGGCTATCTCGATGGTACATATGTTTGTTTCATCTTCATAATTCTCCAAGATAGTGTCTAGCTTTCCAATTTGGCCCATTTTTATTGGTGCCATCAAGATTAACTCATCTTTCATCGCATAATTTGTCTCGAAGATAAGTAAATTCGATCACTCGATGTGATTTCTCTATCAAAGACTTTTTTATTTCAATCAAATGAATTATTAATGAATTTACTTTTTTTGGTTGTCCTCTTAGTGGTGCTGACCTTCTTGTCTATGCTACTCATAGTCTGGAATTGCCTATAAAGAACTTATTACTGTTATATATACTTGCGACTCTGTAATACCATTCAAAAAATTATTTGATAAGAAAATTGATCATGAAATATTTTTTCATGATGACAAAATTAAATTTGATCTAGTTTCACATATAGTCAATTTAACCAAGCATATCATTCCATTGCTTTGTTCTTTCAAACACCAATCATTCCATCTCTCATCTGATCTACTTTTCACCCTATCTTTGCCCAAATTATCATCACTATCGAAGCTTATTTTTTTGTATCTATCCTTCTTGGATTTGTTTTCCAATACTGTGACAAATAATGGTCATAATGCTAACTATTATTTCGAGCTTTTCCCACAGCTACATCCTTAATGACCATCTACTCATCATGCAAGACTATGAATCATAGTCTTGGGTCTCTCACACTTTGTTATCTCTCATCTTTCTAATTTGCCTATGCATTAACCTTATAAAGGCTCTAATGATATTATCATTGATGATGGTTTATATTTGAAAATCACACATACTGGGTTTACTTCTCTATCACATTCTTTTAATTTGTCTAAAGTTCAGTGTTTTCACAATTAATTGTAATTTCATTTTTATTTTTCCATTTTATCATTTTAAAAATTCATATAATGAATTTTTTTTTCACATTTTATTGTCAAGGACTTTATCGGGGACTCCTTTACTACACATGAGGAATCAACATGATCTCTATAAATGACTAACAACTAACTATGTAACTATAATCATTCATCTATTGCTTTCTTTACTGGTGTTCTGCATGCTGCTTCTCTGACTACATATTGTATGGCATGATCATCTCGGTCATCATTCCTTTTGAATAATAAATAAACTTGCCTATTTTGGTCTAGTTTTATTTTCTTCAAGTTTCTTTGACTTTGTTTGTATTTTTTGTTTATGTAATAAAATTCATTGTTTATATTTTGGTGAATCCACTTTGGAAAGTCGTGGTACTCTTGATTTGATTTATATTGATCTATAAGGATCAAATCCAATTGAATATTTTATTGGTCATATTTATTATATTATCTTTATTGATCATTTTATCTAAAATATATGATTTTATTCTTAATGCTTAAAATCTGATGTATTCATTATTTTTTCTCAATTCAAAGTTGAAATTTTTTTTAATCGACCAATTATCTCTGTTTACTCTAATGATAATGATAAATATATTGCACTTAAAGATTTCTTAAGTAATCTAAGAATTTAATATCTTAAAACTCCACCACATGCACCTCAACATAATGATATTTCTGTACACTGTCATTTTTATATTGTTGAAACTAGATTAATTTTTCTTTATCAAACTAATCTCCCTTTCAAATTTTGGATGTATGTTTTTCAAACTATTGTTTATTTAATTAATTCTCTCTATATTGATTCTCAATTTTTTTTATCACAATTTATCTTCTAAGTAATCAAATTACACAAACTTCATATTTTTGATTATTTATGTTTTCCTTGGCTAAATCTCTACACTTCCAATAAACTTGAACCTAAGTCTATTCTTTGTGTTATCCTTGGTTATTCATCGAATCAAAGTACATATTTTTGTATAGATTTAAATACTTTTCTTTCTACACATCTCGTCATATTCGCTTAATTAAAATAGACTTTCCTTTCTCTAAATCTATTTCTCCCACCTCTTTGACTTTACTATGTTATAACTGGTTTATCTTTTCTCATACTTTTTCATCACTTTCTTCTCCCACTCCTCATGCTCAACATACACTTATTCTTGAAATATTCCCTTCATTGCAAATCTTATTTTTGACATCATCAATACCACTTCTCTGTGATAAGTATTCCTTAATCTTTTTTTTCTTCTTCTCATTTTGTATCGGATTCTATCTTCTTTGCACCTCTCATCATTACTTCTGTTACTCCATCTATATTCTTATTCCTACCTCCCCATCTTTCTCATAGTATGATCACTCATTCCAAAAATAATTTTTTTAAACAAAAGTATCTTTATCATACTATTATCAAATATCTTTTATTCGAGTTCATTGAATTTTCTTGTGTATCTCAAGTCGTGTTGCATGGAGATGAGCTATATTTGATGAACTTAATATCCTTCACAATGGTACATGAAAGCTAGTGTTGCCTAGCTCAACTCATAATATTGTTGGATGCAAGTGGGTGTTTCATATTAAATGCCATCTTGATGGTTCCATCTCTCGGTTTCAAATTTGCCTTGTTGCAAATGGATTTCATTAGTGCTCCGACTTTGACTTTCATGTCATATTTAGCCTTGTGGATAAGCTTATAATTATTGTTATTCTTGCCCATGATTTATCTTATGGTTGTTTCCTCCATCAATTAGATATTAGTCTCTTCTTTCATGGTACATTATCCGAAGAAGTAATGAAGTATTTATGCAGTAATATTTAGGGTTCACTGATACTACAAATTCAAGCTATGTGTGTTAGCTTCGTAAAGTCATCTATGGTATTAAACAAATTCCTCAAGCGTGGTATAATGAATTAAACGGATTTTTATTGTATTATGATTTTATTAATTCTACGAGTGACATATCCTTATTTTTTTTACCATAACTTCACTATCACTATTTATTTTTTGATGTATGTTGATGATCTCATCATCACCAGTAATGGTACATGTTTTCTTTACCGATTTTTTCATTTGTTGACTGTTAGATTTTTCATCAAAGATCTTGGTGACTTATAATTTTTTCTTGGTATTGAAATTATTCCTATCCCATTTAGATTATCTCTCTATCAGCATAAATGTATTGATATTTTAGCCAAAACTAACATGGCTCATGCTTAAGAGTGTATTATGCCAATGTTTTTTTCTCAGCCTCTGCAAATTTATAATGGCTCTATGCCAATAGATGCTACACAATATTGCCAAGTTGTTGGATCTATTCAATACTTATTCCCCATTCGGCTAGATGTGTCATCCGTTATTAACAAGTTAACTCGTTTGATGCTTGCTCTTACCGACACACATTGGTCTGATGCTAAAGGTGTGTTCCATTTTCTCAAGTCCACTTTGCATTATGGTCTTTTTCTTAAACACAACAAACCACTTTATCCTATTTCCTTCATCGATGCCGATTGGGTGGGTAACCATGATGTTTTCATATCTACTTTAGTTTACATAGTCTATTTTGGGGGCAATGCTATTTCTTGATGTTCTTAAATGCAAAAGAAAGTTGCTAGATCTTCCATGGAGGTTGAGTATCGCTCTATTGTCTCATGTGCTGATGAAGTTCTTTGGATTAATAATTTGTCATATGAGCTTCATGTTTGATGTTCTCCTCCACATTTATTTCTGACAATATCAGTGCTACATTTGTCTTTATCAATTTGGTTTTTCATTCATGTATGAAATGCATTGTGCTTGATTACTATTTTGTTTGTGATCATATTACTCGAGGGTCGAGTGTAATGGGCCTACTTTGTCAACGTAGTGGTATGGCCCTTGCAATTGTCTCAGATATCCACTTTTGTGAGACCCTACCTCCCAAGTCAAATTTTATATCTTTATATTGATTGGTTTTGCCTTGCCTTAGACTTATCAGGAGAACGACTCTAGCTCTCGACTAGTTTGTGCAAGGTAGGTAGGGTTAACACCCTTCTTCATAGTCAAGTCTCATATTAGCGACAAGTTATTTAAACTTAACCAGGTCGACATGCTTGAACTCCAAAGATGTATTATCTTCAATCCAATTGCACTCATCATCTGGAATACTCTCACATATTTATACTCAAATTCGTTAGCATGCTTGATCTTCAATAAAATCATTAGTTTTAATCACAAATACTTACATATTAAGTTTGTGATATTTTCTTCCATCCATTATCTTGTACTTGTGCAAGGCACATTTTATCGATATCTGTCTTCGAAGTCTACTGCTCCCCATAAGCTTTAATCCACTAAGGTTCATGTTGATATCCATGGGCCATAGATGACGTCCCTCTTTTCGAACGTGGCATCACATAGTCTTGGAAGAAGCCCATTGTCTCACCCTCACTCAAAGAATGCGGAACATACTAGAAAATTTCGAAGAAGTCCACACATGTATGGAAGGAAGGAGATTATCTTAGATTATTCTAGAATTCTCTTGGATATATGTAATAGAATTCTTTAAACTTATATAAAACTTTTAAAGGTTCCAGACCCTTCCCTATGTATGTATTTAAGGAGGAGGTGACCTCATTTGTAAATTACTAAGTTGAGAGTTTTTTGTAAGATTTTATTATTCAATAAAGTATTTTTTTTATTTTCAAGTATTTTTTCAAATTCTCTTTGCTTCCTAGTTGTGTGTAGACGCCAAGAATAACAAGCAAAACAAAAGTAAGGCTGACTTAGCAACATCTAAGGGATAAGTTAACTAAGTGCCACACGAGAGATTAGCAAAAAGACCAAGTCAATGACAGTTGATATCAGAGTCGAGGTTGCAATGTGTGAGAGTAACTTGGTGGATATGATGTCGAGCTCTCATTTGGAAGAATTTACCGACCAAGTTCAGGGAAGGGACCTTGACCCTCTCGCTAAAGGAAGGGGAAAGAAGGACAAGTCTCATGATCCTTTCACAAGCTTGGACAATTGAGTGACCCGGTTAGAGATCGCCATGACAGACACAAAGGAGGGGTTTGATATCATGGAGCAAAGCATGGAGAAAGTCGTGGAGGATTTCAAGATACAGATCCTAGACCTTCAAGAGGGAATGCAAGGCTCGCCGATCCCACTGAAGTCGCATGAGGAGTTTATGAAGGTCTTGGACATGCTCACTAGCTTAGAATCAAGAGTGGAGGTCTTGACCAAGCATGAGGAGGAGCTGAAACAAGAAGTGATAATCTACAAGATAGTATTGTTGGCTTAGGTTATGTCTACTCATGAGACCCAAAGGACAGATGTGCCAAAACATCACACTTTCATGGGAAAATGAGATGCTAAAGAGCTAGACAACTATTTGTGGTATATGGAGAGATATTTTGAGGCAATATTACTAACTGATAAGGCAACAAAGGTACATACTGCTACTTTCTATCTTACTGATAATGCAACTCTATGGTATCATAGAAAATTTATGGAGATAGAAAGAGGGACGTGCACCATAGACAAATGAGTCGATTTCAAGAGAAAAAAATAGTTTTATTCAGAAGATACGGGATACATAGTTCATAGAAAGATCAGGCATCTCAAGCACACGGGATCTATTCGGGACTATGTCAAGGAGTTCTCTTCCTTGATGCTCGGGGCTTTTGATATGAATGAGAAAAAATTCTTCAATTTTATGGAGAACCACAAGATTGGGCCGAGCAAGAATTGAGGAGACATGATGTCCAAGACTTAGTCATGGTCATGGTAGCAGCAGAGTCACTTATGGATTTCCGAAGGGGAGACTCTTCTCAAACCAAGTTATTTTTTAAGGGTAGCCATGCCAAAGGTGGGGGAGACAGGGAATACAAAAGCTATAATACTATGGAAGGATCAAGTGCGACTTCTACCAACAAAGAAGGAAATGATGGGGATAAACACATGGATTTCAAGTCAAAAATCAATTGCTTCCTGCGCGATGGACCATACTGGGCATGTGAATGTCCTAAAAGAAAGCCCCTAGGTGCCATGATCGAGAGAGAGATCGAACAAGAGGATGATGCCTCTCATTTGGGGTCAATGCAGCTATTAAATGTCCTCAAGATCAAGCAAGCTAAGGAGAAGTCTCAAAGTAGGGGACTCATATACGTAGAGGCCAAGGTGAATGAGATGTCTACTAAGGTAATGATAGATACCGATATCACATATAATTTTGTCTCAAAGGAAGGAGACAAAGAGACTCAAGCTCTTAACATCCAATGAAGTAGAATGGTTCAAGATAGTAAACTCCGCCGTCAAGCCATCACACGGAATAGCTCGTAGGGTGATTATGAAGATCGGGCCTTTGGAAGTTAAGGTTAACTTCACGGTGGCACTCATGGATGATTTTTAGATAGTGATCGGGATGAATTTCTTTCACCAGGTAAAAGTAGAGGTGTCAAACGGGCCGGGCCGAGCTGGCCCAGCTTGTTTTTTTGAGTACGGCGTGCTTTCGTGTCGGGTCAGGCACGATTTAAAAAAGTCGGGCCTGGCCTGGCAGTATGGGCCAGTAAAATTTTTTTTTTAAATTTTTTTAAATTTTATTTAATTTATATAAATTATTAAATTATATATAAAATTATAGATGATGTATAATATTATATATTTATAATATGAAATATGTTAAAATTTATTAAAATAACAAAGTTTAAAATTTTTTTTATAATGTAATATAAAATTAGTTTAAAATTTATAAGAATTAATATAATATAGTTATAAATTTTTAAATGAAAAATTAAAACAAAAAAATAAATAAATCAATACATTTTGTTAAAAAAAATAAAAATTAAAAAAAACATAAGCAACTCAAATGAAAAATGACCAATTAGTTATTTGTTACCGAAGGTTCGAATCAAACAAATTATAGTTTCAACATAACGTATAAATAAAGCGTACAATCAATAAAAAACAAAATATTGAAATCAAAAAATAGTAGATCATCATCAATCGTCAATCGGCATATCACGAGCATCATCAACTGCAACATCAAGATCAGTATCATATGGATCATTATCATCAGCAATCAACTCCTCCGCTATAGCAGTGGATGCGGCTGCAGTCCCAGTCCCAGTCCCACTCCCAGTCCTAGCTCCAGCACGATCATGGATGTTAAAGCTCGAATCCTCCTAATCTTTCAAACAAGCCAAGGCCTCAATAATATATGGACGTAATCTCGATCTCCTATTCGAAATCACGTTCACTGCAATAGAAAAAATAGACTCCGATGCTACGATCGACACCGGAGGAGTCAGTAGATCCCAAGCCATCCTAGATAGCACGAGAAAAGTGGACTCATATGATTTCCTCCACTATAATATATCAAGATTTTTAGTATCAGAATGTGATAGGATTGAGCAGTATTCGGTATCTAAGTATCGAGAAAGCTCGCTCCCATGTAATGGTCCACCCCTACGTTTCCCCCTTGCTAGTTGAATGAAAAAATTGTTATCTCCGAACAAGGTATCAATGTCCATAATCACAGTCTCACCACCACCACCACCATACCTAGTATCGTAGTATGTGAACAAGTCAGTCAATTTCTCGTGAATGAACCCTTTAGGTGGCTCTTCCAGGTTCATGCACAAGGAAATGTAGGTCAGGGTATTTTCTAGCCCTTCCACCTTAACCCTAGGGTCCATGCATGCAGCGAGACAATAAAGAGATGAAATAGTGGACCAGTACTTCAAGTACTTGATTTCCATCCATACAATCATATGGCTAAGTATCGGGTCAGCTCGATACTTCCTAAACATGCTACTAATATTTCATATACACCTGAGTGCAATGCAAGTAGTGGGCGTATAAACCGACGAACACATGTTCGTCGTGTCATAAAAAATATTCAGGAATTTCATAAATAAAATTTCTGAAGCCCAGTTAGTGTCATCAATAATAAGTTCGTCACTCTTACTATTGACGTAATCGGATATCACGTGTTCGTATCCAACACATGATTCTAACATCAGGTATGTGTAATTCCAACGATGTCTCACATCCGATTGGAATTTCTTCTTCTTAAGATTCGCAGTCAAATAGAGACTACCAAACTCTTGTTGTCTGCGAGGAGTGCGAATATATTTTAGTACATTACGTATATTATCCAACGCGGAGGAACACACCTTCATACCCGCTTGAATAATCAGGTTAATCACGTGACACATGCATCTGACATGAAAAATCTCTCCTAATGGTGCGTATCTAATATTCCTAACAAATATGTTGATCACTACTCCATTATTAAATACATTATCAAATGTGACACTAAAAATTATATCTTGAATTTTATATTCCCTAAAGATTTTTATCATACACTCAAAAATGGCCGGGCCATCATGATGATGAAAAATCTCAGAGAATCCTAAAATTTTTTTATCCATAGTCTAGTTAGAATCTACATAGTGGCTGGTGAGACATGCATAAGATGATTCATCGTGACTTGTCCAGATATCGGACTTCACGGATACCACTCCACTATATACCATAAATTTATTAATTATTTTTTGTTTTTCTAACTTATATATCTTTAGTATGTCATTCCTAGATGTGGAACTAGGAATCCTAAGATAAGCAGGCTGAAAATATGTCAGCATGATGCACACTACCTGTGAATTTTCCGAAAATCTGATCGAAAGACCCATCAATGTGATAAGTCTGACCATGCCGTCTCTATCCAACTCACTGGAGTATATGAAGAGAGTAAATTTTGAAACTGAACTCGATCCAATCTCAAAAAATGCAGTGCCAAGTTGGGTTTGCCTAAGATCTAATGGACCATGTTTTTTGGTGCATAATTCGGCATGCCTCTTAAGGTGCACAGTCCCAAACGAACTCATACATGTTAAAAGTCCTATACAATATTTGCACCGTGCCATTTCTTGTTCCTCACCTCTAATATTTTTTAGTTTTATTATATTAAAATGAGTCCAAACTACAGAAGTCCTCATAGCTTTTTGTTTTTTAGAAGTTTGGGTTGAGACGACTCGAGAAACCAAAGTTTCAGCAGCCTCAGACCTCTGTGTAATATTACCATTTTCTAAATTTAAATATATTTCATTAGTATTTGTTATTTTTTAGGATTTTTATTATTCAGAATAGTTATTTAGAGATTAGAAGACTGATTTTAATATTTTCTATTTTTGGTTTAGAGAGAGAAACTAGAGAGAGAGAGAGAAAGTAAAAAAACTTAAAATAAATTACCCGGTAAAAGCAGTGAGGTCGGTCACGTGCACGGTGCACCACAGTCAAGTTTAAAATTCAAAACTCAAGTTGAGATTCCCGAAAATCAAAGCCGAAATTCCGAGTCCCGAGAGAGGAGCAAGATTTTTGAGAGAGAAAATGAGCGATTAGAGAGAAAATATGTTTATGAAAAACATAAATGTTAAAGAGAGGAGTGGTGAAATTTATAAATTAAAGAAAATATTTTTTTTTAAAAAGGTAATTTTTTTTTAATTTTTTAGGGGCCAGAATCATGAGGGCCGTTGGATTCTGCCCCCTAGTCGTTGGAGGCGAGATCCAACGGCTGAAATTTAAATTTTTTATTAATTTTTTTTTTCGTTGGGGGGGGGGGGGGAATTGGGTCGGTTTGGGCCTCGGGGGACCACGGGTCGGGTCCAATCAGACCTGACCCTCGGTCTTTTTTGCGGGAGGGGCGAAGCAAGGGGGTCGGGCTCGGGGGATACCCGACATGGGATGAACCCGTGCCGGTGTGCCGTGTCACGGGCATCGAACCGTGCCGGGTCAGGCACGACAAGACATGACACGAGTCAGGCATGGCACGACACGACATGGCCTGGGCACGGCTGAACCATGCCCTGCCTCGTGCCGGGCCGGGCCGGCCCGGCCCAGTTGACATTTCTAGGTAAAAGCGGTGCCTATATCTTTTCTATGTTCGATGACTAACTTAGAAGAGGAGGCTCCATGCATGGTTCTCACAATCATCGAAGGTAAAGCTAAAATGCTTATGATGTCAGCCAGAAGCAATTGGAGAATGAGTTAAAAAAGAATGAGGTGATCTACATGGCGACCTTTAAGGAAGACCCTAGTGACTCAATGGGAAATTTTATGCTTATGGAAGTTATGAAGGTGTTAGACGAATTCAAAAATATAATGCTACCGGAGCTACCCAAAAGACTCTCACCCAGGAGAAAGGCAGATCACAGGATCGAGTTGGAGCCAGAAGCAAAACCTCATGCCATGGGATCCTATAGGATGACACCCCTAGAGTTGGAGGAATTAAGAAGACAATCGAAGGAATTGTTGGATGCCGGATTCATCCAACCATCTAAGGTTCCATATGGTGCGCCAGTCTTATTCCAAAAGCAGAATGATGAGTTACTGCAGATGTGCATCGATTACAGGGCGCTCAACAAGGTAACGGTCATGAACAAGTATCTCATTCCTCTTATTGCTGATTTATTTGACCAACTTGGTAAATCACAATACTTCACTAAGTTGGATCTTCGATCAGAGTACTATCAAGTAAGGATAGCTGAATGAGATGAGGCAAAGATTACGTGTATAACAAAGTATGGCTCTTATGAGTTCCTAGTGATATCCCTTGGTCTTACTAATGTACTTGTTATATTTTATACTTTGATAAACATGATATTTTATCCTTTTTTGGATAAATTTGTGGTGGTATATCTAGATGATATTGTTATATATAACATCTTGGAAGAACATGTTAATCATCTAAAGAAGGTGTTCTGGCTATTAACGTAAAATAAGTTATACATGAAGAAGAAAAAATATTTTTTTTTTCCTTGAGAAGGTGGGATTCCTGGGATAATGCATCAAGGGTGACAAGCTCATGATGGATGAAAGCAAGATCAAAGTCATTCAGGAATGAGATTTCCTTACTAAGGTGCCACAACTAAGATCTTTCTTGGGCATAGTTAATTACTATCGGTAGTTTATAAAGGGATACTCAGCAAAAGTAACTTCATTAACAAACATTCTCAAGAAGGGTAAGGCATGGACATGAGATGAAAAATATCAGCAATCCTTTGAAGACTTGAAGAAGACTATAATGAAGGAGCATGTATCGGCACTACCTGACCACACCAAGGTGTTCGATATACAAACTGATGCTTTTAACTTTATCATTGGAGGAGTTCTTATGTAGGAGAAATATCCCATAGCTTTTGAAAGTCGCAAGCTCAATGACACAAAGAAGCGGTATATGGTCCAAGAGAAGGAGATGACAATCATCCATTGCTTGCCGACGTGGAGACACTATCTTTTAGGATCACACTTCATAGTGAAGATAGATAATGTTGCTACTAGTTATTTTCAGACCCAGAAATAACTAAGTCCCAAGCAAACAAGGTGGCAAGACTTCCTGGCGGAGCTTGACTACACGTTGGAGTACAAGCCAGGTATGCCAATCGCGTAGCTGATGCCTTGAGCTGCAAAGCGGAGCTAGCATCCATGACTAACCAGCCCTAGGGAGAGATGGTGGATCTCATAAAAGAGGGGTTGTAACATGATGAAATAGCTAAGAGTATCATCACATTGGCTTACGAGGGAAAGACTAGGCAGTTTTGGGTAGAGGATGATTTGCTCTACATAAAAGGAAAGAAACTTTATGTGCCAAAGTGAGAAAGCATTAGAAGGAATTTTATCAAGGAGTTTCATGACTCCAAATGGGTTGGACACCTAGGGCAATGATGCACAAGGGCATCACTAGAGTCTATCTACTACTGGACACTGATAAGGAATGATATGGAGACTTATGTGAAGACTTGTATTGTGTGCCAACAAGATAAAGTGGATCAATATTTGCCTAAGGGACTACTGAAGCCACTACCTATAGCAGAGCATCCTTGGGAAAGTATCACTATGAACTTTATTATTTGTTTTTCCAAGTCCAAGAGAAATAAATCTATCATAGTGATAGTGGATTGATTTTCAAAGTATGTTACATTCATAGTAGTCCCTAAAGATTGCACAGCAGAAGAGATGGTCAAACTATTTCTCAAGAATGTGGTAAAGTACTGGGGGCTAACGAAGGTTATCATTAGTGATTGTGACCCACGTTTTACTAGAAAGTTTTGGACAGAGCTCTTCAAATTCATGGGTATGAAACTTTACTTTTCTACTAGTTTTCATCCTTAGACTGATGGGCAGACAGAATAGGTGAATGCATTGATAGAGCTGTACTTGAGGTACTATGTGAGTGCCAATCAGACTGACTAGGTCAAATTGCTAGACGTGGCTCAGTTCTCCTACAATCTACAGAGAAGTGAGACAATTGGGAGGAGTCAATTCAAGATAGTAATGAGGCAACAATCAATGACTCCTCACACCTTAGCCAGAGGATATATAGGGAGGAGTCCAGCAGCTTACAAATTTGCTAAGGGATGACACGAGCAAGCTGATATAGCATGCTCATTCTTAAGGAAGAATGCTAAAAAAACAAAGAAATGGGCTGACAAGAAAGAAAAACATGTAGAATTTCAAGTTGGAGACTTAGTGTTTGTCAAGTTTCTACCGTAAGAATTCAAGCCCTTTAGAAAGGTACACAAGAGACTTGTGAGGAAGTATGAATGCCAATTTCTTATACTTGGACGAGTTGGTAAGATATCTTACAAAGTTGAGTTATCACCAAGGTTAAAGATTTTATCATGTTTTTAATGTTAGCAATCTAAAGTATTTTCATGAAGATAAGGAAGATCCAGGCTGAGGAGTCTCAATGAGGGTGCCCACAACAGTAGTGACCTTCTATGATAAGGAGGTGGACTACATCATGGCAGATCGGGACCTAAGGAAGATCAACTTTCAGCCCAACAAGAAATACTTAGTAAAATGGAGAGGACTACCAGAAAGTGAAGTCAGTTGGGAGACAACTAATAATTTGTGACAGTTTCAGGAACAGATTGAGCAGTTCCAGGCAAAATAATCGATGAGGACGTCTGTAGTATTGGTGGGGGAGAATGTTACACCCTCACTCAAAGAATGCAGAATGTTTTAGAAGATTCCGAAGATGTTTACACTTGTATGGAAGGAATGAGATTATTTTTGATTATTCAAGAATTCTCTTGGATATATGTAATATAATTCTCTAGACTTATAGGGAATATTCAAAGGTTCTAGACCCTTTCCTATGCATGTATTTAAATAGGAGGTGGTCTCATTTGTAAACCACCAAGTTGAGAGTTTCTTGTAAGATTTTATTATTCAATAAAGTATTTTCTTTATTTTTAAGTGTTTTCTTAAATTTTCTTTGCTTCTAAATTGTGGGTAGATGTCAAGCATAATAAGGAATGCGAAAATAAGGTTGACTTAGCAATATCAAAGCGATAAGTTGTCTAAGTACCGCACGGGAGCTTAGCGAAAAGACTAAGTTCATGACACCTTGCTCATATCCACGTCGAAAGCATCACATCTATCTAGACTTTTACCCCTAGCAGGTAAATGCCCGTTACGCACTACTAGACAACAAACGGCACTTCTTGCGATCTGGAGGAATACCCATATCATACGCGAGTCCTCTCATTTGCAGCTTCTCTCACCATGACTTCATCAACTACTATGCATCTTTAGGAGAGATAGATTTTTAGATGCCAAGATCGATAGAAGGCAACATATCTTGTTGATAATCTTCTATCCTGTATCTGATATCATTTGTCACGAGCTTACTTTGTCCACACAGTAGTGTTGTTATTGTGGGGAGTCTCAGATATCTATTTTTGTGAGACCCAATCTGTCAAGTCACACTTTATATCTTTATGCTGATTGATTTCGCCCTATCTCGAGCTCATCAGAAGAGCTACTCCAAACCTCGACCAGTTTGTGCAGGGTAGGTCAATACCCTTTTTCATAGTTAAGTCCTGTACTAGTGACAAGCTCTCCAAATTTAACAAGGTTTGCATGCCTTAATTTACGTGCACTCTCACATATTTTCACTCAAACTCGTTATCATATTGATTTTCAATAAAGTCTTCAGTTACAATCATGGATGCTTACACATTAAGTCCGTGACACGAGGCTCCTTCGTTGTTTCTCATATCTATTCTAAGGATCAACTTACTGATGCTTTTTCCATATTTCATTATTGCTGATTGCTGCACTGCTTCTGCCGTTATGTTTCAAGCTTGGTGTCTCTAATGAAGGCTTTTTCTTGTGGGGGCATGATAAAATTGTTTTTTTTTATTGCTACAAGATTCTCCAATAGAAATTACGCATCCATTAAGTTTGGTTGACATCTCACACAAGAATTTTTTAAAAAGTATTTCATAATACCTGCCTATGTTTTTCCTTGTAAGTAAGAACGATCAAAATTACTTATGCTATTCATTGTACTTGTCACATGCAGTTAGACAATAAATATTTTTCTTATCTTTCTGTTCTCATAGTGTCTAGCTTGGGGCTTTGTGCATCTGATAATGACCACGTGAGAGATTGCAACTGCAGCTTGTTGCATGGTAATGTATGTTGTCATCATTTCTCCACACTCCCAAGTTGTTCATTTATTCGCGTGACATGTTTGTTTCGATGGCCAAAAGATGATTTGAAACATCAAACTGAGCATGTGTGTGCATGACGAGTGTGCAAGAGAGAAATATTGCATTTGTTCTGTGACAAGTTCTTATTTTGAAAGGCTATCTTTATATATCGCTAGGAACACAACCATAATCTATGGAACCTAGGAAACCCTAATTATAATTATTAACTGATGTCCTCATTACTGAATATCCGTATCTAAGAAAATACAAGGAAATTGCATGGCAGTTCCAAGGGCAAGAGTAATCATATATGCTCCCTTCGTGGAAGAAAAGAGCATAGCAAGGATTGTTGCTTGGGCATGCACCCAAAGTTGACGAGATAATTTGAGCTCTAGAGGTTATACAATTGGCTAATGGACTTACTCAAGGGACTCCATAGAGTACAACCACAAAGTTAGTTGTTTTCTCCAAGGTGAAGTATGACTAGAGGTGTCAAATGGGCCGGCCCAGCACGGCACGGCCCATTTTTCACGTGCCCGGCCATGCTACCGTGCCGAGCCCGGCACGGCACGGTGAGACAAAGGCGGGCACGGCACGGCCCGTGGGCACGGCAAGGCCGTGCCGTGCCGTGCCCGACCCGCTCGGGCACGCCTTGGCTTGGCCAGGCGGCATGGGCGCATGGCAGGCCCCGGATGGATCACAAGGCGTGATCGCGTGAGTGGTGAGTCGTGACTCACGACTCACGCCACGGCACGCGTGGCACGCCGCCAGTGCCACGCGTGCCTGCGTGAACCGGCACGGGATGGACCCGTGCCGGGCCAGGCACGGCACGGCACGCGATTTTCTTAACCCGGGCACGGGTTAAGAACGTGCCGGGCCGGCCCATGCACGGCCGAACCGTGCCATGCCTCGTGCCGGGCCGGGCCGGCCCGGCACGTTTGACACCTCTAAGTATGACAAACTACTCTCCTTTGATACTTCAGGTACACTTAGAGTTTCAGGTACTAGTGCTGTCTCCGTAGTCAGACATACTCCAAACTTTTGTGTAGTGAATGCATAAGCCAATACCAACATCACAAATCATTGTACTTTGTTTATTTTTTTTTCAAAGTCTTAGGCTTGTGGATGTTGCTATAGTTAATGGTGTTATTGTACATGCTAAGGGACACTGCACCCTTAATGTACATCTAGTCTAGTTCTATTGACCCATGTGCTTTATATTCTTGATTTTTATTATATTATTTTTTTTTTGTGAATTATTTTGTTAAATAACATTATTGTAATATTATTTTCTCATTTTGATATCTTTATGCAGGATCAACGAACTTTGTGGATGATTCTTTGGGAATTGAATGTAAGAACATTACATATTATGTGTTTTGTTTTTTATTTAGCAGGCTTGTTAGATGTTTGGTTGCTATTGATATTGTTATAATTCATAATTTATAATTTTTTTTCATTTCTTGTATTTTTTTTTTATTTTTTTATTATGGAAGAAAGCACCTAATTTGTGGGTTGTCATAATTTGAACGGCCCAATATATAAGGCTTCTATGGTACATGCTTATATATTATATCATATTGAGTGATTGAGTTTTTATTGAGTTATTATTTGGATGTGATATTTTGGTTAGGTTTTAACATGATATCTAAATCAAAATTCTAGTGGGAACAAATCTATGACTTTTAAGGGTACACAACCTTAGAGAGAGGATGCATCCACTATACCAACACAGTACACATGAGTGTGCATGCTACAATGCACATACTTGTATTGAAAAGAGAAAGAGGTGCATAGTTGTCGTGCACTACCATTTATAATCGTTGCATACCCACTATGTGTGATAGTCATTGACACAGTGAGACGTTGGTGGCTTTGGAACCATGGCAGTGTCGTGGTGTGTCATGATTCAAGGTGTGGTGTGGTCCAATTTGGGCAGCAATATGGTTTTGGGTGCAAAAAAATTGGGAATCCCATATTAGGCTTCTTAATTTGGGTAAAATCTAAATTACTATTTCAATTTGTTTTTTGGGGCAAATTATTCAGGGGAAAAATCCAACTTTACTTTCAGGGTAGTGATTATAAGTATTAATTTGAAAATTTATGATATGATATCAATATTTAGATGTAGAAAATTTTTCTTATAATGTATATATTGTAAGAATAACGGATATACCAGAAATAAGTATTTGTAGTTATTTTTGCAGAGGAGGTCGAGACTTTTATTATATTGAGAGACAAGCAGACTGCAGAACCATCTAATATTCCTCATAGAGTTTATCCATCATGATCAAGGATTAAAATATCGGTTTCTACGGATATATTGGTACTTGGATTTTACGAATATATCAGATATATCAAAGATATATTAGTGTGTATTTATATATGAGCACTAATCAAAGATAGATATATCGGTTTTAATGAACATATCGGTACTTAGAATTTATTGATATATCGGAGATATATCGGTGGATATATCAGAAATTTTTATCATTGATTATGACTTGTAGTTAGAGTGTACTTAATTTTTTTTAAAGCAACATCAATAAACACTTTAATATTTAAAGTATTATTGATTTTATTACTTGTATTCTTATTTTGGATTCCTTGATTATTGGCACAAGAGTTAATGCTCATTTTACAAGTAATTATTCTTTATTTATTATGATTTTTTTATTCTTTCAATATTATGGTTGTCAATGATAAATTCTTAAAATTTATCGAGGATAAAAGTATTCAATTTAATATTTTTTTTCTTTATCATGTTATGTTTATTTTTGATTGTTTTATTAATTTATTTTCAGCGAGTTATTTTTTTAGGGCATTTCAATTTTAATTTTTTTTATTTACTGATATTTCTTTTTAAGATTAAAAGGCTCAAAAAGATTTTACTTGAGATTTAGCAAAATGACTTATATAAGTATTTGAGCGTGTTAGACTATTTATTTATGCATTTTAAACTTAGTTATTTATTATTTGCTAAATTAAGAATATTTTATCTTAATTTTAAGAGTATTTTTATTCTAAAAATGAGATATATTTTAAAAATACTTCTTGTCTTGTATTTCAGATTGATGTGAGTATATATCTATTTAATCTGATTTACTCAGATATATGATGACATAATAAAGATGAAATCTAAAAAAAAATTAGGTATTTTGTTAATTTTATTAATGACTATTAATGATTTAGAAGGTTAATGTATTTTTAGTATGTCACAATTTTTTTTTTATTTTTTTTATTTTATAAAATAATAAAAAATAATTTAATAAAAATATATAAATAAAGAAGTGATAATATATCAATTCATCATAGTATATGTTAGATAATTTTAATATTTATTATATAGATCACGAGGTCATACCCTTGATTTTTTATGTTAACATACTCCTACATAATGAGATTATGAAATAAAAAAATAAATATTTAATTGAGATATTTTGGACATTCCTATTTAGTAGGAAAGTTATCAAGTAATTTTGGGGAGATATAATATTAACCTCAAATAACCTCTTCAATCAAATATAATTTTTTGTTATTTTTATATTATTTTTTTAGATTCTGTTTATTGATGAGAGATTTTTTAGCTTGCCTCTTAGAGTCAGAGATTTTTTTTTTGTTCATTATCATTCTTAGGATGGGATAAGATTTTGTAGTATGCCTTTTATGAATATTTCAATATCCAAAAATGATACAAGTGTGTTTCACAAGAGCCCTGTTAGGAGTTAGTGAGTGTTAACATTATTTTTTTTAGAGCATGACTTATTTTTTAGCAAGTCTAGAAAGAGTAAAAGTCTAAAAGTTATATTTGGATTTATTATTTTTTCTCGCTCTTATAGTCATATTTGAATCCTTTGTTAGTAGAGAGAGTCGTCTGTTGTCTGCATTTAAACTTGCTAGTCCATAATATGATGTCACTTTCATGAAGTTAATATATATATCAATAACTACTATTCAAATTGATTATAGAGAGAGAGTGAGATTTCTTAGGAAGGAAAATCTTTTTTAGGTTTAAATGACATAATAGTCTATGAGTATATCCCAATTTAGACTCATGAGGAGGTGGAAATTAGAAGATTTAATCTTTTGGGACTTAAGACTATTAGATCTTGACATTTCGATCACCATTTAGAAGGAATAGATGAGTTATACCCAGTACTAGATTTTTCATGTTTTGTGTTACTTTATGATACTAGGATACACATGACTTTTTTGAGAAATTATATCATTTAGAATGGTGTCAAACTTTAGGATGGTGTAAATCACCTTAAGGTGATTTACACTATGACTGTCCATTAAACTTGTGGATGCTCCTATAGCTAATGCTATCAAAGTGCAAGGCAATGAGAAAAAAAAATGAGCAATCTTTTTAATAAGGTGTCTGCTCTAAAATATTTTATAAGTGATTACTATTATTGGCTATCGCCTTAAACTCTATCGTTGTAATGAATATCAATATAATTAATATTTTTTTTTATTTTGTTAGTAAATAAGATTGTCTTAAAGAAAAATATAAAAATTCAAAGTAGACTTTAAATTAGTGTAAGTTGATACCAAACTCGACTTTGAAGATCAAATTAATTATAAATGTATGTAATCGTTGAAAGAAATTTTAAGGCTAGAAGATTTTTTCCTGTATCACAATATGTAAATAATTATAATATGATAAACTTGTTATTGAAAATATAGGAAATAAGTATCTATATTGAATGCTTATGTTATCTCTAGTTTGGAGATAATTAGATAATTAATTTTTTTAATGATTTTTTTATATAGTAGAAAATTTAATGAGTTGTAATGAACAAGAAATTAGTATCTAGTTTTATTAGAATTTTTACTGAAGAACAATCTAAAAGACTAATCTCTAAGGGAGTATCAATTACATATTTTATCTTTGCAACATATTTTTTCTCTTAGAATAAACTGAGTATATCTTCACAAAATATGAGTCTTTCAAAATTAATTGTTTAGAATTATAACTGAAGTTATTTTATCTCATATTAATATTTTGTTATTTAAGTACATAATCAATAGGATCAACATGTCATTTAAGTTCTTACTAAAAAAAAAAAGAGAAATCTATAATATATTAGTACAACTTAAAAGATGTAATTGCTAATATTAATTTTATAAATCAAGCTCAATAATTATTTTAGATCATAAATATATTTTTCATAATATGCAAACTATGTCTGTCAAAGAATTAGTACTAGAGTAACAATGTAACATTAAAGAATTAGTAATGCTAAAAGAGATAGTATTAACACTTATTAATACTTTATCAATCACATATAAATGTTTTTATGAGTACTAGAATAACCAATAAAGATATAATTTATTATTATAAATATTATTTTGTCATGTCTTGGAGAGAGATTATTGACTAACTAAATGTTTTTAAAGATTTTGGGATATAATATGAATAGTTTCTCTTAAGGGTGCAAGATTTAAAAGGGTACACACATAATTATTAAAGGTGTGTCTCAGTCTTAGGCATGCCTAAAGCCAGGCTCCACTAGGCCCAAACAAAAGTGCCTTGCCTCATGCATTCCTAGACAAGATATATTTTCATTGAAGCATTTCTTGCAAATCAATTATTCCCAAAGCTTCTATTTATACTCATGAAAATTATAAATAATATTTTTGATATTCTATACCTTTATATATTAAAATGTTAAAATTATATTATTTTATTTTAGAACTTAAAATGTTTTGATGATAGAAAATACTAATGATATTTAATTTTTATATTTAATATTTTTTACTTGATTATATTTTATTAATAAATAAAAATTATAAATAATATTTACTAATATATATATATATAAGGTAAAGTATGTCTCAAAAAAAAAATTCATACCTTTAAGTGTGCTTTATGTCTTAACACTTCAAACGACTTGTCTCTCAATGCTTCTTATGCTTTAAATAATTATAGGTACACATTGAGAAATGATTGAAGAGGACATCTAGTTGATGATGTAATTTGCAATTAGAATTACATCTCTCCAAGGGTGCTTTAGAATACTTCTCTCAAAGAGGAGTATCAAGCTATTCCAATATGTTTATTCTTCCTCTATAATTTTATTTTATGGGGTGTATCAATACATTAAGTTTAATTTATGATCTCATGATCAATATTATATATACTCAAATTATTAGATATATATATTTTAATGTATTTTATTCTTAATAATTTTTATGTTTTTATTAAATTAATTTTTTTTATAAAATAATTGAAACATAAAAAATTTTGACATAAAAAGTACCAACCTTGTAAAATATATATAATTATTAATAAAAATAATAAAATATTTAAACTAACTCTGAGTTTTTTCTCTATTATGCTTGTATATGTTTGATTATATTAGATCAAATGTGTCTTCACTCACAAATTTGATGGAGAAAATAGGAAGTCTGAGTGTGATTTCTAAATTGACAATCCTCACACTATAAGATAGAGACTTTTGTAATATTCGAATCTAGCATTTTTAGTTTAGTCATATATGAGTGATTAATTCAAAAATAAATAATGGATCAATAATACTCAAATATTTAGTAAAATATCTAATTATATAAGTAAAATCATATAATTCATCTTGCCTGTCTCAAAGTGAATTTTTTTTCAAATGCTTTTGTTCCTACGTAATAATATTTAGTGGGAAAAAAATAAAATCATAGATGAGTTGTCTTGAAAGAAAACTTATAGATTGAAAATTAATGGGATAGTCATAAATAAATAGAACACCTTGAAGAAATATAATATCAAGTTGAATATTGTCATAACTAAGAGTTTTTTTAATGATTTATCATTTTTGTTGTTTTTATTATTTTTATTTTAATTTATGCTTTTTATAAGAACACCTAATGTATGAGTTATTCCAATTGCTTTTGCTCATTATATATAATGAGCAATGGTAAAGATATATGATATGTATTATTGAGTATTGCTACATTATTGTTTATTATTTTAGAATTCTAACTTTATATTAGAATAATACCTTAGAAAAAAATAAATCCCAGGATGCATGTGGGTAAGGGCTAGGAATCCTAAAGGGAAAACACATTTACCGTGTGTCAACCCTTGCTATTGCCCAACCACTATGTGCGAAAGAATCATGGTGGCAGAATCTATAGTCATCGGAACTACGATAGTGGTAAAGAGGAGTAGGCATGGAAATTGGAGTGGCAATTATCATGTCAGAGGCATGGTGGATGGTGTGGCAAATCCACAGTGGTTGGCACTGACTAGGTGATGACAACACTTTTTTTTGGGTAGAATTCCTTATTGGGATTTGATAGAATAAAAAAATAGATTAAACTCAAATTTAGTTTGATAGAAATTAGGGTTTAGTGTAATTTTGTTTTTTGTAGGAATTAACATGGAGAATGATAATAGTAATAGAGATAGATGGAGAGTCTAGTTCATTATATACACAATAAGATGATGGATAATATCTATGATATTTATTTGTTATTATTTTTAGAGAGGAGACTGATAGCTTTACATGGTATTGAAAGTGGTATATTGACTATCAAAGTTATCTAAGAGTTATCATATAGTTCATCCATCATGAAACTCATACTTATTAGAGAGAAGTATATAAAATTCTTTTCTAAGATATCAACAAATTATTATATTATTTTAAATATTTGTAATTAATTTAATTTTATTTTTTCTTCAGACTCATGGATTATCGACAAAAGAGTGATTATTCATATTACTTATAATTATACTTTATTTATTATATTTTTTCTAATTTTGAAAATATTATTGTACCTAATAAAAAATATTTGAAAGATACTAGATATAATAATATTTAGTTTGTATTTTTGTTATTTTTTTATATTATGTATATTTGTATTTGTTTCATTAGATTATTTTTTTAGATAATTTAATTTTAATTTCGAGCAGACGAGCAGTGCAGATTATGTGTTCTCTATTTGATGATAATATCTCTTCTAGATATTTAAGTATTTTAAATTATTTACTTGTATATTATTAATTTGGTTACTTGTTATTGGCCAAGTTGAAAATGTTGTATTCCAACCCTAAAGGTATTTGAACTTTGAAGTATTAGATATGTCATTTAGAAAAACTTATTAGAGCTTTCAATTTTATATGCCATTCTGGTTTAATTAGAGACTCGTTTATTCTGATACACTTACATATATAAAGATTTAGTAGATATGCGATCACAGAGAAAATTAGGTATCTGATCATTTTTTTAATACTACTCAAGATATACATAAATATATTCTTTTTCATTATAGATTATCATTTTTTCTTATTTTAAGATTTTTTCATAAAATTATAAGAAATTTATTTAATAGAAATATTTAAAAAGTAAGAATTAATAATATATTAACATATATGTTAGACAAATTTAGTATTTATCACTTTTTGTGATGACATATACTAATATAATGAAGTTAAAAAGAAAAATAGATATCTAATTAAAATATCTCTGACACTCATATATGAAAAATATATTCTAAAATATTTTTAGTGAGATTTGGTTTTAATTTATAATTTATCTCAAACAATTAAATTCTATCTTATGTGATTCCATGGTGTATATTCTTTCAAATCATATATTATGGGGAGAGATTATTTAACTTGTTTCTTAGAGTTTTGAGATTTACTTATTTTATTTTCAATTACTTTTCAAAATGAGACAAGTTGACATCTAGGGCATGCCTGGCCAGCATGGCCCGGTGGCTCGGTTTCAACCGAGGTTGTGCTGGGTCGGGAGGTCCAATTATTGAACTAGCATGCGCCTAACCCAACCTAGCTTGGGTGCAAAATAGGCTAGCTTGATCTGGTCAAGTTTCCAGGCTAGGCTGGTCTGGTGCAAAATAGGCTGATCTGGTCAAGTTTCTAGTCCACGACATAGTCTATATAAGATGACCCATACATGGTACGACACACCCAAACGTGTTCTCAGCATAGGTGTGGGCCGACATGTGGCATGATTTAAGTCCGTGTTACTAGAGTTGTCAAAGAGAGCATTATGTTTCATACTCGAAACGAATGAAGTTTGGGTAACATGACTATATTATGAGTGATAATTTTTAGTTCCAAGAATATGTATTCTTTTTCTTTGATAGGTGAATATGCTAATATCAATCTTTTATCAACTGAGGATGTAACTAGAGGTGTCAAACGGGCCGGCCCGGCACGGCCCGGCTCGTTTTTTTAGGGCACGACCGTGACACCTGCTGGGCCGGGCACGGTTCCTGTACCGTGCCCGGCCCGGCACGGTTTAAAACCATCCGGGCACGGCACGGCCCGTAGGCACGGCAGGCCGAGCCGTGCCGGGTCGGGAGTCGGGACCGCGGGTCGGGATCCAATCAGACCCGACCCGCGGTCTTTTTTTCGGGAGGGGACGGGTCACGCCCACGCGTGCCCGCGTGAAACCGGCACGGGAAGAACCCGTGCCGGCCCGGCCCGGCCCGGTTGACACCTCTAGATGTCACAATATACATGAGATTCTATTTACATAATGAGTGATCATTTTTTTTATTGTATGTTTTTCATTTTATTGTACTTATTTATATTTTATTTTTCATATTTTATGTTTCATTATTATGTGATATGAGGAAATCAGTTTTACCCGCTCTTAAATGTTGTTGGGCATTTCTAGAAATCATTTTTCTAATGAAAACTAGAAATGGAGCATAATGCATAATGAATTTTTGTAATGAAAATGCTAAAAGAAATAGAAAATAAAAAAAAAATTATGACTGATTTTACTTTATAAATGAATATTAGAATGCATTAATAATCATGAAAATAGAGACTAGATTATAATATTAGTATTTAAATTTTGTTAAATTTAATTTGTATAATTTAATTTTTTTTAACAAAATTAAAGTTTTTATATATATTAATTTTATTATTAATATTTATATTATCACTAAATGATGAGTTATATTAAGAGTTTTTGTTAAAGGTCTAGAAAATTTTGTGATGAAAATATTGATTTTTATTTCTAATTCATCATGATATGAAATAAATAAAATAATATTTGAGAATGTAAATAGTAAAAATATTTAGATTGAGATAAAATTTTAACTATTATTTTATGTTATATAATTTTACTTATAATCATTAAAATTTTTTGTGAATTCATAGTAAGTTAAAATTAAATTACAATATCAATGCTTAAATAAGCTATTATACATTTAGTATAATTGAATATTAAGTATAAGATAAAACTAACACATCATCAATCTTATTTTAGATATTGATGATCCTAATATATTGCTAATAAAAATAAAGGAAGATATATTTATAAATTAAATGCAACTACATAAGATTTCATTTTGATGATAATATATCAATGTGAAGTGATGTTACTATTAGTGTGCCAAAAATTTTATTTCATACTTGAGTTAGTACGATACTTATGCTAAGAGAGAACTTTAAATTTTAAGATTGTATCTTATATTTTATTGATAGATAAAATAATGATACGTATGATTTTTTAGATAAGGTCTATGAGAGTGACATAATATCATGTAGAAGTACAAGCAATTATAAAAATAATAATTTAGTAAATTTAGATGATGAATACATCAAAATATGTTATTCTAATATTTTTTTTTCATGATTTTGTAAAGGGAAGATCTTATTTTGTTTAATTGAGTAATTTTAGTTGACTCATTGACTACATAGTGCGAAAAAGACACTCTTATGTGATGATAATTTTAATACTCTATCCTCTTAGAGAACTCGAGGGAAATTTTGGTGCTCAGGCCATAGCAAAAAGAAAGCACCAACAAAGAATTAATCATGAAGGTGAAGAAGCTCTCAACTCATACTTTGTTCTTTAGGCTTTAGACCCTCCTTGCTTTTTCATCTTTCTTTGAGTGGAGCACTCGATGGAAAGGGGGCACACAAGGCTTTTCATTATTAATATTTTCTGAGATTGTTTGGTTATCCAAGAATGCTGGTCTTTGTTTCCCATATATCTTATTTGTTGTTTCTATTTTATGGTACAATTTGCATTTTTGTCTTTTATTATTATTTATTATAATCATGGTGTATTTTTTATAATTCATTACTATTTTATTATAGTAATGATACATTCAATTATTATTTATATTTTTTAAACAATATATTTGGATTTATTTTATTGAAATCTAAACTAATAAATGGGTTAAAGTTTAATATTTTTTATAATATTTTTTAGATTGTTTAACATGCTTATATATAAAAGTAATTATAATATTAGTCAAGTTTTAATATTCGAGGGTACTGAAATTTAATTATTTTTGAGGTTTGTTTACTTTTTTTAAAACGTGAAAATTAAGATTTTTTATATAAAATTTTCAATTTTATAATTAATAAACTCAAAAACATCCAAATTCAATATGAAGAATATGCTAAACAGATCAAAAACCATAACAATATAAATAAAAAGCAAAAATTATGAGATTCCATATGTTGAGTGTTCTCATCAAAAGTAAATACATAACATAAAGAATAAAAATCATAATATTTTTATCAATTAGTGGATAAATATCCAGTATATCAAGCTTATATATGAGAGAAGGCAATGCTTCCTTAAAATATTCATGAATGTATTAGTTAATGAATTTGTTGTTGGAACATATGCTATATCAATTGTATATTCTTGAATATTTACCATGAGAAAGAAGAAATTTACCTCTTTGTATTTTATCTATTTGTGAAATGTTGGATTGTAAGTTATATATCTCTGTGTTTTCAAAGGCGAGTTTGAGGCCCGCCATGATGCGCTCCTCGGGGCGAGGCACCAACAAAACGCCTTGAGGTGTTTGTCAAAAAGCTTAACTGCTCGACGGGAAGAAAATTGAACTGCTGGACGGGAAGAAAATTGAACTGCTGGACGGGAAGAAAAATGAACTGCTCGATGGGAAGAAAATCGAACTACTCGATGGGAAGAAAATCGAACTACTCGACGGTAAAAAAAATCAAACTGCTCGATGGGGAAAAAAACCTAACTGCTCGACGGGAAAAAAAGAAAACACAAACATCTCCCCCTCTTCATCTTGATCTTCTCGATCATTTCGGCTTCATCTCCAGACTCCAGGTATCTCTTCAATCTCTCACTCTCTTCATCTCTCCAACTCTTCTTCCCGAGCCCTTCTATCTCAAAAATGTAACAAAAATGTAAATATGAGCTCTTCTAAATTCGGGAAAAATCTCCCCCAGCCCCCAGCCCCCTACCCACTGGCCATTATTCCACGAGCTCATTTATAGCCCCCTGCTCTACTAACTCATTTCCAATCCCCTGCTCCACTAGCTCTTTTTTTGTTCAATTAAATCAGAGCTCATGTTTACTCTATTTTCTTTATTAATTTTTTTTAAAAATCCAACAGCCATATAATCCAATTTCATTCTTAATTTTATCTAAAAAATATTGGTTTTTTTTAATTTAAACCAATAAAATTCTGAATTTCATTTTTAAATTTCTTTCAATTATGTTTTGTTATTATTTTTTAGTCAATTATATTGTTATATAGAAATATGATTATTATTTTTGGTGTTTTTTTAGAATGAGTTTCTTCAATTCGAAAAATTCAAGAAAAGATTTTGTGTGGAAATATGTTATTGAAGTTTCCGGGGAGCAATATTTGAGATGTAAATTTTGCAATCAAAGATGCACAGGAGGGGTGAATAGACTCGAGCATCACTTAGCTGGAACTCATCATGGTATGAAACCATACCGCAAAGTTAGTGAAGATGTTAGATTGAAACGCAAAGATGCATTGGCCAATTTTAAAGATCAAAAAATGAAAAGAAATGAATTGCTCCAAGAAATTGGTATGAGTCCAACTTCAATGCATGAGAGTGCCTTGTCCAAAACAATTGGTACCTTAGAGAGTTGGAGTGGGAGTGGGAGTGGGGAACCTATTCCTAGGGAACCTATGGATAAATTTACCACTTCACAACCTCATCAAAGTACTTTGAATTCAATGTGGAAGCAAGAAGAAATGAAAGAAGTGTGTAGAAAAATTGGTAGGTTTATGTATTCAAAATATCTCCCATTCAAAACTGTGAATGATTCTCATTGGATTCCAATGATGGATGCTGTTGCAAATTTTGGGCCCGGGTTTAAGTCTCCATCTATGCATGAATTGAGACATGGATTCTTAGAGAAGTGGTGAATGACCTAAGTATCATTATGGAAGATCACAAAAGAGTTTGGAAATAATATGGATGTTTAATTATGTCAGATGATTGGACAGATGAAAAGAGTTTTGTCTTATCAATTTTTTGGTGAATATTCCTGCTGGCACTTGGTTTATGAAATTAATTGATGCTTCTGATACAATAAAAAATGAGGAATTGATGTTCAAATATCTTGATGATGTGGTTGAAGAAATTAGGGAGGAGAATGTTGTGCAAACCATCACTGATAATAAATTTAATTATGTGAATGCTGGAATGAGGCTTATGGAAAAAAGGAGAAGATTGTGGTGGACTCCTTGTGCTGCACATTATATTGATTTGATGTTGGGGATATTGGAAAGGTAACTGTTCATGAAACTACACTTGCTCGAGCTAGGCAAGTAGTGAAGTTCATATATGGACATACTTGGGTTCTTAGCTTGATGAGAATATTTACAAAAAATCATGAACTTCTTCGTCCAGCAATAACATGGTTTGCTATTTCATTTCTTACTCTTCAAAGTATTTATAAGCAAAAGCAAGCTCTTATTGTAATGTTTTCCTCAGAAAAATGGTGTTCAAGCAAATAGGCTAAAAAGGTAGAAGGTATGAAAGCTCGAAGTACAATGTTGTTTGATCCAAAATTTTGGCCTCATGTTGTTTTTTGCATAAAGATCACTATTTCATTAGTTAGTGTCTTTAGAGAGGTTGATTCAGAGGAAAGACCAGTCATGGATTATATTTATGAGTTGATGAATTCTGCTAAGGAGAAGAATGCATTTAATTATGGGGGTGTGGAGAGAAAATATGAACTGATTTGGAGAAAAATTGATTCAAGATGGACTCCTCAACTTCATCGTCATTTACACGCAGCAGGTTACTATCTTAATCCTCAATTGTGGTATGAGGATAAGTTCTTTAATGTTGATGATGTGAGGAAGAGATTATTTGAATGCATGGATAAGATGTTGGATTATCAAGAATATTTAAAAGTTGATATTCAGTTGGACTCATTAATTAACCAAGCAATTGGTGAAATTGGGAGTCATATTGCAATTGATTTTTGAACATTAAGAAGTGCTACAAGTTGGTGGATGCGTTTTGGGGGTTCAATACATGAGTTACAAAAGTTCACTATTCAAGTTATTAGCCTTACTTGTAGTGCTTCGGGATGTGAAAGAAATTGGAGCACATTTGAATCGGTAATATTTCTATTTATGTAAATTTTTATACATATATTTTTATTTCAATGTTATAGAATTTTATTTCATTTTAATACAAATTTCTTTATTTTATTATTTGTAGATACATACAAAAAAAAAGAAATAGATTTGAACATCAAAGGTTGAATGCTTTAGTATATGTAAGGTACAACACTAGATTGAGAAAATGAAGTCTACAAAGGAAATAAAATGTTGATCCGATTTTGATAGAGGAGATTGATTCGGATGATGAGTAGAATTGCGGAGAAAGAAGATCCCCTCCTTTCTCTTGATCTTTGTTGGTTTCAGGATGATGAGTTATTCACTGTTGATGCTATTAGAGTTGTGTTATCCGACTCCCAACAGACTTAAGTATCATTGGATCACATGATTTCTTCACATTCCTACAAAAGAAAACATAATGAAGAACCAAATAAGCACTCAAAAATTGAAGTCATAAATTTGATTAAATTTAATAATAAACTTATAATATTTAAACCTAATTAATAATTTATACTAGGTACAAGTAGAGGCAAAGGTAAAGAAAAGAAGTTCAATTTGACATCAATTGATGATGATGAAGATTTACATGAAATGAGAATATATGATAGTGAATATTTTCCTATTTTTGATACATTGGATGAAGATGATGATGCACTTGAAGAGGAGGATTTAAATTGAAACAAATTACTCTAGTGTTCTTATTTCATGATTTGGCTATGTCTTTTTGTTAAAGTTTGAAACTATTAGTATAGTTGAATCTATTTTTTATTTTATGACTTTGTTATGGTTTTTTGTGAAAGTAATGAACTAGTACGTTTTTTTTAAAATAATTCAAAAGAATTATTTTCATATTTTTATTTATGCTATTTTATCTTATATTTTTTAAAATATTAATTAATTATATATTATAAGCCTCAAAAAGCTTACGCCTCAAAGCCTTGAGGCTTAAGCCTCGCCTCTTGAATACAAAAATATCCCGCCTTACGCTTTCGTCTTTAAAAACTTTGATATATCCAACTACTTTACTATCATTGTAGAGAGTAATAAGAGAAGTGGATACATGATATTTTAAAGGTGTTTGATCTAAAGTATTTTATATAAGATTATTATCATCACTTTGAACTTTATTTCTTCCTGAGATCTCGTGATCACTATTTGTCTCTTACTTTTATAAAATATAAGATGTTTTAATGAAAAATATAATATCTTAGACTAGGTCTCCTTTTTATGCAAGCTAGTACTCAATTAAATTTTGAATTACTAGCCAACTAAAGATGCCCGTGATCACTAGAAAAATATGAATATGAGATTTTTTTTCACATAATTATGTTAAGCTATATATGAGTGAATATATTATAGAGAATCTAAAAAATAATTAATTATACTGACTACATAAATTTTATTTAGTTTAGTGATAATCAGATAATTATTATTTTTGGTTCTCTTATATATCGCTTAGTTAATTGCAGAATACATATTAGATAACAGTATATTGCTGAAAATTATAATATCTTATGTTGAAAAGATAAACCTCTTTGAGAGGCGTAACTGCATGCCTCCTATGTGTATAATATCTTTTGCTGAAAGTTATTTATATTTTGAGAAAATATCTGAGATTTCCAATGTTTTTCATCTATAACTATGATTTTAAGTACTTATTGAATTCAATAATTCTCAAATTATCATCTCATAATAAGAATATTATTATGTGAAATGATAAAATTATACTCTCAGTAATTGCTTCAAGTTATAAAAGAATTTTTGTAATCTACAAATTGAATTTAACTATTTTGTTATTATCTAAAAATTCAATGATTGTTTTATATGCACCTCATATTCAAATTTATTATGAATAAAGATATTGTTCATGTTTAATTGTTGTATTTTCTGTTTGTGAGAATTAGTGAATAAGTATTCATTTTGAGGTCATCTTAGCATAGAGGTGTCAAACAAGCCATACTGTGCTAATATGACCCAAAATTTTGTGGTCTCGTTGGGCCATTGTGCCGTTCCTGGCATGACATGACACGAGATCACAATGACTTGACCAGACAACTTGATTTGCCCATAGTTTGACACTTCCATGCCGAGTCATGTTGGGATGATTTTGGGTGCTACTGAGTCATGCCACTTTTGGGCAGCTTGAATGCTTAATTAAATTTTTTTAAAATTTTAATTTGTATTTATTAAAAATATTATATATCAAAATAATATAATTAAAAAGTATATTGCATTAGAAATTTACATGATTTAAAATCAAATCAATAATTAAAATAAATATTTTACATTAGACTTAACTCAAAATATCATATAAAAAAATATAATCCAAAATATAATATATAACATAATATGAAGTAAAAATAAATAAAATATGTATTATTATTGCACAAGTTATCAATCCATGTCTATAGTATGGTAGTACGGATATAGATTATCATCGTTATGTATGATTTAAGGGTGATGCTAGTGATGGTCTCAATATTCTCGATATTTCATGAGTTATTACTCGATAACAATTTTTTTGCTTTATCCCGAATGTTCAATTTTGAATTTTCTTAGTCTTTCAAGTATACAAGCGTTTCTATGATATATGATCATAATCTATATTTTCTATCTAAAATAATATTAATAGTCACAGAAAAAAGACTCCAATATTTTATTAGATATCGGAGGTGTCAATAGATCATATGTCATTTTAGATAGCACAAGATATATAGATTCGTATATTTTTTATCAATTCAAAATATTTAAATTATTATTATTATTATGTAATAGGATAAAATAGTAATCACTATTTAAATAGTAAGATATCTCATTCATATTCGACAGAAAATCCCTTTATTTGCTACTTGCTAATTGAATAGAAAAGGCATTGCCTTCAAATATGGTATTTATGTGTATGGTTAGAGATTTATTATAATTACCATACCTAGTGTCGTAATAAGTAAATATGCTAATTAATTTTTTGCGAATAAAATTTTTAAGTTTGTTTGTTTGTTTTATGCAAGTAGATATGCAACTTAATATATTTTATATTTTTATCCTATTCACTTTTACTCTATGATTCATATAGATAGTCAAGTAATACATAATTGAAATAGAAGATTAGTAGTTTAAATATTTAGTTTCTATCTCAATAGTCATTCTACTAAATGCATGTTCTCCTCTATACTTATTAAATATGTTACTATTATTGCACATGCACAAAAGTACAATGCAAGTCATGTGAGTATATAAATGAATGCATGTTTGTCGTATTATAAAAAATATTTAGGAATTTCATAAAAAAATTTTTATTTCTTCATCTGAATTATCAATAATAAAGTTGTCACTCACTATTAATATAATTAGATATCGTATGTTGGTAGCCAACACATGATTATAACATCATGTAAGTATAGTTTCAATGATATTTTATATTCAGTTGAAATTTTTATTTTTAAGCTCGTTGACAAATATAGACTATTAAAATTTTATTGTCTACTAGATATTCTAAGGTATTTTAGTGAATTTATTATTTTTTCTAATATGGAAAAATAATTTTTATTTTTGCTTGCATTATTAGGTTAATTACGTGATATATATATCTAACATAAAAAATTTTATCTACTGTCATATTTTAATATTTTTGACAATTATACTAATAATGATTTTGTTATTCAAAATATTTATTGAATATAATATATAAATTTTTTTTTGAATATTATATACTTTAAAGATCATTGTCATCACTCATATATGATAGGGAGATTATGAGGGGTAGTGAGATATGTGAATGATGTATCATCGTGATTAATTCATATGTCGGATATCACCAATACTACTTAATTATATTTCTTAAATTTATTAATTATTGATTATTTCTTAAATTTTTAATATTTTATTATATCATTTTTATTGGTGGATTTTAACAATTTTATGATAAGTAAGTTAAAAATAAGTTTGCATAATACTTATTATGCTAGGATCTTTTAAAAATATAATCGAAAGATTTATGATAATAATTAATTTGATCATATATTTTCTCTTAAAGTTAATGTAATAAATAGGGATCATTGAAGTTAAAGTTGTTTCTACTTCAAATACCCCACCACCCATTTAGGTTTGCATATGTCATATGATTTAATATATAAAATTTTTTAATGTATTAAATCGACATGTTTCTTAAGCTTGTTAGTGCCATTTGTATTTCTATATATATATACATATACATACACTATGTCAATTTTTTTTGATATATTTAGAATTATTTATTTTTTATTATATTAAAGTGAGTTTATACTACTGAAACTATTCTAGTTTTAAATTTTTTAGGTAAATGTATTGAAACTATTAGAGTGAACCTAGTTTTGGTCTCGGAACTTTTAGCTGCGTTGTCATTATATTTATATCTATGTTAAAATCATCATTATTAAAATTATTATTTTATATTTTTATATTATATTTATATTTTTAAATTTTAAAAAATTTATATTAAATTTTTAAAAATTATAAATTATAACATTAATTAATAAAAAAAATAAATATGTATCATAACAACATAAATTTATTTTAGCATCAATTCGTAGTCATAGTTTCTCTCTTTTTTTAAATTATCTAGCTTAGAGTCAAGAATTAATAGTTAAATAGAGCACACACTATAAAAGAGGAGAGAGAAGAGGAGAGATAATTTGATAAAAATCAAAAAAATTTATTTTATAAAAAAATATTTTTATTTTATAAAATAAAATATTTATATATATATAAATATAAGTTGTCTTGGAAACTATAAAAAATTAGTTTTCTTCCCATTCACACACACACACACACACAATATAAGAGATAAGAGATAAAGTGACAACTAAGGATAGAGAGTCAATATACAAAAAATGAAAGAGGATCAAATGGTCAAGGATTGGGCACTTAGGGCTTTACTAGTTGAGAGGATGTCACAATTGTATAAAAAGTATAAACAAATAATTATATAAATATATATAAATGGGGAATGGTTCAGAGCGAGGATAGTATTCCTTTATCCAGTCCCAACCTTGTGCCTGGGAAATTTTTTTTCACCAGCCTCGTTCTAGAAACCTGGTAATGCAGACAATCTAACTCCATTCAAAGAGGGTTAGGGCCGAGTGTGAAAGACTTGGTCTTCTTGCTAAAATTCTTTGAGGCACTTATATAACTTATCCCACGGATATTGCTAAGTCAACTTCTCATTTGCCTAGTAAACTATGCTTGACTTCTACCTATAATTTAGAAGCAAAGAGAACTCAAGATAATACTAATAAGAAAAAAACTCTTTGTTGAAGAAATAATTCTTTACAATACTTAAGAAAAACTCAACTTGGTGATTTAGTTAGGTATTTGGAAATGAGGCTATTTCCTCCTTATATATATATATATATATATATATATATATATCAATAGAAGTGTGTATAATACTTAAATAATCTCTAAAGTAGTTTACTATGTATATGTAATTATAAGACTACCATTAAATATTCTAGACTACTATTTCATATTTTATGATCTTCCACACTCCTCTATATAAGTGTCATAGTCGTATCAGTATTTTAATTTTTTGAAATTTATCATGTTCCTGTATCCTGTCGTGTTATATCTTCGTGTTTGTATTCGTGTTTGTGCTTCTTAGTATATGAATATATATATATATATATATATATATGCATGCACATATATATATGTATGTATGTATGTACATACATGCTTGCGTATATTCATATATATGCATGTATACATACATAAATATATATATATATGTTGGATTATTAAAATTTATTATTTTATTTTGAAATTTTAAATGTTTGTGTTAGAAAATATTAATGATATTTTATTTTTATGTTTGATATATTTTATTTGATTGTATTTCATTAATATACAAGTATTATATTTAATATTTTGTGAAATTTATAATTTTTATATATTTTAGATTGAATACGCTTAAAAAAGTAGCTTATTTGTATTTTGTGCCAAGTGCTCTAATAGGCTTTTGCGTCTCAGTGTACTTTGTACCTAAAATAATTATGATTGTGCATGTATATATTATGAATAATAACTTCCAGTTCCAAGATTGTTCATCCTCATTCTTTTTTCTTGATAGACGAAGATGCTCTTATGGATATTTTATCAAATGAGAATGATCTAACAACATACGTGAAATGTGAGGTCTTATTTACATAATGAGTAATATGTTTTCATTATTTGTTTTTTATTTTATTATACTTATATATATATATATATTATTCCATATCTAATATTTGTTTATTATGTGAATTATTTTTAATTTATCATTTGTGTATTTTTTTATATTATAGTTTTATTCTGTCATGATTATATATATATTTGAAGTAATCTTACATAATCATGAGGTTCTTTTTATTAAAATTTATATTATATATTTATATTAAAAAAGCTAAACAATTGAATTGATAAGTATGGTTGATGCCATTCTTATGTTATTTTTTTAGTATATCATAATATTTTACTTGAAATTGTCTAATCCTCTAATTCATGGACTTTATTTTTTTGGTGGCTAAAATAAAATTTATATAAAATTTACTTGCAATTCTATAAGTAGTTCTAAAGAGATTATTGAGAAAAAATTTTAATGAAATAGAATAAAAATACAAAGAAAATCAAATTAATTGATGTGATATGAGAAATTTTGCTTTTACATGCTCCCAAATGTGGTTGGGCATCTCTAGGACTCACATTCTTGCATCAAAGATTAGACATCGAGCACAATGCATAACAAATTGTGATTTAAATAAATGTGTCGTTAAAATGCCAAAAGATTCAGTGAAACAACAAAAGATCATGATTGAATTTATTTTGTAACCGAGTACCTAATGACTTTTTTTTTTGAATGAGTTAGCTGTTAAGATCTGTGTTGCACGGATACGCCTAGGAACTGCCGTGTCCACGTGTCGGACACGTGGACATGGCGACACGCGTCGGATACGTGTCCGATACGCCACGTGGCGTATCGGACACGAATCCGTATGGGATACGCCACGTGGCGTATCGGACACGAATCCGTATGGGATACGCCACGTGGCGTATCGGGTACTCGTCGGAGACGTATCCGACGCGTTGTTCAGAAACAGTTGTCATTGCGTCAAACGGGGAGGGGAGGAACACACCGCCGAGCCGCCGACAGCACCTAAGGTAACCTAATTCTATAAAGGGAATGGGGGGTTTTGGAATCTATATCGGGAGGGGGAGAGTTCGAAAATTGAAAATTGAAAATCGGGTGGGGGGGTGGGTTCGGGAGGGGGGGCGGGAGGGGGTTTCGAAAGGGGGGTTCCGGGAGGGGGGGAAGGTTCGGGAGGGGGGAGGGTGTTAGAGGGTTTAAATTTTGTTTACATTATTTTAAAATATAGAATTTTAAATTATTTTAAAATACAGTATTTTTAATTATTTTAAAATACAGAATTTAAAATTATTTTAAAATACAGTATTTTTAATTATTTTAAAATAACTAATATTTATATTTAATAATTTTTATTTTTAATTTTATTTTTTTATCATGACGTATCCTAGCCGTATCCGTATCCTAGTTTTTTAGAATTTGTCGTGTCCCCGTATCTTACCGTGTCGTATCTCCGTGTCCGTATCCGTGTTCGTGCAACATAGGTTAAGATAATAGAGATCATATTATCATATTAGTTATTTAAATTTTGCTTCATTTAATTTATAAAATTTAACTTTTTTGTAACAAAATTTAAGTTTTTTATACATTTATTTTATTCTCGTAAGATTTACAAAGTTTTATAATTTAATAAAGACCAGACTAATGTTACTTATATAATAATCAAACTATCATGTTATCTATCAAGATAATAAAGACCATACCATCATATTAGTTATTTAAAGTTTGCTTCAACTTTTTTTTCTTAACAAAATTTAATTTATATATTTTAGTTTTTTTTTTCCTTAACAAAATTTAAGCTATTTACTATAGGTTTCATTCAAGTTTTACATAGTTTTATGATGAAGTATTGAATTTTGCTTGTTATATTTCATGAAATGAAATAAATAAGAATATATTTGAGAATATAAGTAAAAAAAATATATTTAGAGGTGATAAATTAATAATTATTATTTTATGTCAAATAGTTTTGCTCATAAAATTTAAAATTCTTCTTAATTCATAGTAAGAAAAAAAAATGGCAAAATTCATGTATAAATGATCATACATTAAGCATAATCGAATATTAAGCGGAAATTAAAACCAACACATTGATGATAATAATAAATTGATGACAGAAAAAATAAAAGATAAAATATATAGATTGTATGAAATACAAAATTTTATATTCATGATAATATATTGGTGTTGGATGATATTGTTAGAGCTACTAGTGTGCAATAAATTGTATTTCCATCAAACCCAACATGAGATTGAGTACCATACTTATATTAGGAGAAATGCTTTTTAATTTAATGATGATATCTTTTTTATGATAGATAAAAAAATGATGTATTTGCATATAGAAAAATTATCGATGATAAAAATGATAATTTTGTAAGTTCAGATAGTGAGTGATATATTTTATTTATTATTATTTTTTATCATATTAATACTATTCATTTTTTGTATTTTACTAATATTTGTTATAATTATGTTTTGTATATTTTTAAATTTTTTATTATTTTATTATGATATATTTATATGTTTTATAATCATTTTAATTTTTATATTTTATTTATATTTATTTTATTTAATTTTAAATGAATGTGTTCAATTTTAATAAATAATTTTTTTTTGTTTTTAAATATTATAGAATTCTAACACAAAAATGAAAATATAATATTAACAAAAAAAAAAAAAATACTCTAACTAATAATATACACAAAATTTCTTATATAGAGGCAAAATGATTACAATAACCTACAAATTAGCTGCTCTCATAAAAAAAAAAGAAAGAAAAGATTATCATATATTTTGTTTTGCTTATGAAATACTATATTGAAGATTATGCATCGTTGCCTGATTATCATAGTAACTGGTAGAAAAAAGACAATGTATTTCAAATCTCCTCGAGTAGATGCTGCATCTAATTTCTAATGTATCTTAGTGATAATTGTCGTCATTATTCTAAGTTTTGTTTTTTACTAAATCTCGAAATAATAATTTGTCTTTTATTTTTTTAGAAGATAAAGTTGCCGTCATGAAAACTATAAAAACTCGTAGTAGATCTCTTCTCGCTGCATGCTAATGCCCACCCCGAATCTCAATATCCGACTAATTGTGAGTGTCCATGATCCCTAAAAGAGATTCCAAGTCTTAGAGATTTTTTCACAAATCCCTAAAAGAGATCCCAGTATGTGATGATAATTTAAAAAATTATCATCACATATAATTTTCAGATAATTTAAAAATTATCATCACATATAATTTTCAGATAATTTAAAAAATTATTGACAATACCGACTTCATATGCTAAATAAGGTATGATAATTCTCAGATAATTAATTTTTTATATAATTTTCTTATTAATAATAGAGTCATCCGGAGATCTCATATCAGTAGTAAAGTTAATATCTAGATCAATCAGACTTACGTGCATGATATATAGTTTTAATAAGTATGATATATACTTATTTATTTTCATTTTAATTGCATATTAAATTGTTGAAATTATATTCCTATTAAAATAAAATTTTAATAAATTAATTAATTCTAATTATTTTATTTTATAATTTATTTAATTAATTACTAAAATATATAAATTATCATTATAATATTTCAAACACTTTTTAATATTATTTGAAAAATTAAATATGAAAAATATAAATATTAAAAATTATTTATGTATCATAATTTATTTTGTATTATTGAATATATTCAATTAAATAAATTTTATGCTTGTTATATTTACAAAATAATTGTATATATATTTTATTTATTTTATAATTTTTTAAAATTCTTTTTCATGAATTTTATTTGTCTCCCTCAACAAATATTAGATAATATGCTTATATTTAATAATTATTCTGATTTTTATATTAATTTTATTTTCTTTTCCGTTTCTCGGCAGGTGCAGGAAGCCACAAAGTTCTTTCCTTTACAATTTATAAGGTCAGGGTTTCCCTTATATATTATGAGTTTCGTTTTAAGAATTTTATTATTTTTTATTATTTTTAAGAATATGCAGTAGCGGTGCATGGTGTTGGTGCGCAGCGTGACGCGAGGCACACAGCATGTGAGTGCATGTGGTGAATAGTATACACCAGTGCATCAGTGTGTGTAGTGCGTGCATTAACTGTGCATGTGCTGTGCATGTGCTGTGCATGTGCTGTGCAGTGTGACATGAGCTGTGTAACGTGTGAGTGCATCAGTGCGTGTAGTTCCTGTGCAACGATGTGTTGGGCGTGCATAACTGTGCATGTGCTGTGCAGCGTGACATGAGTTGTGTAACGTGTGCGTGCATGTGGGGAACAATAGAGTACAGCGTGTGCAACAGCAGTGTAAAGTGTGCTCAGCAGTAGTCTGGAGGAGGTACAGGTGGGGAAACGAGACCCTCAGTATAGGACACACACTCTAAGAATAGTGGACAATAATAAGAGAAGTGTTGGTAGGGTGTTTTTTTGGATGTAAGTATTTATTTTATCACAGAGAAATTATATCGCAAATATTCTCTCACATATTGATAATTTGAGTTAACTCTAGTAGGCTGTAGGCATGCCTGTTAGATAATGGGGTTTCTAGTTGACTCGACTATTGTAAGAAAATTATAAGAAATATTAATTATCTAATTATAATCAGACTAGATATAATTTATGTAATTAGGGAGGAGATACAATATATATTATTATACTTTTTTTGAATATAATATTGTCTCATAGAAAAGTAAGTAATTAATAGTTTTTAAATATGGCGGAGAGAGAATACAAGATGATAATAATAATTACATATAATATTCTTTGGATTAGACATGTATTTGTGAAGATCAAAATTTTAATTGATTCTTTTAATTTTTTTATTGTGATATTTCCGGACTGTTTGATAATGTACTTAAAATCTTCAAATCATTGAATATTTTAATTTTCAATGGTTTCAAATTTTAAGTGCGTTTGATAAAAAATATTGGGAGTTAAATTTAAAATTTTAAGTGAAAATTTATTGAAAATTTTAAGTAGGTAGAGAATTTAATGTTGAAGGCTGAAAATTATCAATAATTTTTTTTTTAAAAAAAATGATCATTTTATTCTTTTTTTTTTATTTTTTTTTATTTTTTTTTATTTTTTCATTCACTCTATAGTTAAGTTTGTGAATATGTATTTCATTCCTCCTTTCTCTACTACCACAAATCCTAATCCTCTTTCATGATAAATTTGAGAGAGAGAATATTAAATCAACTAGTTATTCATTAATTTTTATTTTTATATAAAAAATTTGGATAGTTTTAAAGAGTTTAGATTTTATTAGTTGTTTTTTAAATATTTTAATTTTTTTTTAATTTATGATTTATTTATGGATATGTTTTTAGAGATTTTATTTTATTAAATAATTAATAATTGTAGTAAAAAAAATTCATTAGAAATTTTATTTATGTTGGATAATATGTAATTCAATCTTAATAAGGGTAAATATGTAAAATACATCATTTTCAGCATTCAGCATTTATAGTTATCAAACAATATATTTATATACATCATTTAATTAACAATACTTTATCAAATAATTTTTCAATACAAATTCAACACTTATTAAATTCAACCTTAATTTTTTAGGATTTATTTTATAGTACTTAAATTTTTTTATTTTTATCAAATGGGTCCTTAGGTAGCGAGATATAAACATATTCAAATTTAATATTTTACTAGCAAATAAAATACATAAATATAAATTAATTTTTTATTGGAGAAAAGATTCATGACATGGTAATATGTACAATTTGTATTGCTACGTCATATGCATATCAGTTCCTCGACATATTCATGATGAGAGCGTATGATATATGAGGCATCTCAATATTTTTTTTTTTACTTATTTATAGATTAGAGTTTGTTTTTTAGTATTTATTGAAATGCAAGTCAAGAAGAAAATAATGTCGGAAATCTCAATCACAATGTTGTGTACATGATAAGCCCTTGTATGAGGGCTAGTAGGATTAGAGTAGTAGCCCACAAATTGATCGATCTTATTCATAATGTAGAAAATAAATAATAACTAAAAAAAACACATAGACATAGCCATATATAATAAAAACATGATAGAAAGATTCGAGTCCGAGTTATCTCCTAGTTATAGGTTTATTTTCCCCCCTGCACTTTAAAAACATAAGAAAAGAATATTTATAATATGAACTCATTAAAATAATTAAAAATTAAAATTTTATTGATGCTGAAGAAGATTCAACATAATATTTATATTATCAAAAAATATATACTTATAGGAGTACTAGTGGTACTGGACATTTTAATAGACATAAAGCATGCTAAATAAAATATCAAAAAATATGATATATTAGATCTCAAGCAAATTTAATTCAGCATGAGCAGTGAGGTCTTTGAATATAGATCATATTAATTGGTCATTTTTATTTATCGTCATTAGTTTTCATGAAAAGATAAGATTAAGTTAATTGTTAGCATGAGCCTTTTGATTAGATTGTTGGAATATCATAGACATACTACTCTATCTTATACACACATATATTTGCTTTGTTTATTGTATGATCCCTAGGTCGATCAGTAAGAATAATATAATAAAAAATTATAAATTAGAGAATAATTAGTAATTAATGACATTAGAATACAAAGTATAGCAGTGTTCGTGATGTTCGTATTTGGACTAATCATGATCATAATTTATTTGTAAGCATCACCATTTGCTTTGTTGATTCTTAACTGTAAAATTTTTTATGCTAGGTAAATGTGTCATATAATTAACCTAATAATATAAATTAGCTTAAAAATAGTTTTACTCATTAAAACATACACAAAATGCCCTGAATTATAGTAATACATAGAGGTGTCAACCGTGCTGGGCCGGCCCGGTCTGGCACGAGGCACGACACGATTTAGAGGTGTCAACCGGGCCAAGTCGACCCGTCCCGACACGAGGCACGACACGATTAGACCGTGCTTGGGCCGGCCCGACATGGAAATTTCCCGTGCCCGGGCTCATGCCGTGCCCGACCACGGCCTAATCGTGTCGTGCCATGCCGTGCCGAGGCCAACTGGGCCTCGTGCCTTGCCTGGCCCGACATGGTACCGTGTCGAAATCAATTTTTTTTTTTAAATTAGGGTTACTGGGGTGTCGAATCCCTAATTTTTTTTTTAAAATTAGGGGTTTTGGCGCACCAAAATCCTAATTTTTTTTTCAAAATTAGGGTTTTGGGCATGTCAAAACCCTAATTTAAAACAGGCTTGGTCGACACGGTCGGGCCTGAAAAAAACAGGCCTGGCCCGGCACCAAAGCCCTAATTTTTGGCGCACCAAAATCCTAATTTTTTTCAGTCCCGACACAGTCGGGCCTGAAAAAAACTTGCCTGGTCAGCCCGGTACTTCCCGTTTAACACCTCTAGCACGATTCGGCCATGTCTGGGCCGGCATGGCACGGAAATTTCTCATGCTCGTGCCCATGCCCGTGCCGTGCATGTCCACGGCACCAATCATGCCATGCCGTGCCTAGGCCAACCGGGTCTCGTGCCGTGCTTGGCCTGGCATTGTACCTTGGCCTATGAACACGCTACCTTGGCATGAGCCAAGAAATCACCTCAGCGGTAGTAGTTGAGCCCGATGAGCGAGGCTGGCCCAGCCTCGAAAGTGAAGAAGAATAGCACGCCGCGGCACCGCGGCAGCGCATCGCCGAAACGGCAAAACCCTAATTTTCTTTAATTAGGGTTTCGGCCCAACCAGGTCGAACCCACCGGATTCGTGCCGCGGGCTCGTGCCGGGCTGACCTCCACAGAACCATGCCGGGCCAGGCACGGTACGGTACAGTAACTGTGCCGTGACTGACCCATCACGGAAGCACTGTCGGGCCGGCTAAAAATAGGCCAGGCCAGCTCGGCAAGTCCCATTTGACAACTCTAGTAATACATGTAAAAGAGTACAAAAGTTTTACACTCTATGTTAGTCAACAAGTTCTAAAAAAAATGTCAAATAAAATTGGAATATGCAATTATGATTTGACATGTAAAATGTGATTATGTTATTAATAAAATTGGAAAAATAATTATTTACGAATCATACTGTCATAAGAATTTTATTTTATTTTTTTAATTCTTTTATGATTAGATGAATATGTGTTCATCTATATATATTCCCACAATATGCATTGCAGTTTGTTGCATATATGATATTATTATTTTTTTTAACAAATATAGAAAATACCCAAAATTTTGTATCATAGTTAATGAGGTGGCAAGAAAGTATATACGCACTTTTGAAAATTTAAATATATACGTGAATATATATATGCACATACAAATGTACAAAAGTGTGTATACGAATATATACATGTATAGTAGTGTATATGGACGTGTGTGTGTATATATGTGTGTGTGTGTGTGTGTGTGTAGGGTAGCGTATATGTGCATATTCCGTAAAATAATTTTTGGGGGTGAGATCTCTGAGAGGTTAATATGTCCACGCTAATATTCCAAAAAATTAGAGAGATTGTGTCTGATTAGTCTCAAACTTTAAATATATTGTCCTTGAACGAATATACTCATCATCACACACTAAGATACGATCTCTTATGCATATATTATTAATATATAAATGTAATAAATTAATTTATTGTTTCATTAATCCAAAAATAATAAATCAATATTATTAGTTATTTAATAATATTTAAATTAATTAAAATAAAAATAATTATATCAAAAAATTGAGATTATTATTGTCATCTCTTAGAGGTGGGATGGGGATAGCTCTGCTCCGATCACTTAATTGATTTTTTTTTACATAATTTTTAATATAAATGTTTTTTTTATCATTTTCATTCAAATTTTAAATAATCACACACACACACACACACATATATACATATATATACATACATATACATACATACATATACATACATACATACATATATATACATACATATATATACATATATATATCCTAAACTTGCTAATTTAAATATTTTTTTTTTGATTTGAGCTATGTAAGTTTATTTATTGCACATGTTCAAACAATGAAATATATTTTTATGTAAGTTTATTTTTTATATTCATGATACCTAAATAATTTCTAAATTTTTTATTTTTTATATTCATTCAGCCATTTCACAAACAAAAAAAAAAAATAAAAAAAAAATTACACAACACATTCTGCATAAACAAAGCCCCATCCTATCAAATGCGATGCAGTAGCAATGAGTTACAGTTGATCTTTTTTCCCTACCCGAATTATTTGAGCAGATTTTTAAAGTGCAATATCTGCACGATGGAAGAAGAAGATGAAGACATCAGAATCCAAACTTAGTGGGTCAAGCACTCACATCCACCAGCTGTTGCCATTGTTGTCACGGGTAATCTGTTTATCTGGTACTAAACTCGTCTCTCTCTCAACTAACTGTGGTTAGATCACAAGGATTTGATACAGTACTGTCAGGGAGAGGATGTTTGGGTTACCGTTATGCTATATAGAAGATGACATTCCATTGACATGACGTTCCATTGGTGCTGTCTGGTCTGGTAGCTGGTGCTCTCTTGTTTCTTTTCATGGTGGTAGAACATTACTCTACTCGGCTTCCATTAACGTTGTACGTTGCAGAGCAACTTTCTCCTCGACCTTTCCTAACAGATGTCTCACATCCTAGCAAAATCTCCCAAACACTGTGCTGCCCATCAGAGATGGAACACGGACAAGCTCAAGAAGCTCTACTTTCTGCTTTCCACCTTCGTTACCGTCCTCCTCGCCATAATCTTCGTCACATGGCTCATCCTCCGCCCTGCCAGGCCCATCTTCTCCCTCAAAGAGCTCGAAATCCGCCAGCTCAACTCGTCCGTTCGACTCGCTCTTGTTTCGAAGAATCCGAATGGGAGACTCGGCCTCTACTACGACGAGCTGAATGTTCACGCTGAATATGAAAGGCAGCCGATAACGCTGGACTCCGCAATTCCTCCCTTCTTCCAGCGTCCCGGAGAGAGCAGTCTGCTAACGACGACTCTGATCAGAACTCGACTCGACCCACTCTCGCCGACGAAGACGACGGCGACGACGACGACGACCGCTGGAAAGGTGGTGCTGCTCGAACTGAAGGTGAGAGCAAAAGTGAGGTGGCAAGCGGGGTCTTGGGTTTCCGGCAGGTACAGGATGGGTGCCAGCTGTGTCGCCGTGGTGGGCGTCGGGCCCCGTTCTCCTGCTTACCCACTGAATTCTGACATGGGAGCTCTCTGCTCCACACGCGTCTGACATTTTTTTTTTTTTGGTTTTGTTGCTGTCTTGTACAAATGTCGAAGCCTGGTTGCAGAAATAGTGTTTTTAAAGTAGAAAAATTTTACATCACAATAGTCGAGAGATGACGATTCTGCTTGAAACCCTAAGAAATCTCATGTACGCCATTGCCAAGCACGAACGGTCATGAACTGAAGATGCATGTCATCGCGAAAACTAGCTGGTGCTGGTGCCCATTTCATAATCGAATCGAATCATGGTCAACCCATCTCCAGAGGTGTCTCTCCACGAACACGGCTCCATCTGCCATCGCTGTTTCCTTCTCCATGTCACTGGCCTCTCTCGTCTCCTCCGTCCAGAACTCCCCGCAAGGCAATCGATCAACCACAACCTCAGCCGAATGGAGGACATAACGGGTCAGTAGGCCAGGATACGATTCGGAATCCCGTTCTTCCACCTTCACACCGCAGGAGTCTGCAACCATCGTCACGGCCTTGCCATCTCTCACCACGCTTCCAAGTTCCTCCCTGATTGCCCGAAACAGGGCGGATTCCGGCGTTTCGTCGGGTTTCATTTTCTCCGACAGGAGCCTGAATCGATCCCTCGTTGCTCCGTTAGATAATTGTTGCTGAGATTCAACGAGAATCTGATTTTCTGATCCCCCCCGGATTCTCGCAATAACCACGCCGACTCTGCGAATTGGAGGGTTGGAGTCCTCGAGGGTTGATTCGCCGTTGCGAAGCTCCAGCCAGAGGTTGTGGAGATTCTTGGTGCCGAGAGTAATCCCCCATGAATCCAAAGAAAGGGAAGGCAGCCGCTGCCGGAGCCAGTCCGAGAGAGCCTGGGGCGTTTCAAATGCACGCTCGTTCGTGGAGGACAACATGGCGTGATTGCGATTTTGACGAAATGGAGACTAGGGTTATAGATTTCAGGTGGAGGACAACATGGCGTGATTGTGATTCCAACCGGTCTGCCCGGCACGAGGCCCGGCACGATTCGGTCTCGTGCCGGACTGGCACGGAAATTTCCCATGCCCGGTTTCGTGCCGTGCCGTGCCGAGGCCAACCGGGCCTCGTGACGTGCCTGACCCTATACGGTACCGTGGCCCGTTGACACAGTATCATGCCAAAATCAATTTTTTTTTAAATTAGGGTTACGGGGACATTGAAATCTTAATTTTTATTTAAAATTAGGGTTTCGAGCGTGACTAAATCTTAATTTTTTTTAAAAATCAGGGTTTCGGTCGTGCCGAAATCCTGATTTTTTTTAATTTAGGGTTCGGCCCGACTGGGCCCAACTCGGCGGATTGTGCTGCGGGCCCGTGCCGGGCTGAGCCCCACAAAACCGTGCCGGGCCAGGCACGACACGGTCACTGTACTGTGGCGTGCCTCGCCCGACACGAAAGCACGGTCGGGCCTGAAAAAAATGGCCCGGGCTGGCCCGGCACGTCTCGTTTGACACCTCTAATTTCAGGACAAATCAGATTAGCTTAATAAACAATGAAAAACGAATTTAAGTAATATTAAATAAAATAATATGAAAAAATAATAATAATGAACATTATTTATTATTTCTTAATAAATAAATATGCCTCATTGTTTTTTTTTTATTAACCTTCATCATTTATGAAGGTCTAACTTATTGAGTAATATTTATTGTATCATTTTCTTTTACTAAATAATATTCATTATTTCTTAATAATTAAATATAATTTATTATTTCTTAATAATAAATAATAATAAAATGAATCGATTTTTTTTTTTTATATCAACTCAATAAATATAACACATAAATCAGCTTGTAACCCTAATACATTCATCAAATCAAAATTCAACTTCGTTGAATTTTGAAAATACTCTTTAAATTAATAAATGTTAATTAATTAATTAATATCAATTTATCGATTAATTAATATCTTTGTAAAGGAGATTGAGGAGTGCAAGAATGCATCATAGAGTTCTTATAGAGTGTCGAATGCAATAATTTGATAGTCTGAGAGTCAACAAGTTGCTAGATGCTTGAATGGATTAAGTCCCATAATCCTCAATCAAAATACTTATGATTGTATATCCTCTCTAAGCAGATCATCCAATCGACTGATTGAAAACTTCTCCCCTACTATGACCATGTTGATTACGCTGCTGTCTAAATACATTCGCCAGCTCTCTTTTTTCTTAGGCACGAGTGAGACTAACATTGTGCATGGACTCATGCTATCTGGGGTATGTCATTTATATAATGACTCTTCTATTCCTTCTCACTAAATTTTATTCTGATTTGGACTCATCTGGTAATGTGGCAAGTTTGACAAGCTACCTTTAGGAATGAGATTGATGTAATATTGAATATATCACTTAGGAGGCAATTCTACTTGAAACTCTTTAAGCATGATATCCTCTTAACTCTTTAAATAGTAATTTTTTTGTTATCAAGAAGATGGGTTTCTAGGGAGTCATTTGCAGCCTCTAGGACTTCTTTTACAACAAGACATTAGACCACCTAAGTATCATTTCAAATAGTCCTCTTTTTTTTTTTAAAAAAAAAAAAGTAGGTGAGTGTTAGGAAGGACTTACCCACCCATTTATAAACTTTGGACTTGAGAGTTCTTGTTTGATGGTGATAAGGGCCATCTTTACTCCATTTCTTTTCAATTTATATTAGTTTTCAAGATCAAAATAATGAGCATCCTTGTCAGATTGCTAGGGCCAATTCATTAATAGGTAGTATGCATCCATGTCTATTACTTCATAATATACCTCATCTCTACCCCGATAGTAATTTATGAAGTATGAGCTAATTCTAATATTCTCACGCTTGACAAATATTTCTTCTTTCTCTCAGTCTCAGCTTTGCATCACTGAAACTTTGATGCAACTATTTCCTTTCAATCAAATTTAGATTCAGAGCCAACTTCATAAGGCTGCTAGATGTCATGCTGCTTATCTTCATCAGCTTGCTTCCACTCCATTAGATTTCTAGAGGCTCTTTCCTTTATCACAATACTTGGCTCCTCTTCATAAGAGCAAGGTATGCATTGTTCTCAATCTCATACCTTTCTGGTGAATTTCTAAGTCGTGTAGACTTCCTCAATATAGGAGTTGTCTCAATTATATTAACCTCAACAGAATCATCAAAGCTTGTCTGCCCCACCTCTTCTTAAGAAGATTCTATCCTGCTAGTGGAATTGAGTCATGACTCCTTTTGTGATGTTGTGACATGGATAAGTCACGACTTACTATTTTTATGTTGTGACTCCATTTCTTCAGAACTAGTAACCTTGTTATGAATTCTATGAACCTCTCTACTCTTGTACTTTTTCTTTGATGCCTCATTCCATGTCACACTATTATGTTTCCACTTCGTGACTCCATGTTCTTATGTCTCATCTTTAGATCTTGTCATGACACCATGTTTTGACGTGGAAACTTTGCTTTAACTTCTCCATCTTTGCACACCAAGTCTTCTTTGCTTTCATTTTGAAACTAGTTGGCTTCAATCGAATTCAAATTTAGAGCAAACTTCACAAGGCTCCTAAATATCGGACTGCTCATCTTCATTAGATTACTATCACTGCATTATATTCTTGGAGGTTCTTGCCTCTATCATAATGATTAACTTCTCTTCTATAATTTGAAGAGCATGATATGCATTATCCTCATACCCTTTAATTAAGTTTATAACCCATGTAAATCTTCTCAATATAAGAGCCTTTTTTTCCTTCTTATTTTTCTTCATCTTCTTCCTCTACATCTACTTTTTGTGATTTCTTTTCTTTTTCCTCTTATTTTTCTTTTTTTTTGTTCATATTATTATTATTATTCTTCTTTTTCTACTTCTTCTTTCTCTTCATCATCATCTTATTCTTCTTATTATTTTTCTGATTCTACTACTCATTTTTTTTTCTTCTTATTTTTTCTTCTTCCTTTCTCCCTATTCTTCTTTTTCTTCTTACTTTTCTTCATTTTCTTTCTCTACTTCTTCTTTTTGTGATTTATTTTCTTTTTCCTATTCTTAATCTTATTCTTTTCTTTTTATTCATCTTCCGCTCTTTTTCTTTTTGTTCCTGTTTTTTTTTTCTTTTTCTTTTTCTTTTTTTTTGTTTCTTCTTTTTCTTTTTGTTCATATTTTTCTTCTTTTTCTTTTTATTCTTATTTTTCATCATCAACAACACCATCATCATCATCATCTTCTTCTTCTTATTTCTCTTTTTCATCTTCTTTGTCGTCGTCTTCTTCTTCTTTCTCATCATCATCATCATCATCTTCTTCTTCTTTTTCTTCTTATTTTTCTAATTTTACTACTCATTCTTCTTCTTCTTCTTCTTATTCTTCTTAATCATCTTCATCATCACCACCTACTACTATTTCAACAACATCAGCATCAATAGAGTCATCAAACCTAGCATGCTCCACCTATTCATTAGATGACTTTGTGTCACTAGTAGAATGAAGTCGTGACTCCATTTGTTATGTCATGATAGGGGTAAGTCATGACTCAGTTTCCATGTCATGACTTCATTGCTTTAGAATTATCAACTTTGTCATGACTTCTAGGAACCTCTCAACTCCTTTCTTTGATACATCTTCCTTGTTCTATGTCGTGATGTTATGTTTCCATGTCATGATTCCAAGTTTCCATGTCTCATCTCTAAATCTTGTTGTGATACCATGTTTTGATGTGGAAAATTTGCTAGGATATCTAGTTTCCACACTAAGTCTTCTTTACCTTTTTTCTTATAACTAGTCAATTGCTCAATGTAAATTCTTTTTCCAAGTCACCATGAAAAAATATTGTCTTCAAATTTAACTGATCAACTTTTGAGTCATACCTTATTGTAGCAGCTAACACAGCCTGAATTGAAAAAATTTTTGATGTCGATGAGAAAATCTTATCATAGTCAGTGCCCTCCACTTGAGATTATCCATTAGAAGCTAACTGTGTATTATATTTCTAAATCTTTTTATTAGTCTTTAGTTTATATTTAAATACCAACTTGCATCCAAATTTAATTTCTTTTCGATTCAAGGGTAACTTAACAAGTCTTTAGGTGTCATTCTTCACCAATTATTATAACTACTTCATAGCTTTCTCTCACTAAATTGATTTTCCGGGGAGTCTTGCCTTCTCCACATCTCATCTTTTCTAGTGACAAGTAGTCTCAACCCTGAATTTCTTTGTTAAGATTTTTAATCCTCATGAGCTATTTGTTCTCCAATCATGACCTTAAATTTATCTATAATGGTTCAAAATGTTTCATGGGCTATTTGTTTTTTGTCATTATCTCGAATTTACTCGACCTCGAATTCCCCATGAGATGTTTGTTCTCTAATCATGACATTAAATTTCTTTATCATGGTCGCAACCTTGAATTGTCTACAAGCTGTTTGTTCTTTAGTCAAGGTCTCAAATTTCCCTATCATGACCTCAAACATTGTGTGACCAATTTTAACTCTCATCACTATCTCAAATTTACTTGTCTCTTTCCCAAATTATTGTTCTTCCAAGTCTTTTATATCTTCGTATCATGACTCTATATCTAATTGTGATACCAAGTTGCTCTTCAAGTTTTCTCTTTCATTAACAAAGGAGCATTTGACACGAGGCTTGATGGAGCTTGTCAATAATTTGTACAAAGATTCACCCATTGTTCCCTGCATAATTATCATCGTGTTTGGCAATTTATTTAATGATTTTTTTGGGTGATTTGAGATATATTTATTGTTGTGTTTGTACATATTTGAGTATTTTTTGGAAAGATTTCACTAAATATCTATTTTGAGGGAACTTGATAAATATTAGTAAAATCAAGGTTATTTTGAGTGAAATTGGTATATTTGATTGAGAAATGACATGTATGAGAGAAAAGTAATGAAGAGTCATGCTATTTCTCATATTCCAACCCAGTTATATCTTTCATGATCCTATTGAATAGTTATAATATCATTTCTTTATCAAAACACTACAAAATCAGTCATGATAATCTTGATATGCTATGATTCAACCATTGAGTTGATATAATCATTTTGTTATACAATATAGTCTTCATATTCATGAAATTTTTTTAGAGTTACGACCACACAATCTCTATAATATCATAATGGTGGTAATTTTATTTTTATATCATGATAGCCATATACCCTATTGGTAATTAGTCACAGCTATTTCTAGTGACATGACTTGTTCGATATAAAGCTAAAAAACAAATATTTTGAGTCACATTTATATTATCTATCATGTCTTTCCATTTCAAACAGCATCTGCTCTAGTTATGATATTTCTACCACTATGACTTTGTTCTTTAATGAAAAAAATACCCACGTCGAGACTATTCTTAGGATCATGATTTTATGGTTCAAATAGTAAATGCATCAATCATGACTGTTTAAACATTGTGAATTTGTGTTTTAGAAAGTAAATATATCAACACATCATTTTGTGTTTCATTGATAATTTTCTTAGTCATGGTATTTCCAACATCGTAACATTGTACTTTAGAGGAGAGTTACTTGAGTTGCAACATTAATTGTTTCCTTGATCATTATACTTCAGAGAAGATCAGACAAAATAATAAGTTGTGATCTCAAGTCAATGTTATGAATTTCATCTAAAAGTGTTATATGAATCCTCGAAGTACAACAACAATAATTAGAGAAATTCATAAAAAAAGAGAAGAGAAAAAATGTGAATTGGATTATGAGCCAAGTGTAGGAAAAAATCATATACAACTTGATTCCACCCCCTAATTAGGGACAAATCCATGAAGAACATGAGTAATATTTGATTGAGATTAAGTTTTAAGATGCCCTCAAAAATCATAGACAACTTCATTAGTAACCTTCAATTCTATGAGATGCCTTTCAAAATATCTCGCATGAATCCTTTCTCAATATCAGGCTAAATTATAATATATAGTTGATTTTACATATTTGTATAATGATGATTTAATTTTATAAATTTTAAGTTTGAGATAATATTGTGGTTTGGATATTGATATATATATATATATATATATATATATATATATTATTTAGAATTGTAATATATGAATTTTACAATATCATAGGTTTATGCATATTAATTATGATAGAGGGTGACAAATAAGTCATAGGAAACTCATACAGTATGATAAGAAGGAAGTGACAGTCCTTCTAGTCTTAATTAATGAGATAAACCTATTTGTAAAAACCTGAGATCAAGGTAAGTTTAATTATTACATGTATGATATTTATAAATCTGAAAGAATAAATATACATATGACCAATTCATTGTGAATTGGTTGTGATGAATGGTGATAGATATGTCAAGGGACATATCTAAGTAAAGGAGACTCATATGGTGGTGTTAATTTTGTGAGTCATTTTCTCTTGTATAATTTTTGTAAGTGAGATTCATGAAAAGATATATATTAATTATCCTGATTATAATGCTTACAAAGCTATTAACACAAATGTATTTAATATTATATTATTTCATATCCCTGAGACATCATATATCATAGAATAAAAATGCACACTCAAAGTAGTTGTCAATAGTAGATGACATATTTTTTAAAAAGAGTAAACAAGCGAATGGCCCAAATAAATGAAATGTTATGTGATTTAGTGGTGAAATATTGAGGGCATAATTATGAGATAATCATTCTTGGTTAGTGGTCTCAAATAGATAGTGTTGTGCTAGCACAACACATTTTTTAAGCCCATCCGGGACACTATGCCATGCTCAACATATCTTGGTTCTAAGAATGGGCTATGATGTGCTAGCATGGCTCTAAAAATAGGTAGCCTAGTACAGTCCATTGGCATGAATTTTGCTTGAGTTGTGCTAAGTTGGGTTAGGTTTTGCTAGGCTAGCCTAGTTCATTCCTTGCTAGATTAGTTCAGGATAGGTTACCCTAGTTCATATTTAGGCTAGCCTAGGTCAGAACTAGGCTAGCCTAGTTTATTCTAGGTAAGCCTGGTTCATTCTAGGCTAGCTTGAGTCAGGTCCAAGCTAGACTATTTGACTAGCCAAGCCAAAACTGACATGCATGGATCATTATACTAGCCTATTCCTTGCAATCTTTTATATGGCAGGAACTCTAGCCACACATGGCCTAAGTGGTACAACATATGTTGTGACTTTGTCATACTTTATAATTTTATCAATTAGACAATGTCCTAAAAGTTCATTAATAAAATATCTCATCAATTAAGTTTCACAAATGCATAAGTTGTACAAGTAGTAAAATAGACTTTTATCTATATTTTGATCACATGGAGATTGTATCAGTAGTTTAGTTATTCAATAATAAGACAACTTATTTTTTAATAAAATGAATATTTGTATTATTAGATAATCTTAGGTCCATGATTTATTCATTTAATCTATGTGACGGTGTTTATATTGTCTGACTTATATTATGTTGGATATAGAACAAATGTTGAAGTATTATGTAATGACTTTTTTTCCTTATGGTATACAAAGTGATTATCACTATTGAGCATGTTTCAATGGCAGTCTCCTCATAGATGTCCCTCAAAACAACACCACCGAGATAAAAATTTCTTTTTGCTAGTCATTTTTATAATCTCATACCTTTTAGGACAACTTTGTCAATAATTCTTGATGATTCATTCATATGCACACTCTTATTCTTCAACCTCAAATGTCATAAAAATCAAAGATTGATATGGTTTATAAGTATTTGGACTTTCAGTTTCACATATACTATACTTACTCATATCCTAAGAATTATCTATCATCATTCTTTTCGGTGATGATGTGATTCCAATGCTAAAGGGTAATCTCTTTGGAGAATATTTAATATAATATTTATCCTAACCAAGAATAAGTTTTGCTAAGGTGTGTACAATCGATTACCATATAGAAATATTTGTATTTTTAGCTTCATAAATATCATACTCATAATGAATACCATACCCAGACCTCAGATTTCAATGTATATATTTATCTTGCGCATCATAGCTTAAAGGGTTGCTACTTCATTCCTACCATATATATCAGTGAGTCTTATGATTAACCTATCACTATCCATCATGATAATCTCATACAAATCTACCAATAATAAAGATGTCAGATGGGTCATGTCATGCTAGCATGACCCATTTTTAGGAGGCCTAGTTAGGCCACCATGCCGTGTTGGGCACGATCTGGTAAGGTAGTTGTGTTATGCTTGGCATGACATGACTTATGTTTTGCTTCGCCCTACATGGCCTGAGTCGTGCTGGGTCATGTTGCGTCGTGCTAGGTCATGCTAGGTTGTACCAGGTCATGCTGGGAGCTAGGTCATGCTTGGAGGTAGGTCTTGTTAGTTTTTGATTTTAATTATGTAAATCATAAATTGGCAATAAAAAAATAAAAATATGAAAAAAATACAATCATATCGTACATATGACATTCATATGAAATAAAAAAAATATCCATCATGACATCATCAAAAAAAATGATAAATAAAAATAATAATAATATAAACACAACAAAAAAAATCTATTATCCAAAAAAAAAAAATAATAATCAATTATAATGCCAATTAGTGTTATGAAATCATCATCATCATCATCATCGTGTAAGTATCTGATAGTATCATTAACAATAACTTCAATATCTTCCAAGTATCATCAGTCATTATTTGCCAATAACTCCTGCACTCATTCTAGCCCTATCCTAGATGCCAAATCTGAATCCTTTCAATCCTTCATCCATGCAAATGCCCGAATAATATTTGAATATAGTCTTGATCTTCTATTCGAATTTCGAAATAATATTGACTGCAACAAAAAAAGTAGATTCTAATGATATGCTATACCAGAGTAGTCAGTTGATCCCGTGATATCTTAGACAGCATGGGATAGACGGACTCATATAATTTCAACCATTATAAAATATCAAGTTTTTTATCATTGTTAAGTAATAGAATCGAGTAGTAATTAATATCTAAGTACTGATATAGATCGCTCCTATTCAATAGACAACCTCATCATTTCCTTCTCACTAACTAAATGAAGAAGTCATCATCTCCGAATATAGTGTCCATGTCCATATTGGAGCTTGGCTAAAATTACTATCATACCATAGTGTCATAGTATTTAAATAACTTAGTCAATTTTATATGAATAAACTCTTTAGGTTGGTGTTCCTTGTTCATGCACATGGATATGTATGTCAAAATATTTTTTACCTTTTCCACCTTAACCCTGGGATCCATGTAGGCATCTAGACAATAAAAAGATGAAATGGTGGACTAGAATTTTAAGTACTTAGTTTTCATCTCAACAGATTTACCCCACCTAGTGGCTGCCAATCATGCCAATGAACTAGGCACGTGAGTTGTGCTTGGCCCGACATGAGGCATGGCTACCTCTGGCCTAGCACGACATGAGCTGTGCCTTGGGCCAGCCTGACCTAGGTCCAATCATGGTTCTAGACCATGCTATGCTAGGATAGGAATTGCTTAGTCAGCCCATGCCTCATGCCATGCTTGGCCCACCCGGTTCACTTGACACTTCTAACCAATACTCAAAATTTTAATTTAAGTTCTATTTAATTATCATCAATCAATATTTATAATATAAAATAAATCAAATACATTCATTCATTTATACAAAAAACTAATTCACATCGTATATCTTAATTTATACAAATCCTAAACCTATGCTTATTTGGTATATATTTCCAAATCTATTAATAGAGAAGAGTGGTTTGAAAGGCATGGCCCACCTGGCGGATTTCATGCCATGAGCCCATGCCGTGCCTAGCCTGACATGGTAGCCTAGTTGGGCGGGCTAAAACCGTGCCGAGCCAGCCTAGTCCAACTCATTTGACACCTCTATCCCTAACTATTGAAATTTATATTAATTTTACATCCATTGCTTGCTTGTGAAACTCCTAGAAAGTATAAAATTCATTCCTATGATTTAGTAATTGCTATGGCTTTGCTAATTGAGTGAGAGAGAATAAGAGAAAAATGAGAGATCTCTTGAATTTTCTCTAACATCTATATTTATACTCAGACAACCTTGTATTACTATAAGTAGAAAGTTGTGACTTTCAAAAGAAGGTCACAACTTTGGTCTTTATCTTTTCAGCTTGAGATTGTGATTTTAGAAAATAGGCATGACTCTTATTTGCATGTTGATCTTTTTGTAACACAAAGTCACAATACTAATAAATAATATGACTTAGAGCTAATGTCTCTATAACATAAAGTCGCAATGCTATGAAGTGGCCATGACTTCAAGTCTTTGTCCACTTTTTATCCATAAAGTATTGTGGTGTTGGAAAGTGATCACAGAGTAATGAATGACTTCTCATTTTATTATATAGTTTTGGTGTTGTGTAGTAGTCGTGATATTGACAATGATCTTTATTGAGTTTTATATGACCATGATGCTAAGAAATTATCCTAATATTGAGAATATCATTCGTATATTAGTTGTGGCTATGACACTGATAAATGGCTATGGCACACAATTCTCCTTTCATATCTTTCAAGTGTCCATGGTCTTATGAGTGGTCATGACACTAGCCTTCTCTTATCTCATATATAATGTTGTCATAGTCCTGCAAGGATGCCATGACATTGACGATTAGGTTGAGTGTAGGGTTTGCAGCTATGTCTTCCTTTGAGGACAAGAGTCACAGCCTTGGAAATAATCATTTTCTTTTAAGACTCGAGTAATATCGTCTAGTATATTTAGTATCCTAAAAGTTTTAGCTTTGAATAATTGCCATGACTTTGAGATGAGTAGTTGTAGTTTTGTAATTTTCTTTAGCTCATAAGTCATAATGTTACTTGGACGTGGCTATGACCTTGAGCTACAATAGGATACTTGGTATATGACAAAGAATTAATGTCATAGGCATTTAAATTTTTCGAGTCAAGTATGAATGTGATTCTATTATAATATCGCAACTACTATGAATGTCACAAAATGGAAAGACTATGCTAATAAGTTAGTAGTGTCATAATGTACAAAAATTATTTTGACCAATTAATAAGAGTTTTGGCCAAGAATGGCTAAAAAAACTATACAAGACTTAATACCCTATCCCATTATCTGAACACTTCCAAAAACTAATTGATTTTAGGACTATTCATCAAAACTTGCTAAAATGTCAAAGTCATGAATTAATACATATTATTTCTATATTTATACATCATCATAAATTACCAAAATACCTAAGAATAATTGATAGTTTGAACATTAAATAAACTTTGAAACTAAAATAATTGCTCATCCCCGAACAATAACTCTCCTTTATAACAAAAAAAAAAGAATAATAATATCAAACATCTCAATTCATTTCCACATAATCGATACATTATCATAATATGTGAATAACAACACAAATAGAAATCATGATTTTGATGGAGGTGATTGGTATAATTTTTTTTTTTTTTGGATCATACTCCTTAAATGTGAAATCTGATATTGAATGCTCAAATGGTGTGAAAGAAATGATTGTCATTTTGAATCATCTTATATGTGTAGATAACCCATTTAACATGTTTGCCAAAATTTTATAAAGAGTCTCTTGTCTTCACCCAATTAAATTTAGTGTACCTTTATAATATCACTTCACAAAAGGCAAGTCTTTTTGATTTACAATGTACTTTTCTATTTCATCAATTCACTAGCCCTCTCTATATGATGTTTCATTTCCATTTACTTAATCTCTTTTCTCCATTGCCCTTTTTAAATATGTTGCAACCATTTAAATGGTTATACCTATATAAAAAATTTGTTTATCATCAAGAAACTGTATAATCTTAGTTCTTTTTTAAACAAAACCATAAAGCCATAAACACCTAAACCCCGAAATTCCTAAACCCCTAAATCCCTGAAAACCTAAATCATTAAACCCTAAAACTCATAAACCCCTAAATATAGGGAAACATGCAGAATTTCCAATCAGATTGGAACTTAAATGCATCAGAATTTATAATTTTTATCTCGTAATCCACCAATGATCATGTGTTTCATAAAAACATGAAGACAGTATAAACGGAACTTACCTCTTGTAGATCGATTCGTCGAGCCTTCAAGTTTGTGTCTTGGTTTATTCAAATCTTCAAATGTGCCACCTTTATGAAAAATGACTATCCTCTACAAGTATCCACACATGAATAAATAATAAACAATCTTGTTAAATGCTAGTTCAGTTTTATCTTCTCAAAAACAAAATTAGTGATTTTTGTTTTCTCTATTTTGAATGTTCTTTGAATAAAAGACAATGGCTACTTACCATATATGTCCCACGCGCTCACGCGTGCACGCGCGCACGCGCACACTCACATACACAAAAGTCTGCTTGGTTTAAGTCAAATCCAAATTTTATTTAAAACTCTTTCAAATAATAGCGATTTAAATTCAAATTCAAATTTTATTTAAAACTCTTTTAAATAATAACAATTTAAATTCAAATCTGAATTTTATTTAAAACTCTTTTAAATAATAATTATTTAAATTCAAATCCGAATTTTATTTAAAATTCTTTTAAATAATTTCAATTTAAATTCAAATCTGAATTTTATTTAAAACTTTAATAAAAAAACTTTACATATTATTTCCTTATCCTATAAAAAATATAACGGATTAATTATTTATTTAAATCACAAATTTAAATTTTCTCAAATTTAAATTCGAATTTAAATAATAACTAATTGTTATTTATAATTTAAAATAATCTAATCAGTTTAAATTACCACAAAGAGTGAAAAACCATAATTGTTATTATTCATTATTAATGTGCAACCCTATAGGTTTAATTAACATTGATAGTAGAACTAAATCATATTTTGATCCTACAAGTCATAAGTGACCTCTAGCAAAATATTATAACTACCCAAGTTAAATAAAAATCTCATGATCCAAGACAACCTTTGTATATATAATGACTTAATTTTTTTGTCTCATGATATCTTGATAGAATATTAGACATTGACAAAGTCAACCTTATATCATTCTAACTTTAATTACTCGTAACTAAATTAGACTAATTAAACAAAAGATATTGATCTCCATCAATTCATTGGAGCACAGCCATGAATTTTTTAGTCTCAATTGTCTAGGGGACCCAAAGATATCTATCTTATAATAAGAGGGACAAATTTTATCTTAATCGCTCATTTCTCACTACATAAATCTTATCATGTTCAAGTATAACCTAAATAGTCATCTGATTAAAGACAATGTTTGATTATATCAAAACACAATATTCCTTATGTTGAGAACTATAGCGATCTCAGGTCAAAGGATTAAATGACATAATTATTAGAGATTAACTTATGACTGATCCATATATTAATCTCAAGACGGGCCTGTCCAATATTTATTCTCAACAAATAGATATAAATTTGATTTGTATCTCATATACATATTCATCTCATAGATATCAATCAAATTATAAACTAATCTTAATTCATTGTTATTTCCATAACAATAACTGATTATGGACATTTAGAATAATTAATAATATTATTCAAAGATATTATATATAATAAACATGTAAATCATTATAATAATTAATTCTCACAAATAGTCAAAATACCTTATCCATACGGTAGGCTTAGAGCACTATTATCAATACTAAATCCCTAAACCCCTAAATCACTAAACCCTTAAACCCCTAAATCCCTAAACCCTTAAACCTCTAAACCTCTAATCCTTTAAACCCCTAAACCTTTGAACCACTAAAATGCTAAACCCCTAAATCCCTAAACCCCTAAACACCTAAATCTTTAAATCTCTAAACCCATAACCTCTAAATCTTAAACTGTAAACCATAAATCTCATTTTTTTGTGATCATTATAATTTAATTATATATTTTAATTATTTATAAGTTATTTTTACTGAAATATTAATTACAAAATATATTATGAGTTAGACAAATATAATTTAAAAAAATTTATTTATCATGAAGAGACTAATTTTAAAAAAAGTTGTAAAAATTATTATTTAGTAATATGTTTTACTTGGATTTTAAATCATATAAAGTATTGTAAATATCTTTTAATAAATACATATTTTGGTTATTATTATAATATCAATCAAGAAACTAGCTTTTATTGAATTAACATGATACATTATTCTTACGATTATTATAACTAAAATATCAAGTATAAATAATGAATTCAAATTAAAAAAAATTTAAAAATTATTATATTTACAAAGATTAGACAAAATTCACAAAATAAATATTTTTTCTTTGTTCATTTTTTAAACTAAACTCATAAATCTTTAAACACCTAAATCCCTAAATCCCTAAATCCCAAAACCCCTAAACACCTAAACACCTAAACCCTTAAACCATAAACCATAAATCATAAACCATATATCTTACTTTTTTTTCATCATTATAACTTTAGTTATATATTTTAATTATTTATAAGTTTTTTTTTACGGAAATATTAATTATAAAATATATTATGAGCGAGATAAATATAATTTTAAAAAATATGTTTATCATCAAGAGACATTATAATCTTATAAAAAGAAACAAAATTTTATAAGTCAAAAATTATTATTTTGTAATATGTTTTACTTAGATTTTGAATCATTATAAGTATTATAAATATATTTTAATAAATATTTATCTTATTTATAATAGTTTAATAATTTATTTTTTTGGTCATTATTATATATCAATCATGAAGCTAGATTACATTTAATTAACATAATATAATATTCTTAAAATTAATATAACTATAATATTAAGTAATGCAGATTAAAAAAAATTAAATTATTATAATCCACATGCTATAATCTTATAAAATGATACAAAATTCATAAAATGAAATTTTTTTATTAGTTCATTTTTTAAACTAGATCCATAAACCCCTAAATACTTAAACTCTTAAACTCTCAAATGCCCATAAACCACTAAACTCCTAAACTCCTAAACTTTTAAACTCCAAAACTCGTAAACCCTTAAACCACTAAAACCCTAAACCATAAACCCCTAAACACCTAAATCTCTAAATCCCTAAACTTGTAAACCCTTAAATTATTAAACCCATAAACTTCTAAATCATTAACCATAAGCCATAAATCTCATTTTTTTATCATCATTATAATTTTAATTATGTACTAGTTTATTTGTACTAAAATATTAATTATAAAATATATTATGAGTGAGAAAAATATAATCTGAAAAAATTTGTTTATCATAAAAAGACTTTATGGCCTTATAAAAACAACAAAATTACAAAAGTAAAAATTATTAATTTAATAATATTTTTTACTTAGATTTTGAATCATATTAAAAATTATAAATAGATTTTAATAAATATTAATCTCACTTATAAAAGCTTTTTAATTTATTCTTTACTCATTATTATAATATTAATTATGAAATTAGTTTATATTGAATTAACATAATATATCATTCTTAACATTATTATAACTAAAATATTAAGTATAAATATTAAATTTAGATTTTTTAAAAAAAAATTAAAATTATTGTATTTCCAAAAGCTATAACTTTCCAAAATGAGACAAATCATAAAATTTATAATTTTTCTTAGTTTAATTTTTAAACAAAACTCATAAATGCTTAAACTCCTAAATCACTAATTCCCTAATATTTTAAATCCCTAAACCTCTAAACACCTAAGTCTCTAAACCCATAAGCCCCTAAGTCTTTAAACCCCAAAACCTCTAAACACCTAAGTCTCTAAACCCCTAAACTCCTAAGCTCCTAGACTTGTAATCCCCTAAACCTTCTCTTGAACCCCTAAACCACCCCCCCCCCCCCCTAAACTCCTAAGTCATCTTTATAATTTTAAATTAAAATTTAATTATTTATAAGTTTATTTTACTGAAATATTAATTACAAGTAATATTATGAGTGAGATAAATATAATTTTAATTTTTTTTATTATCAATAAACTATATAATCTTATAAAAAGAAGCAAATTTTTAAAAGTCAAAAAATATTATTTAGTAATATCTTTAATTAGATTCTTAATTGTTTTTAGGATTGTAAATATATTTTAAAAAATATTTATCTCATTATAAATAATTTATTAATTTATTTTTTGGTCATTATTATAATATCAATCAAGAAACTAGTTTATATTGAATTAAAATGATATATATATCATAAAATTATTATAACTAAAATATTTAATATAAATATTAAATTTAGATTAGAAAAAAAAAATTAAAAATTATTGTATTTCTAAAGGCTATAACCTTACAAAATGATACAAAATTCACAAAATAAATTTTTTTTCTTATTTTATTTTTTGAACTAAATCCCTAAACACCTAAACACTTAAACCCCTTAGCCCCCAAATGCCAAATCCCCTAAGCCCCTAAACTCCAAATACCAAAACTCTTAAGCCCCTAAACTCCAAAACACTAAAACTCCTAAACACCTAAATTTCAAAACTTTTAAGCCCCTAAACTCCAAAACTTCTAAGCCCCTAAATTCCAAAACTTCTAAGCCCCTAAACTCCAAAACTTCTAAGCTCCTTAACTCCAAAACTTCTAACCCCACAGACCCATAAATCATAAATAGTGAACATTAAACCTTAAAACTGTTTTTAAGATGCTTTAGCTACTATAGTCTCTATGGTGGATATGTCGTCGGACGCCCTTGCCTTGATAGTGCAAAAGCTCACTGAAGAAGGGGACTTCTACATGGAGAGAGTCATGCTCAGATATTGGGTGGAATCTCTCGGGTCTTTGTTAGGCCCATTTATCAAGCTTCAGGTGTCAAACTAGCCATACGTGCTCACCATACCATGATGCCCTTTTTTTCCAAGCAATTCTCTTGTGTGCGTGGATATCATTACTTTCCTTTCAATGAGCCTCTTACTATACCGGCAGCCCCGCAAGCATTCCATGTAGTACCTGCCGGGCTAACCTCCTTTCAATGATGCCCTTTTTAATTATCATTATAATTTTAATTATTTATAAGTAAATTTTTATTTAAATATTAATTATAAAATATATTATGAGCGAGACAAATATAATTTTAAAAAAATCATTTATCATCAAGAGACTATATAATCTTATAAAAATAAAGAAAAATTTAAAAGTCAAAAATTATTATTAATTAATATATTTTACTTAAATTTTTAATCATTTTAAGTATTATAATTTATTTTAATAAATATTTATCTCATTATAAAAATTTATTAATTTATTTTTTCATCATCATAATAATAATCATGAAATTTACTTATATTGGATTAATACGATACAATATTCATAAGATTATTATAACTAAAATATTAAATATAAATATCGAATTTAGATTAGAAAAAAAATTTAAAAAGTTATTATATTTCTAAAGGCTATAACCTTGAAAAATGATACAAAATTCACAAAATGAAATTTTTTTCTTAGTTTATTTTTTGAACTAAATTTATAAACTTCTAAATACTTAAACCTCTAAACCACCATATGCCTAATCCCCTAAATCCCTAAACTCCTAAACTCCAAATATCAAAACTCCTATACTCCTAAAATCCAAAACTCCTAAACCCATAAATCATAAATAATAAACCATGAATCTCATTTTGTTATTATCATTATGATTTTAATTATTTATAAGTAAAATTTTATTGAAATATTAATTATAAAATATATTATGAGTGAGACAATAATAAATTTTTAAAAATTATTTATCATCAAGAGATTATATAATCTTATAAAAAGAAGCAAAAATTCAAAAGTCAAAAATTAATAAAGTAATATATCTTACTTAGATTTTAAATCATTTTAACTATTATAATATATTTTAAGAAATATTTATCTCATTTATAATAATTTATTAATTTATTTTTTCATTATTATTATACTATTAATCATGAAATTTACTTATATTAGATTAACATGATACAATATTCTTAAGATTATCATAACTAAAATATTAAATATAAATATTGAATTTAGATTAGAAAAAAAATATAAAAATTATTGTATTTTCTAAGGCTTTAACCTTAAAAAATAATACAAAATTCACAAAATAAAAATATTTTCTTAGATTATTTTTTGAACTAAACTCATAAACCCCTAAATGTTTAAACCTCTAAACCTCTAAATGTCTAATCTTTTAAACTCTCAAACCTCTAAATCCATAAACTCCAAAACTTCTAAACCTCTAAAATCATAAACTCTTAACCCTCTAAATGTTTAAATCCCTAAACCCCTAAACTTTTAAACCCCTAAACTTTCGAACCTCTAAACCCTTTAACCCTTAAACTTATAATGCCTTAAACTTCTAAACACCTAAACTTATAAACCCATAAACCCTTAAATCTTAAACAGTAAAGCATGGATCTTATTTTTTTTTTGTCATCATTATAATTTTAATTATATATATATTACTTATTTATAAGTTTATTTTTATTGAAATATTAATTATAAAATATATTATGAGTGAAACAAATAAAATTCAATTTTTTTTTTGTAATCAAAAGACAATATAATGTTATAAAAAGACAAAATTTTTTAACTCAAATTATTATTTAGTTATATTGAATTTAATTTTTAATATCAATCAAGAAAAATATTAATATATTTTATAATCAAAAGACAATATTTGTTAATATATTTTAAAATATATTAAATTTTATAAATATATTTTAATAAATATTTATCTCATTTATAATAGTTTATTAATTTATTTTTTGGTTATTATTATAATATCAATCAAGAAATTAATTTATATTGAATTAACATAATATATTTTGTTAAGATTTTTACAACTAAAATATTAAGTATAAATATTGAATTCAAATTGAAAAAAGGTTTTAAAATTATTTAATTTCCTAAGGTATAATCTTCAAAAATGAGACAAAATTTCCTAAATGAAAATACTTTCTTAGTTCATTTTTTAAACTAAACTCATAAACCCTTAAGCACCTCAAAATGTAAACTCTTAAACCAATAAACTACAAAACTACAGAACTCCTAAACCCCTAAACCCCTAAATCCATAAAGTCCTAAAACCCTAAACTCTAAAACAATAAATCATAATTTTTATTATCACCATTATGATTTTAATTATATATTTTAATTATGTATAAATTTATTTTTACTAAATATTAATTATAAAATATATTATGAGTGAGACAAATATAATTTAAAAAATTTGGTTATTATTAAGAGATTATATAACCTCATAAAAAGAAGTAAAATTTTAAAGTCAACAAATATTTTTTTGTATAATGCTTTACTTAGGTTTGAATAATTTTAAGTATTGTAAATATATTTTAATAAATATTTTTTTCATTTATAATACTTTATTAATTTATTTTTTGGTCATTATTATAATATCAATCATAAAATTAGTTTATATTGAATTAACATGATATACTGTTCTTAAGATTATTATAATTGAAATATTAAATATAAATATTGAATTTATAATAGAAAAAAAAATTTAAAATTCTTGTAGGGTATAACCTTAAAAAAATATACAAAATTAAAAAAAAAAATTTTTTTTTCTTAGTTAATTTTGTAAACTAAATCCATAAACCTCTAAACTCCCGCTCCCATAATTCCCTAAACCCCTAAACTCCAAAATCGCTAAACTTGTGAACTTGTAAACTCCTAAACTTCTAAACTCCTAAATCACTATACTTCTAAATCACTAAACTCCTAAATCACTAAACTCCTAAATCACTAAACACATAAACTTTTAAACTTATAAACACCTAAACTCCTAAAACCCTAAATCTCTAAACCTTTAAACCTCTAAACCCTTAAATACTTAAACCCATAAATCCTTTAATCCTAAACCATAAACCATAAATCTAATATTTTTTTTTGTCATCATTTAAATCTTAATTATATATTTTAATTATTTATAAGTTTATTTTTACTAAAATAATAATTACAAAATATATTATGAGTGAGACAAATATATAATTTGAAAAAATTTGCTATTATTAAAAGACTATAATCTTTAAAAATATGCAAAAATGTAAAAGTCAAAAATTATTATTTAGCAATATATTTTACTAAGATTTTGAATCATTTTAAGTATTTTAAATATATTTTAATAAATATTTATCTCATTAATAATAGTTCATTAATTTATTTTTTTTCATTATTATAATATTAATTATGAAACTTTCTTATATTGAATTTTTATATGATATAAAATTCTAAATGATTTGTAGAGAATTCCAAATGATTTGTAACTTCCCATCACTTCAAACTCATTGCGTCTCATTCATTGCTCCAAGAGTTTGTAGATATGGTCTTTAAACTTCTTTTGCATCATGGCAAAAACCATCTCTTTTTGATGGAGATGATTTTCTCACGTCACATCATCAAACTTCTACTATACATTTTTCACAATATGCAAAATTTTAATAAACATAGCACTATGTGTAGTTAAGGAATGTTCAATGTGGGCTAGCTCATTTTCTTGCATATCTTCCATTCTCTTTGTCTGTTGTTTTTCGGCCATGGTGAATGATGAATATTCTTTTTAAATTTCAGCTGGTCTTTCTCCTTCAAGCATTTACTTCTTTTTTTTTTCTATCTTTTTTTATTTCCTTCTTTACATCCAATAATGTCAGGAGAGATACCATCAAATATATTGTATCGACTTATTTATTTCTAAGAATTCACTTAGCTAAACCCAACAAAGTAATAAAAGCAGAATGAATTAGTTGGATAGAATATTCACACTCAAGGAATCCAAGAATCGATTTCTCAAAAATCTTTCTCATATTAAAATGATACCCAATAAGAATGACATATAATAGTATCGCTCTCTCCAAAATAATCATAGAAATATGGAGAGTGAATAATATAAATAAGCATATGAAATACCACCAAAATTTTGTCACATTCAAAATAAAGGGGATATATATTGACCTAATGGCCAATAACATTACTCCTATATACTACCATCTAGACATAACAAATCATGAAAATTTTTCATATGTGTATTATGAGAATATGTAGTAGAATATAAGTCAATTCTAGTAGAATTTTGCGAATAACTCATCAAGATATCAAATGCAAGGACCCTCAAGCTCCAATTACAATTATCTAAAAGGAATAAAAAAGAAGTCACTTGAAGACAAAAAAGAGAAATGATCTTAAAGAGAACCAAATATTATATTGAAACAAGACTAGAATATATGAATATAACAATGATGATTATTGAGACTCAACTTGGAAAACTAGTGTTATCGATAAAGGAGAAGAGTGTGAATGAACTATTATATAATACTGAGTAAAATTCAAAGAAGTGCATGTCCATCACACTTAGAAATGACAAAGAGTGAGAGGAGTATCAAGCAGAATTAAAGACCAAAATGGAACCTAAAATAGATAAAGATGTGACCGACAAAGTGATAACTTTTTCCAAATTCATGATGCCCACAACCTTGACATTACTTAATGCAATGATATTTTCCAAATTCATGTCATCCACATAACTAATTGTCCCAACTAATGCATTCAGTTTTGACACATGAATAATTGAAAAGAGAGAAGGAGATGCATATAACCTAAAATAATGATCAGAAGGATGTGTAAGAGAATGACTATGTAAATGGTAAATAGTATTTATTACCTAACTTTCCTTTTCCATAGCATTTTAGAAAATAAAAGTTGGATGACTAATTTAATAGATTTCATATATCTTCTAGAAGTTAGCAATTAATATTTTATTTACCGAAGTACTATCTTAGATGCTAAATTATGTGAAGTTTATGAAGAATATAATAATTAACAAGATGAAGTTGGAAACTTATGGAATGACAAAGATGATCGAGAAGTGTAATGCTATCTTCAAATATAAATTCTCGAGAAAGATGAAGGATCCATGAGGTTTTATGATTTTGTGTAGTATTGTAGAGCACACTTTTCAGAAGGTGCTATGTGACTTGGGATTAAGTATTAATTTAATATTATTGTCCATAGTGTAAAGGTTGAACCTTTATGAGATTATTTTACTTTCTGAGGAGCATTATTGAAGATATATTGGTGAAAGTTGATATATTTATTTTTTTAATGAGTTTTATTGTGCTAAATATTGAGGAAGACCAATATATTTTATTTAATCTTGGGATAACCATTAGCCATTAGATATGCATTTATCAATGTCAAAAAAGAGAATTTCTACTTCATATGGGTGAAGAACAAGTAAAGTTCAACCTCTACAAAAGCATGTAGAGTCTAGATGATATTAAGAAAGATTACTGGAGAATATATGGCCTCTTGTGCACCATGATGAGATAGAAAGTAGATTTCAAATGAAAAGTCTTTATCAAATATTATTGGCAAGAAGAAGTTGGAGAATACTGATGAATTAAAAAAAATAGTAGAAGTGACCATGAAGAATAAAACTACTATGAAATTGTGATATTCTTCTAGGTTAAGACTTATTGGGGATCCAAGTCAGACTACTTTGAGATAAGAAGAAAGAATCAAGAATGTTGAAATTCCTAATTCAATATATAGAGAAATTACGGAGAAGATTTTCAAGTTTGTAGAAGAAGCACAAGAAAAAAAAGTCATCCATTATTTGTTTATTTACTAGAAGATAAAAAAAGGAAAAAAAAACATGGAATATCCTAAGGTAGATAAATAATAACTAGGTGTAATAAATAAAGATATGAATTTTTAAGAAACTGTGACTTTATATGCTAATCAATGATGAAAGTCACAAATTTTTCTAAAATTGTGACAAAATGAATCTAGAGAGTAATTCCACATGTTGTGAGTTTGCAATAAGTTATGGCATTATCAAAGAATATCATAGGCAATGATGTCATGGCTCCTCACAAAGTCATGATATCAATGGATGAATACTTAAAATGAAATACTTTTAAGGATGACTTGAAGCTAGTTGAAATATTGAAAAGATAAGCAAAAGATAAAAACTATATGGAGATGCTTGCATAGATTGTTGAAATTACTAATCTAATTGGAGATCCAATTAAAGGTCCAGCTATTAATGTTAAACATAATATTATTTTGGAGACAATCCAAAAATTTTCTTTTTGCACAGTTTGATGAATAAACTCATAGCATCCACTAGTTAATATACAAAATAACAAATTTCTAGATTTTTGATTTCATTTTCAAAAGGAAAAAATCATTAATGACACTCAAACCCAATCATGCATTCATGCTTATCCTTTTATGTATTGTTGTATCTTTTCTCATTATTTCTTGATGATGAGTTCCAAATATGTAGTGATATTTATTACCTGAGGATGAATAATAGTTTTAGTGTGAGAGTTGTTTGACACTTTATGTAGTAACTTTTTGGCTATTTTTTCATGAATTTATTATTGTGGTTATATGTATTTGAGTATTTATTATAAATATTTAACTAAATATATAGTTGAGAGAATTTGATAAATATTAGTAAAATCAGAGTTATTTTGGGTAAAATTCATAGACTTGGTGTAATGATGACTTGGAGGAGAGAAAAATGATAGAGAGTCTTGATATTTTCTTTGTCACAATTTGGTTACATTTCCAAAATCTTATTAAGTAGCTATAACATTCTTTCTTGACCTCAACTCTACAAAATTAGTTGTAATAATCTTTATACACCAAGATTCTACTACCATAACTTAATGTTTTAAATAATATTTACTTCGGTCATAATATTTCTACTATTGTGACTTTGTGCTCTGGTAAGAAAACACTTAAGCTATGACCATTAATAGTATCATGAATTTGTATTCTAATAGTAAATGAATCTGTTATATATAATTCTTTCCTAATGTTAGACCAAATTGAGATTTATTGTTAATATTATGTACTTAAGTAATGAAACTTTGATTTTATAAAGTTTATGTTTATAATAATATTGTGATTTCAATATATATATATATATATGTGTGTGTGTGTGTGTTATTTAGAACTAACATTTATGATTCTTAATATATTATGGGTTTACGAGTATCATTCATGATAGATAGTGATAAGTAAGTCACGAGACATACTCATGAAGTATGGTAAGAAAAAAAAATAACCTTCTAATCTTTACATATGAGATAAATATATGGGTGAAAACTCAAGATTAACTTAAATTTAATTATTATGAGTATGATACTTATGAATTCAAAAATAACTTATAACTAATCTATTATGTATATTTTAGAAGAACTGATATTAGAGTGATGTGAGAGAAGTAAAATGTCTAACTTATGAGTTTTTCCATATTGTGTGAGTCATGTGTTAGTTGTGATGCATAATGATAGGTATATCATGCGACATATGCAAGTTAAGAAGACTTGTATAGTGGTGATAGTCATGTGAGTCATTTCTTCTTGTATGAATTCTGTTGGTGGGATTTATGGGAAGATATATGTTAATTATCATGGGAATGATGTTTATATAGCCAAACATATAAATGTATTTAGTATCATATTATTTTGTGTCATTGAGGCGTTAGATATTGGAGAATAAAAACATACCCTCAAAGTAGTCATCAAGAATAGTTAATATATTGCCTAAAAAGAGTCCGTTAATGACCCATGAATGAAATGATTTGTAGTTCAATGATGAAATATTGAGGGATATAACTATGATAGGATCATCTTTACTAGTGACAATCCAATAACGACAACCACACTTTTTATTCTAATAGGGTACTAGGACACTTTGACACTCATATACCCTTTGTTTGATGGATAAACATAATATTGCCTAAATGCTAAGAAAGCATCATCATATACATGGAAGTGATCCAATCTTAAAATCTAAGTATCTACTCAATTCAATTAGTAGTTAGTTCACTATTGATTAATCAAACTACATATATAATCTCTATGGAATTTTTATCTAGACTTGAGTTCATTTTATTATTTATATAGCCTATGTACTTGAAAAACTCCATTGGATGAGATATACTTTTGTTAATGAGTTTTTGTGACCATGTTACAAATGATAAGTTTTGGCACCTTAACAAAGTCACAATAGATGAACTTGTGACTTGAAAGTTTATCATTCATCATGATACTCACATAAATTAAGTTTCTATTCAAATATGGAATGTCCATCACACACGAGATGAACTTGAAAGTCTCATCATGCATTTTTACCTTCACCTTCTCACGGTCAATTATCTTCACTATTGAGCTGTTTTCCATAATCACATCTCAATCAAATGACTCATACTAGATGAACTAGTCCCAAAAAGAGTCATGTGATATGAAACACAAGTATTAATAAACAAAGTGTCCTTAATACCATGACCGACATGTGCCTCAACAAAATCAACGTTAACACTTGTGGATGGTTTCTCATTTGCAGAGCTAACACTTGCATCAGTTGCAACTCTAAATTTCTATATCTTGACTTGCTGCCTTTTTTGATAGCCTCTCTTGAAGTACCTAGTTGAATTGTATTTCCAGTATGTCATCTATAGCTTATCCATACTCTTTGTTCTTTTTTCCTTTGATTTTTCTTTATGCAACCAACTTCTTTCATCAGTTCTCTCTATTACATATAGTGCATCATTAGAGTTTTTCCTCATAATCTCCCTCCTTGTATCATTTGATAATAAATATGTAACTACTATCTCATAGGATAACATTGTTATATTACCATCAATGATGATAATTAAGTTATCTCAAGAGTTAGGTAGTGACCACATGTGGGTATTAGCTTTTTCATTATCAATGATATCACATGCAATAGATGACAACTAGATGATCATAGTTTGAAGTTCATGTAGATATGAGATAAAAGTATCTACATCCTTCATGTGTAATTTATGGATTTTTTTCTTAAGAATAGTTTTTCCTTAATAATAGCATATCTAGATTATTCCACAAATTCTTCATGAACTTTTTATCAGTAATATTTGCCAATAACTCATTTGCAAGACATAGTCAGATCAAGCATAGAGCTTTATGATCCAATTTTTCCTAATTGACCACTGAAAAGATCTCTGATTTTTGGTTACTAATTGTTGACTTATGTCCTTTGATTATAAACTAGTAATATTTATCAACAAGCACGTCTTTTTATCTTCAATTTCCACAATTCAATGCTTTTTTTCATGAATTTCTCGTTCTCAACCCTAGATATTGAACACTTCATTCTTAGATTCACCTTTTATAGATCTGATGCCAAATCATGTTCTTTAATCAAACCTCAAAGGATCACTTCTCGCTCTGATTCCAAATATTAGAATCCAACAGTCCCAAATATTAGACTTTAATACCAAATGTAAATGGTAAAGACCTCCTATGCTTCGATACTTGTCTCCAAATGTTGGGATTTCAAGTATCTCGACGCTATACTTCGATACCTTGATGATTTGTAAGTCAAGAGGTCAAATCACACTACTGCATAATAGCATCTTATACATAAGGTAGTCTTATGTTTTTCTGGTGAGATCTCTTCCTAATACCAAACTAGAATTAGTGTAGGGATCCATCAATATTAGTTTAGGGTTTTGAGATGAGGATGATAAAACCCTCATGGTATAAGTCCCCTATGCATGAGAGAGAGAGAGAGAAAGAGAGAGAAACATTACCACAACACAAGATAATATAAGAGGAAAATTATATTCATTTCTTTTGGAATTTTTTACTTCTTCAGAATTACATTGGATTATAATTCTATTCAATTTTATAATGCTTAAATAGAAAATATAAAAACTTTTTAAAAAACTTAAGACTGACATTATATTTCCTTGTCAACATTTCATTTATGTCATGATACCACATAACATGATCGTGACTTAAATCAAAGTCAGTTGATTGCAATACTACAAAATATGGTCGAGTCACCATAATATATGTCACAACTTAAGTTGAGTAGCAACATCATAAATTTATGTCGCAACTCCAAATCACTTGTTATAACTTAAGTTAAGTCTCGACTTCATAATATAAGTCAAAATTCCAAAACATATGTTATAATTTTAAATGAGTCCCAACTTTATAATATAAGTCATGCCTTCAAAGTATAGTCTTTCAGTCATAACCATATAGAATAAGGTGTGACCATGTTTAGGTCGTGACTCCAAAATTTATCTTGCAATATTGAACTTCACAAAAATTTCCAAAGTATTGACTAATCCTAACAAATTTATTTTTACAACTGGAAAAAATATCTCGTCAAAGTTAATTCTTTTCTTTTGACTAATTTTTTTACCATCTAATGGAGCACAACAATCCAAACTTATCTTCTTTATTTCTAGAGGGCATAATTATGTCTTAGTGACAAGAAATTTTACAATTGGTTCTAAGCTTTTTCTTTTTCTTACCATACATGTTACATATCTCTGTTTGAGTAGTTTGAAAAATATGCAATACACTAGCAGAAAAAAGATTGATGCCATTTTTCTTTCTTTTTTGTAATTATTAATACAGAAACTAAGGACCAAGCATGCTCACCTTGGGCTATCCCAATAATTATTCTCTACCCTACTTGACCAAACAAAGACTAGCCCAAGTCCTGCATGTTTGAAACTTTAATGTATTTAAATGCTACATGAACACATTGGAAACTTTGTTAATCCAGTGTACCTTATCTAACATGATTAGCTTCTCTTCAAGATTATCCCTAGTCTAATGATCTCACATTTATATGATTTGATCAGCTATGAAAAGTGATTTCTTAGAGATATAGAATCCACTATCATAGATAATGACACAAATATACTAAAGAACATTCAAGTCATTAAGAAAACTTTTTATCTATAAGATTTCTTAGCAGACTTAAGTAACAACTATAAACTCAGTTTCAATGCTAGACTTCGCTATGCCATACTACAACTTGAATTATTAGAATACAACTTCTCATCAAATGGTTAATAGATACTATAAGATAGTCTTCTTAGAATATAAATCAATGATCATATTAGAATCAGTGAACCCATCAAAAATGTACCAACCAACCAAAATGTATAGATAGCTGATAAGTATAAATAAGGTAATGCCTAATCAATCTCACTAACAAATGCATGAGAAACTTTAGGTCTATTATGGAATAGCATGCATAAGACTACTAATATCTAACACATGAAATGTGATTCATCTGCTTTCTCTCGTTGTCATCCACTAGAAAAATTTTTGAAATTCAACTTGAAATACTTAATCAAATATGTTGGCACTGCCTTTTCCTTAGCCATATAAAATATCTAAAGAATTTTCTCAAAAAATACTTTCATTTGAAGAATCTACCTAATTGATGCTAAGACTTTCAAAGCAAATATTTTCTCATCTCCTCAATTAGCTCTTCAATCTATGCTCTAGTATGCTCAATGATTAAAATATCATCAGTGTCAAATAGTATGATGATAATAAGAGTTGCAAGGACTTCCAATCTCAAAAATACTTTCATTTGAAGAATCTACCTATTTGATGCTAAGACTTTCAAAGTAGATATTTTCTCATCTCCTCAATTATCTCTTCAATCTATGTTCTATTATGCTCAATGATTTACCGATTATCATTGTGGAATAGTATTATGATATGATCTTTTCCTTAGTTGTGATAAACAAAGACACAGTGATGACAAGAAGGATAGCCAAAACCATGATTCATCATAAATGAGTCCAACTTCTTACATTACTGCGTTAAGACTTTCTTGAGCCCATACAAACTCTTTTTGAGTTTGCACACCAGACTTCCTTTTTTTTTTAACTTTAAATTTCATAGAAGTAATATATGATGTCTCATATTAATTCACCTTTAACTCTTCGTATGTTATTATCACATTATATATAATCATTTTCTCTCTTAATGTGATATTCATTAAGTCCCAACAACTTTTGGAAGTAAACATATTTTCTTATGAGAAAAGCTTTGTTAAAGATATTAAATACTCAATCTTTAGTATTGTAGTAATTCAAACAAATATGTTTATTTTTAATTGCTTCTTTAATGAAGTGACACTTCAATGCTATATGCTTTGTATTGCTATGAAGAACACAATCTTGGGCAATGGAGATAACTGGCATGTTATCATAGTAAATCCTTGTTGAATCAATCTAGTATTTATCAACATTTTGAATTATTTTCCTTTGCCAAATTACATGGGGCAGCAACTAGTGAGGTAGAAAGATATTATCCATTAATTGTAAAGAAGAAAACAAAAGATTATTTCTTGGAAATACAAGATGCAACAGCAGATCCAATAAAAATACATATATAATCGTGCTTTTATTGTTTTAAAGTAAATTAAGTCAAAATTTATAGTTCTCCTAAGGTATCTCAAACATTTTCTTTTAATTTAATAAACGTAGTTGGGTGAATATATGAACCATTATAACAAATTCACTACAAAGATTATGTATGGTCTAGTGGTAGTGAAGCATTCAAGGCTGCCAACTAGACTTCTTAATTGACTTTCATTCCCTTCTTTATCACCACGAGTTTTAAATTTTTGATTTGCAATTAAGATAGATGACTCTAGTTAAAAGTCAACCATCCCAAATCTTTTGAGAATATTTTGAATTTATCTATAATCTTTAAAATGAGTGATCATATTTTGAATATAAGATAGATTACACTAGTTAATAGGTTTTGATTATCTTGGAGTACTCTAGCACTCAAGAAAAGATGGAGACTCTCATATCACTCACTTTATACTTCTCCATCAGACAATCTTTAAAATGAGTGATCATATCCAAATTATTGTTTATAAATACTAAATCATCTATGCACAAAGAAACAATTAATATTCTCGAATTATATTTGTTTTAATGTATATTGTGAGTTCATTGGGGCTTCTGGTGATTCCCTATTCCAACAGATAATTGTTTAACTATATGTACCAAACACGAGTTGCTTGTTTAAGTCCATACGATGCCTTATTAAATATTTTAAACTTATTTTTCTTGTTTGGTAACTACAAAATGAGTTGGTTTCTCTACTTAGTTTTCTTTCTTTAATTCCTCATTTAGAAAGGAAAACTTAATATCTACTTTAATGGTTTGAAGTATGGTTGCATAAGAAGATGTCTCTGTGAAATTAGTTTCTAATAGTTAGGAGTAGCATTTGGATACTTGCCTAACTTTGAGGCTGAGTTTATTTCCATCAGAATATTTTTATATTTTAAAAATCCACTTCACTCCCATAAGCCCACTATTCTTGGGTTTCTTCACTAGTGTGTAAGTGTAATGTATTTACTTATTTATGGTGTTGTATAACTTTTTCAAAATTTTGTGCCTTTACAGTATTGAAGTTATACCTCTCATGTATCCTTTCTAAAGATTTAATTTTAATGTGTGTAGAAGAAGAAAAAGAAATTAGTTATAGAGAAGTGATCTTTTTAGGAAAAAGAGTTAATGAACTTGGAGTTTCAATGGATTTGAGTATGTTAGAAGGCATCTCTTTATCATTTTTGAGTTTGAATTGTGTTAGAAGACTTTAATGAGTAGAATTCTACTTCATTTTCCAATTGATGTCTTTACTAAATAGTATATTTCAATTAATTAATAGTTTCACTGTAGCCCACAAAAAATGCACTCTTGACTTGTTTTATCTAGTTTCATCCTATTTTTCATTGGTATTTGAGAAAAGCACAAGATTCAAATAACTTTCACATGTCTTATAAAAGGTTTTCTTTTACTATAGGGTTCAATTAGTGTGATTTTCTTCAAGGCAATAATAGTACATTTATTTTATAAATGTTCTATAATATTTACTACTTCATCCAAAAAAAATTTGGGTAGATCCTTCTCTTGTAGCATTGATGTACCATTTCAACTACATTTTATTATTTCTTTCAACTACACTATTTTGTTGAGAAATTTAGGAAATTTAGTATTTTCTTTCAATTACTTTATTTTAATAATAACAAATTAATTGCATTAATATGAATTTCTTGCCTCTATCACTCATTATAATTTTGATTGAATTTCTAGATTGTCGCCCCATAATACTTTAGAATTTTGATATGAATTTATTGCCTCTATCACTCAAGAGTAGTTTGAGTACTCTAGGCTACCCCTTTTGAAAAATGTTTACTATGTTGTTTTCTCAGTACACATCATTCAAAAACTTGTTTAGTTTTATCAATACTTGTGGGAAGGCCATATTTTGTTATAGCAGAGGGACTTTAGGCTAATGCAATTTAGATGACCATATATTTCTTACCTCTATCACTAAGGAGTAGTTTGAGCCCTCTAGGCTACCCATTTTGGAAAGTGTTTCCTCTTTTGTTTTCTCAGTACACATCATTCATAAACTTGTTTAGTTTTATCAATACATGTGGGAAGGCCATGAACTATTTTGTTCTAACAGAGGGACTCAAGGATATTACAATTTAGTTGACCATATATTTTTTGTGCAATAAATCAGATTGCTCATAGCCTTACATTTTCAATGCAAGATTAACTATAGTAGATAGGTTGAGTGGAAAACATTTATTTATTGTTATCTCCATTTCCTTCAATATATTATTATATTTTTTATTAAAAATGATCTATTCATTGTCATTGAACACCAACTTGTATCCATTTTGTATTAATTGGCATACACTTAGTAGATTCTAATCAAGGTATGAAATTAATAGGACCTCTTTTAAACATTTGGGCCCAAAGTAGGTTAGTAGTTGTATGGTTCCCTTCCATTAACATTGACTAGTTCTCTACTTTTCTGCTCCACTTGTAAATTAATTGATACATTCAATTCTAAAAATAAGTTTTTGTCTCTAGTTATTTGATTTATGCATATATTGTCGAGATAGAAATCATACATTCAAATTAAGTTGCCTTGAACATGAAGACACAGAGATAAACTCTTTCAATTAGTTTTTTTTTTTTGCATAACTAGCTTGTTGATGAGTTGAATTTGCAATGTCTTGAAAAATATCCAAACTTCTTATAGTAGTAGCAATAAGGATTTGATTTGAACCAACAATCATTCTTAACATCATTATTTTTCTTACATATGTTAAAAATATATGAAAAATACCTTCTTTATTCCCTGAGGTCCTACCACCAATGAATCTTCTCTTGCCTCTTCTTTTCAGCCTTTTATTTATTGTTCTTCTGAAGAAACCCCATTTATTGTGTTTAGAAGTATCCTATGTCTGCTCATTCTTTGAGTTGAGATCCATATTTGATTGAAAGGGTCTTATAAGCCATTGTTCATAAAATTTTAGTGAGCTTAAGAGTTTTTGTACACTAAGTTGAGAAAGTTCTATAGTTTCTTCAATTATAAGTATGATGACATCAATCTTGGCAGAGAGACTGATAAAAGTGTTCTCCATTATTTTGTTACTAATAATCTTTTCACCGTGTATCCTCAATTAGTTATTGAGCACTTTAAACTTAGAAGAAAAATGATCGAGAGACTGCTTTTTTCATTTTTATATTCTCCAACTTTCTTATTAAGTATTGCAACTCCACCATGGTTATCTTTTTTATCACTTTGGAATTTTTTCTGTAAGAGAAGAAATCCTAAGTTTCTCTGGTATTTGTTAATCTCATAATTCTGGGGAAGATATTGTTGCTCATGCATCAATCTTTTTTGTCTCCTACAAATGGATTTTTGTAGTTGGCTCATCAAATACATCTTTTGATCAAACCCAACACATCTTATGATATAAACATGATATTCATTTTAATACTCCAATAATCATAGTTTTTTTTTAATCAAATGATATAATCGAGGTAGAATGAATATTGGAGCTAATGAAACTTACACTAGACATCAGCTTAGATTCCATGTTTGAGGCTTTCATTTTTGAAATTGGGATCTAAGCCACCCCTTACTCAACCACTGTGATTTGCTTTAGATCTAACTTCTTTCATCTTGTATGTTTATATGTTAATTTTGTAGGTGACACTCAATTTCATGTTGGATTTGGAGAACTCTAACAAATCACATATTATTGATGTGTAGAATAGATCTCATAAACTTAAAAAGATAGACAGAAGAACAATAATAAAGAGGTTAGAAGAAGAAGAAGAAGAAGAAGAGAATCACACATAAAACTTATGGATCGGTAGCTTTGATACCAAATATTAATATCACATTACATTTAACAATATGGTTAAGAAAAAAAATTGTATAAAAACAAGCACATACAAAAAAATAATAATTTATAGTTAACTTGTTCGGTCGACTGATATATAGCTCAAAAAGTCCAGAATAGTCTTGAAATAAATTCTCGGTCCAACTATTAGGTTAATTTGTTATTTTTGACCTTATTAAAATCTTTTAAATTTCTATTAAAAAAGTACCCAAAATGCATAGTGTATTAAAAAATACATTGCATGATTCCAAAAATTTCTACCAAAACTACGTAAATATGTATATTTCAAATTGTCTAAAATATATATATTGATGCTTATATGATTCCACCTAAATATTTATAAACATTAAATCACTAAAATTTGCTCACAACCATAGTAAATATTTTGTCCCCATTCTAATAAAATATTTACACAATTAAATTACAATTATAAAAATCATAATGTTCAAATAACAAAATTCAAGTGAAATGTAAATATAATTGAAAATACCTTAGAATTGAGTTTCAATTCTGGATCCATAGTTCTTGAAGAATTTTGAGTACCACTGCCAAAATACGAGCACAATACAAATACAAACAAGCACAATTTACAACTACATGAATAATCTTTTCCTGAACATCATATGAATTGCACTCGAATATCATACGAACCTTACAAACACTTGACACAAACTTAGTACGAATTCAACAACCCTCATAAACATAAGAATGAGTGCGTAACATCACCTCTAAATATAAAAAAAAAAACTTAGAGATTCAAGATGAAAACTAGTTAAACAAGAAAATGGGCATATTTCTCATTTTTCACTCTCATGTACATGCATAGGAAAATTTCACATTTTCACGCACATCCTATTTCACGCAAAAATGAGAATAATTCCCATCTTCACGCTTGGTTCACACACACACTCAAGTCACATGCACACGGAATAAATTCTCATTTTCACGCACTATTTCATAAAATCAAATACAAAATGGGAAGGACTCCAATTTTCGAGAACAATTTAATTTTCTGAAAATAGTCACCATGCATGATTTTTTACTATTTCATGTATGCACACAAACTAAAAAAGCAAAAAACAAACCACTCAAAAATTAACACATATTTTTTTCTACCAAAAATTGGGCAAACCAACATAATTCAAACGTTAACTTGTATAAGTAATGAATGCATGTAATTGAATTAAAATTACATGTCCATGTACCCTAAAACAATAGTGTAAGAAGTTGGACTCATTCATGATGATTCATGGTTTCGGCTATACTTGTCGTCCTCATTGTGCCTTCATTTATCATTGAAAATGTATTTTCTTTTTTTCAGAGAAGCCATTTTGCTATTTCACAAGACATTTGGATGATAAAGGCATTTTCATTGGCGATGTGCCTCATCTTTCGCAGGTAGATGAGATGCTAGAAGAAGGGTATAAACTTTGGGAGTGGCTAATGAAAGCATTTCTCAGGAGTTTGTGAAGGAGGAATTGGGGAAGGAAGAGGATGGTAGAGAAGATGATTTGATGAAGCTGTTGGAGGAGAAGAGAGGCCAAAAGATGAAGCCTAGGCAAAAGAGATTGAGGCAGTGGATGCACCCAAGAGAAGTGCAAAAGCACCCACTGCATTTGGGTTTTCATCAAAGTTGTCTAAGAAGAAGGAATAAGAGGTCGACTCCATGATCAATGAGAACCCTTGTGGTAGGAGTCCTACCTAGGTGTCTTATGTTCATCTCTCTTTTTGTATATATGTGTATGTGTATGGGAGTGCACACACACACACACACACACACACACACACACATATATATATATATATAATGCATCGGCCTATGTGAGTTATGTTTGTATTTTCAGTTCCAAACTAAAATAATGTAGAATATTAATGTTAGACCGTCGATCTTAATAAACCTGCCACTAGTTTATTATGAATCTTGAATTATTGATATGTACTAATATTATAAGGTTGTTTGCTTTAAGCAATGCACTATATTTTCTGAGTGTAGTGGCTTAACAAGGACCATTGCAATGTCGTCCATTGATAGTGTTGGTGTACCAAGAGTTCTTCTATTTTATTGGATGAGTGCAAGTAAAGAAATGAACTAAAAATAATAGGTTTTGGATAAGTATGGTTTGATATGTGGGCAAAAAGATAAATAGGAATGGTGTTTGGATAATAATGAGTGAATTTAAATGATAAAATTACAGAAATTAAAAGAACTAGTAATCAACTTATACAAATCACACTAGTAATAGGTAAATAAATTCTAGTTGTGATAGGTGCTTATATTTCATAAGTAGTATTTTGTAAAAAAAATAAATAAAAAATTTATAATAATATAGATGAATTAGAGTAAGTTATATCAATAGAAGAAATAATGATAATTTGTGAAGACATAAATGAGCACCTATGTGAAATACTCTTACTTAGATTTTACATTAGCTCATGACTTTTTATATAGTTAATACATAAATTTAAGAAAAAAGTTGAATACTTGATAATCTTCAAAAATAATTTTAATAGTAGTGAAATATACTTTTTTTTTATTAATTGAGAAGATAAAATATTATTCAAAGACTATATAATGAAATGAAGTGAGAGTCTAACCACTCAATATAAATGACTCACATATATCTACACCTCATAAGGCAAAATGATAACAAGACTTCAAAAAAATATCCGAAAATAAAATAGTAGAGCTAAAGGTATAAAAGGGAAGTATTTTTATAGGAAAAAACTAGATGACAAAGTTAAGTAATCCTTGGATATAGATGTGAATATTGTGGAATGAAGTGACTATTACATAAAAATGTGTTTAAAAAGATTTTAGGTATGTCTAACAAAAGTATTTGCTTACATAAGGAAAAATGGTGGTAGAAATCCGAGATTTAACAACCTATTAAGGTGAAATAAGTTTGTTTTAAAAAATATAGAAGGGCAGCAATGAAGAAGACATAATGATATCGTATAAGAAGGTTAAAAAAAAAACTAAATGAGTCGTGAGTAAAACTAACTCTAAGGAATATTATGGCTTGTATAATAAGCTATAAAGTAAAGATAGTGAAAATTATATATTTAAACTGTGATAGAGAAGCAGAGCAAAGACAATAGTCATGTAATATGCAATAAGAATGAAATAAATTGATCCTAATAAAATATTAAGAAGTCTAAGAGAGAGAAAATATATTTTCATGATCTTTTAAATAAGTTTGAATTCATGCTTGAGTATTGAGCATGATATTGAGATAAACAACTATAGATTTGTGGTTAAAACAAGTCCTATTGAGCTTAGGAAAACACTCAAGAAGGTGAATGCAAGAAAATTCCTATGGCTCGATGGCATTTCAATTAAAGTTTGCAGGGTCATCGATAAGAAACCTTAGGATGTTTAACAATAGAATGATGGCGCAAAAGAAGTTGGATAAATTGAGATAAAATATTATAATTTATATGTATAAGAAAAAAATCTTAAAGATAGAGATTAATCAGAAAAATAAAGATTTCAAAGAATTAATTTTGTTTTATGTTAGTTATGCACATATGAAGATTATTTACTTAGTCAGACAATTAATCAGAAATTGATGTGTTAAGTGGAACGAGTAGGTCGACATAATAAAATTAGTGGTGCTTGGCATGGTCCAGCACATTCCAGGATCATGTATGGATTAGGATCGTGCCAACCCAAGGCATGGTTCGTGCCACCCCAAAATATGGTTTGTGCCATGCTAGGCCATGGGGAGTCATGCCTCATGTTGGGCAAGACATGACCCATGTGCCTAGCCTATTAGGCATGGTCTAGAGGCATGTGACCCATGACTTTGACTAGCCGCAAGTCACGGACCATGGGTCATGATCTAATGGGTTCAGCCCAAATTTAAATAATAAAAGGTTGTCACTACCTTGTGGCCATGACATCGTGTCCATTATATTTTTAATTTTTATGTAATAGGGCTCGACTCATAAAGGGACATGCACAACTTGGTGCTTTCCATATAGGCAAAAAAAAAAACAATTTTTTAAAAAAATTTAATAATTTGCTACTGTTGGATTTGTTTTCAATGGGTATAAGAAAAAATACATTATTTTATTATAAATTAAAAATAAAAAAAAATATTGAATAGAAATTAATAAATATATTATTTTAAAGATCTAACAATTTGTAGACTTCTTTGATTTCTGCTATTTTAAAATTAAAAAATAAATAAAAAAAATAAAAAAAATTAAAAAAATTTTAAAAATAACAAATATATATTATTTTAATATAAAAAATTCCATAAATATAGAATAGAATTTTTTAGAATTTTATTCCCGTCTCTCATTTATTCTCTTATTTTCAATTTCTTCTTCTCCTCTCTCAACTCTCCTAACTCATAGTCCTATGATGATTTCAGAGGTTATAGAAAGTAGTGGAAAGTGAAGATACAATAGAAAGTTGAATACAATTGTAGGACATGAGCTTCTATTCAATTAAATTAACATTGCACAATATATATAAATAATAAGTTTAATGATACACATTTGCCTTAAAACCTAAAGCTAAATAAATTTTGATAGTGTTGACTCACTTTAAGATAATAAAAAAAAAATTTTTCGGGATATTGAAGATGAATTGGCATAATATATATATTATAAAAAATTTATACATTTAAGAGTGCTAGTGGTTTTGGCCACTCAGAAAGATATGCTAATCAATATACCAAAAAATATGATATATTAGATCTAGAGAAATCCAACCAAGTAGTGGGACTTTTAAAGTTGGATCAAGTTCAGTTTCATTAACCTCCTTCATATATCATAAAAACTTTGGGAGGAAACACATAACCAAAATTAATTATGAAATTGAGTCTTTCAACTAGATTTTTAGAGGATCCTAGGATAGTCAATATTATGTAAGCCTACTTCCAGCCTACATATCATAGGATTTTTAGATCTACTTATAGGAATGACATATCAAAATCAAAAAAAATAATTAATAAATAATAAATTTTGGAAATCTAGTGTAGTATCCATGATATTTGATATCTAGAATATTAACAATGATGCACATTATTCACATATCTTACCATCCACTATATAGATTAAAAATATAAACTTAATAAAAAAATTAGGATTTTCTAAGATCCTCTATTCTCATAATGGCATTGCTATATATGAGTTTATGATGAGTATTTTTAGAGAATATGATATTCAGGATATAATATTTAGTATAGCTTTTGATAATGCTTCTAATAACAGAGTAATCATTAGTATATTTGTTATAACCATTAGAGATGAGTCATAGGTAGAAATTTTCATATTAGGTGTATGTGTCATATTAATTAATCTAATCATACCCACAAGAATGAAAGTTATTTTTCTTAATTTAGAAAAAAATAAGAAATTCATTAATATACTTTAGGATGTCTAACAAACAACAAGAGTTTAGCAGTCCCTGTCTGTTAGTGACACTTTAAAGAAAAAATTTTAAATAGATATGAGACATCATTTAAATTATACTTATCTTATATTAGTCATTTGTTTGCTAAAAACACAGCAATACCTGATATCTAACTATGTCAATAGTAAGTATGATAAAGTTATTATTGATGATTTAGACTATGATATAATAATTTATTTTATGAAAAATTATAAGATTTTTTACGACTTGATGAATATATATTCATCTATGTATACTCCCATCACTTGTATTACTTTCATGTACATTTGTAATATTAGTAATATATTTAGTAAGATGGAGGACACCCTGCATTTAGTGTTATGATTACTGAGATGAAAAATAAATATTTAAAATACTAATCCTTCATTAAAACTATGTATTGTTTGTTTGGTTACCTGGTATGGATCATATGATTAAAGTGGAAGAGGTAGAATATATATTGAGAACAGATCCACCTTCATAAACCATGAAGATAAACTTGAATGTTTTATCCATGAAAAATTGACATGTTTACATATTATGATACTAGAAATAAAAGTTATAGCGATGCTCTAAATACAGATATAAATATCATATTTGAAGATAATGATTTTTCTATTTAGTTAGCAAAGGGAAAATATTAGGGTGTTCCATCGAATTTGAGCAAGTAGTCTAAGAACTTAGATACTGATTATATTTTTATCCTTTCAAATGATAATAATAAAAATTTTAATATTTTGAGTTGGCGGGCTCCCAAATACCAAGAAATGGCACAATATATGCAATAATAATTTAATGCATATAAAATTAACTTGATTCATATATCAATAAGTTACATTGATAAGATCTCAAGCTTTCAATACAAATTATTTCGTATAATAATTAACATTAATTATAATTCATGTCACCACAAAATTATAATACATACTCCCTTACATTTTCTAATTATATTATGACATTATTACTTATCACTATAAAAACTCCCAAAGTTAAGATAACTACATTCATTGACTCAATTAAATTGTTGAGAATCTAATTCAATCAACCTCTAATTATTTCCTTGATACTTTCCACTTAATTTATTTGAATTGCTAATTCAAAATCTACTTATAGGGTTTAACAATATCAAAACATATAAGCTTCCTTAAAAAAATATCATCAATCCTTTTGATAGGACATAGATTCCATGAGTAATTAATATTTACTATATGATTGATAAAATTGTCCAATTCATAGAGTTCTTAAATATATTTCTAGATGTTATCTTTTATGAATCAAAATAATCATTAACATACACAAATAATAATGAACTCTAGAATTAGAGTAATAGTGATTATAATAACCATGATATATTTTATTTGACAAGTCAATACAATATATTTTCACAATATTTATCTCATTCTATACACTCAAATGTACTAGTACTAGAAATTAGAACTTTATCATTCAATATAGTTAAGACAAACTCACTAAAATCTAGTTTCATAATCTTGTTGATAGGGTGTTCAATTCTGTCTAGATTGAGAACAAACTTATATTCAATGAGTACTAATGATTCGATATTTTCTGCGTAAGTTAATCTCTATGTACCAAATCATCCACAATCATTATAAAAGACACATGTGTTTTTAACAATTAAGCCCATTAAAACAACTTTATATTAAAGTTAGTAAAAGATGCTAATCCGGAAAAGATACATAAATAAATTTTAGAATAAACGAGTTCCAACATGAGAATCTCTAAAAACATATTAAGGAGGAGCTAAGTATTTTGTATCTTTCATTGATGATTACTCAAGGAGATATTGGGTATATCTAATTAAAAAGAAGTCGTATGTATTCCTAATTTTTAAAGATTTCAAAGTATGACTGGAACTTGAATTTGGGAAAAAGATTAAATATTTAAGGATAAATAATAAAAGAGAGTATATAGCTTGTAAGTTTTTTGCTCATTGTAAGTGGGAAGATATTAAATTGCATATTCACATTCACATACATAGCACACAAAAATGGAGCGGTTGAATGGATGATAAGAACTCTTGTAAAATGGATGAGAGCCATATTGAGGACTACATGTCTGCCCAACTCTTTTTGGGTGGAAGCAACCAATATCGCATATTATGTGATAAATAATTCACCATTAACAATAATTGATTTAAAGATGTTGATAGAGATGTGGACTTGTAAGATAATAAATTATTTTACTTTACACTTTTTTCGATATTCCACTTATATAATATATAATACCAAAGAAAGATCAAAGTTGAATCCAAAATCTAGAATATATATATTTTTAGGATATGCTGAAAGAGTAAAGGGATATCACTTGTGAAATCTCATTACTCTCGAGGTAATTATCAGCAATGATATAATCTTCGTAGAAAATCAACTACAAAGAAAATATGAAAATGATAGAATCTAGAAAGAAATTTGAGAGACTATAACTATACAAATAAAAAACAATAATCCAACATAAGAAACACTAGTATTTGTGGAGTAAGTACCAGAGCACTAGTTAGAAGAACAAGCTGAGTCCGAGGTTCCAAAAGTTAGTTGGCCAACTCATTGTAGAAGACCTCTAGCTTGGCACTCAAAGTATGTTACAGAGAGCAGTATTATATATTATATTCTAATAACTGATGAGAAATTAATATTTCATAAAGCTTTAGTAGCTCAGATGCATCTCATGGATGACAATAGAGGAGGAAGAAGTTAAAGCTCTATACAAGAACAAAACTTGAAAGCTAATGCAATTACCACATTGTTGAAAAGCCATTAGAAATGAATGAGACCTTTAGCATCAATTTCAGAGTAGGGTTACACCGTGCAAGATTGGTAGTGAATGGATATGCCGAGAAAGAAAGCATCAATTCCAGAGAGGCATGAGTTACAAGAAAAGCTGAATCCGAGGTTCCAAAAGCTAGTTGGTCAACTCATGATAGTAGGCCTTTAGCTTGACATCAGAAGTATGTCACAGAGAGCAATATTATATATTGTCTTCTAGTAGAAGATAAAGAATACTTAACATCCATTAAAGCAACAAGTAACTTAGATGCATCTCAATGGATGACAATAATGAATGAAGAAATTAAAGCTCTATACAATAACAATGATTAACTAGAATGATATAGTGCAAGATAGATGGTGAAGGAATATGCTAAAAAATAAAGCATCAATTTCAATGTAATTTTTTTCCTAAATGGTTTTCACGTAATTTTTACTCCATTGTACCAAATTTAATTCTATTTTAATAAATTAAATTTATTTTATTTTCTCAAGAATTAAAATTTATTTTTATTACATTAACACATCAATGTTTTTTAGTTAACTTTGTTAAAGAAAGAGGATTAGGGACATCAAATGACAAGTAAAAATAAAAATGAATATTGTTGCGTACAACAGGCCAGACAGAAAAAACAACAAAAAAAAAAACATAAAATTTCCATTTTTATGGATTTGGACATTTATTGACTCGATGCCTGCGCGTCAAATTCATTTCTAAGAAAATGCATTGCCCGCCCGAGAAGACCACCAGCGACCAGACCAGACAGGTGGTTCCGAAGAGCGACGCGATTTCAGTTGGTCGCATTGCACACTCGTCTAATTTGGCCATTTGCGTCCGTTTTGACCCCGATCAGGCTCATCTTCACCATGGCTTTGCCAAAAGCGTCATTAAAGTTAATGATGCCTCGAGAGATCCTCTGTACCAATCGGCTAGTTTGTGGATGGCCAAAAAGCCTCTGGTCAGACGGCAAAATCCCTCTTCCCTGTACAAGATTATTGAAGTAAGAAAGATCGAACTTCGCAACGCTACCGAAGTCTAGTGCCACTCGAACGGAAGCATTGCCGTTAAAAGGGCAGAGTCTGCGCAGCGTAGGAACGAAAGTCGCGTTTATGGTGGGGTCGACTGGCGTGGTGCTGGAGAAATTGTACAATCTGAAGCTGAAGAATTGGCACGCTGTTGTTCCGATCGTATGCCCTCCTGGCATGACGTAACGACCAAAACAGATCCAGATGTCACGATAGATTATCACAGTCAGAGCGAGTTGGGACAAAAAGGCTTACCAACGAGGACAACAAGATCACTGACGCTGAGGCCAAAGGCATTGAACCTTGTTATTTGAGTTGGAACATCATTAAAGGGCGACGGTATACTGACAGTGTTACTGGCAAGCGACACCGTGCCATCCTTTCTTCCTTTGGGTACCTCCCACCTTCGGCCGCCTGTCTGCAACAAACAATAAAGGATTATAATAGACCTTAAGTTCAGTTCCTGCTCGAGACATTTATTGGAAACAAATATAATATAAATAAATAAATAAAATACCAAAACTACAGCGTCGCGAGAGGCAATGGCAAGGATATCGGCACAAGAAACTACTCCAGGGCAAGCTCGTTCGAGCTGTGATTTGGCTTCTTCGATGGCATCGAACCCCCTCAACGAAAGGTTTGGAACAGCCGTCTTCTCGGAGTTGGGTCCATCAAGAAGAATGGACGCGTCGCAGCCTTGAACGAAGCAGTCGTGAAACATCATTCTAAGCAACTTGGGAGCAATGACGGGATTTGATGAGACATGTTTTCGAATAGTTGCAGAAATAATGGTTTCCACAGATGGGCATGATTTGCTGTAGAATCCAACAGACAGAGAAGATCTCGACTGTGCGTTTGCAGAAACCGCGAAGAGAATAACGGCGACAAGAATCAATGGGGACAGCCATGTTTTGCTAGCCATTCTCGTGCAACAAAAAATGGGTAAAAGTACCAACGAAACGCCAATGTTCGGATTGTGTAGCCGTGTGAGGTAGCGAAATAGTAGGATTACATATATATATATATATATACAGATACAAGAACAAGTCTTGGAGTCAACACTCTGGCTCACAATCCAGCTAGTGCCAGCAATTAGATTTTGAAAATATTTGTCTCACGATGAAATTGCTAAAAAAACACCTAAAATTCGTACCTACATGAAATAAATCAATTAGATTTTGAAAAAATATATATTTAAACATAAACATATATTAATATATACACAAACATATAGTATATGTACACACACACACACACACACACACATATTTGTATGTTTAAATATTTATTAATGTGGCTATCAAAAAATAATAAAAACACACACACACACACACACACACATATTTGTATGTTTAAATATTTATTAATGTGGCTAACAAAAAATAATAAAAACACACACACACACACACACACACACATATATATATATGTGTGTGTGTGTGTGTGTGTGTGTGTGTGTCATACATCTATATTTATGTATGTTTATATATTTATATATGTTTTTATTTAAATATTTACAAATACATAGAATATATATATTATCTCAATCTCAATTCCTTTCTAGCTCACATTTCATTTAGTCTTATTTATTATATTATTATAGAGTTAAATTTTATATTTTCAATTTATTATTACAAGTTTTATTTTTATAATAGTGGTATCGGAGATGAGATTTTGGATAATAACTTTTATGATTAATATATGTCGAGGAATATTTTGTCAAAAAGACAATAAGAGCCTCAATATATGTGGGTTTTTAAGAGGTTATTCTTCCCCTTCCACTTGCCTAGAAATTTTCTTGGTATATCACACAAAAAGTTACTACTATTCTCTTATATTACTCACTATAAATGTAAAATAAATAGTAGTAAAATTTTAAATAGAAAAATTCATTGAGTAATTTTTTATCATTGAAAAAGAAAATCAAGATAATTTTGAGGAAGAATAACAACTTAAATGTAATTGGAAAAAGGCCTGCCAAAATTAATGAAGATAAGTATAATGAGATAGATAGTAATATGATCGTTGATCTACATCTTGTTGAAATATAAACTTTTTTTAACAAAAAAAAAATAATAATAATAATAATAATCTTAAAAGTTATAGACTTAGTAAAAGTTAGTTGAGAATTGAATGTAACTTTGAATTTTCATAATTCAAAGTTTTTAAAATAACTACCTAAGAGGCTAAGACTAAGTCTAAGGTAGTTGAGATTTTTTTGGACTTTGTAACCTATAAATAATTATATTATATTTGTGTTTAAGATATTCCATTCTCAAGTCTATTGAAGCATTTTTTTAAGTGTTATTATTATTCTCTATCTTCTTCCATTTTTCTTTCCAACAAAGTGGTATCGGGGGTGATGGTTAATAGTGAGGTGATGGTGAATAGTGATATGATTCCCTTCTAAGTCCTAGTGCTCCACAAGAGAAACTATGACAATTGGAGCATTAAGTTGAAGGCCCTCCTTGGATCACAAGATGTGTGTGACATAATAGAGAAAGACCATGAAGAACCAGAGAATGAAAATGACCTATCTTGAGTTTAAAAGGAAAGTTTGAGAGACTCGAGAAAGAGATACAAGAATGCTCTATATCTAATCTATCAAGGATTAGATGAAGATGCTTTTGAGAAAATCTCAGAAGCAAAGACAGTAAAAGAAACATGAGAAAAGCTTCAATCCTCATATAAGGGCGCATATCCGGTTAAGAAAATACGTCTTCAAACATTAAGAGCTGAGTTTGAAGCCTTAAATATGAAAGGAGGAGAAGACATTTCAGACTACTTCTCTAGAGTTTTAACAGTGACAAATCAATTAAAAAGAAATGGAGAGATATTAAGTGATGTAAGAATCATGGATAAGATTCTTCGATCGATAGATGCAAAATTCAATCATATTGTCGCTATTATTGAAGAAACAAAAGACTCGCAAACCATGACAATAGAAAAGTTGATGAGTTCCTTGCAAGCCTATGAATAAAAGAGGAAGAAGAAAGAAGAAATCATAGAGCAATTACTCAAAACTCAGATTGATAATGTCCATAATAATAGAAAGCAACAAGGAAGAGGTCGCGGTCATGGAGGCCATGGATGTGGACAAAGTTGGAGGTCCTATGATAATAACATTAATATCCAAAGAGAAGAAAGCACAATAAGTGGTTATGGGAGAGACAACTATAGATCGAGATATGATAAGTCACATATCAAATGTTACAACTGTAAAAGGTTTGGCCATTATGCCTCAGAATATAGAGCTCCAAATAATAAAAGAGTTGAAAAAAAGGCCAATTATGTGGAAGAAAAATGTCAAGATAGTGAAACCTTGCTGCTGGCTTAAAGAGAAATGCAAAAAGTGAAGATAACTTATGGTACCTTGATTCTGGTGTAAGCAATCATATATGTGGGAAAAGAAGCATGTTCGTAAAACTTGATGAATCAGTAAGTCAGAATGTGGTATTTGGAAATGAATCAAAAGTAGAGGTAAAAGGTAGAGGTAACATTCTTGGCCGATTAAAGAATTGAAATCATCAATTCATTTCCAATATTTATTATGTACCAAACATGAAAAGTAATATTTTGAGTCTAGGACAGCTCTTAGAGAAAGATTATGATATCCATCTAAAAGATAATAATCTTTCTATAAGAGATAAACAAAATAATTTAATTGCTAAAGTGTCAATGTAAAAAAACTCGAATGTTTATGCTTGACATTCAAAGTGATCTTGCAAAATATCTAAAGGTATGTTACAAAGACATAACTTGGCTTTGACATCTTTGGTTTGGACATCTCAACTTCGGATGATTGAAATTATTCTCTAAAAAGTAAATGATGAGAGGACTACCAGTCATTAGTCATCCTGATCAAATATGTGAAGAATGTCTACTTGGAAAGTAATTCAAGAAGTGCTTTCCAAAGGAGTCAAGCTCAAGAGCTCAAAAGCCACTAGAACTTATACATACAGATATGTGTAGTTCAATCAAGCCAAGCTCACTTGGTAAGAGCAACTATTTTCTTCTCTTTATAGATGATTATTCAAGAAAAACTTGGGTTTATTTCTTAAAAGAAAAATCAAAGGTATTTGAAAAATTCAAGAAGTTCAATGCCCTTGTTGAGAAGGAAAGCGAGTTTCTAATCAAATCCATGAGATCAGATCATGGAGGAGAATTTACATCAAACAAATTTTATAAATATTGTGAAGATCATGGGACTTAAAGACCTCTCACAGTTTCGAGATCCCCCCAATAGAATGGAGTAGCAGAAAGGGAGAATAGAATTATCCTTGACATGGTGAGGATCATGCTTAAAAGCAAGAAACTACCAAAGGAATTATGGGCAGAAGCAATTGCATGTGTAGTGTATCTATCCAATCGATCTCCAACAAGAAGCGTATGGGGGAAAACACCACAAGAAGCTTGGAGTAGAAGAAAGCCAAGTATTTCTCATCTAAAATTCTTTGGAGGCATATCTCATATGCATGTCCAAGATGAGCAAAGAAGCATGCTGGATGATAAAAGTTAGAAATATATCTTCATTGGTTATAATGCAAACTTTAAAGGCTACAAGCTTTATAATCATGATATTGGAAAGACAATCATTAGTCGAGATGTCATATTCGATGAAGAAGGAAAATGGGATAAGGAACAACAAAATGAAGACTACAACTTCTTTCCTTATGTTGAAGAAGATGATATAGAACATCCAATGCAAGAACAAGCAGAAGATGAGCCTACTACCCCACCAATTTTACTAGCTGGAAGTATTTAAGAAGAGGAAAGCTCAAGTGAAAGAATTTCACGTTTTAGAAGCATATAAGAAATATATGAGGTAACAAAAAATCAAGAGAAGCTTACTCTCTTTTGTCTCTTTGCCGACTGCGAGCATATAAACTTTCAATAAGCAATTAGAAACAAGAATTGGAAACAAGCAATTAATGAAGAAATAAAGACAATCAAGAAGAATTATACATGAGAATTAGCTTCACTTCCTAAAGGGCACAAGGCAATTGATGTGAAATGGGTGTACAAAGCAAAAAAAAATATCAAAGGAGAAGTCAAAAGATACAAGGCAAGATTGGTGGCAAAAGGCTATAGTCAAAGAGCCGGTATTGATTATGATAAGGTATTTGCTCCAGTTGCTCGATTAGAAACTATTAGATTTGTTATTTCCTTGGTCTCTCAAAATAAGATACAACAAATGAATGTGAAATCTACCTTCTTAAATGGAGTCATTGAAGAAGAAATCTATATTGAGCGACCACAAGGGTATGAAGTAAAAGGAGAAGAAGATAAAGTCTTAAAGCTAAAGAAGGCACTGTATGAATTGAAACAAGCTCCAAGAGCTTGGAATGATCGAATTGGAAAATACCTTCAAGGAAGAAATTTCATCAAATGTCCATATGAGCATGCAATCTATATAAAAATTGAAAATGGTGATATTCTTATTGTATGCTTGTATGTAGATGACTTAATCTTCACAGGTAGTAATCTTAGCATATTTGACAAGTTCAAGAAAGAAATGACGAAGGAGTTCGAGATGACCGATATTGGACTCATGTCTTACTACCTTGGTATTGAAGTTAAGCAAGAAGAAAAGGGGATTCTAATCACTCAAGAAGGCTATGCTAAAGATATACTTAAAAAGTTCAAGATGGATAACTCTAATATAGTTGGCACGCCAATGGAATGTGGAATCAAATTATTCAAGCATGAGAAATGAAGTAAGGTAGATCCCACTCTCTACAAAAGCTTGGTGGGAAGCCTACGCTACCTAACATGTACAAGGCCTGATATTCTTTATGCGGTTGGAGTCATTAGTAGATACATGGAGAATCCAACAACTCATTGGAAGACAACAAAGAGAATCCTTCACTATATTAAAAGTATTACAGACTTCGGCTTGTATTATTATTCTGTTTGTGATAATTTCAAGCTTATTAGGTATAGCGATAGCAATTGGAGTAGAGACATAGATGATCACAAGAGTACTACTGGTTTTGTATTCTATATGGGAGACACTGCATGTACTTGGGTATCAAAGAAGCAGCCAATTGTTACTCTTTCCACTTGTGAAGCAGAGTATGTAGTAGCTACCTTTTGTGTATGTCATGCAATCTGGCTTCGAAATCTATTAAAAGAGTTAGGAGTGCCTCAACAAGAGCCGACCAAAATTTTTGTGGACAACAAGTCAACAATAGCTTTGGCCAAGAACCTAGTCTTCCATGATCGAAGTAAGCATATTGATACTCGCTATCATTATATTAGAGAGTGCATTGCGAAGAAGGAAGTACAGTTGGAGCATGTGAAGTCTCATGATCAATTAGCTGATATTTTTACCAAGCCTCTCAAGCAATAAGATTTCACCAGGCAAAGAAGTTTACTCGGAGTAATATAATCAAGTTTAAGGGAGGGTGTTGAAATATAAACTTATTTTAACAAAAATAAATAATTTTAAAAGTTATAGACTTGGTCAAAGTTAGTTGAGAATTGAATGTAACTTTGAATTTTCATAATTCAAAGTTTTTAAAATAACTACCTAAGACTAAGTCTAAGGTAGTTGAGATTTTTGTGGGCTTTGTAACCTATAAATAACTATATTGTATTTGTATTTAAGATATTCCATTCTCAAGTATATTGAAGCACTTTTTTAAGTGTTATTGTTCTTCTCTATCTTCTTCCATTTTTCTTTCCAGCACATCTAGAACTAGCTGATAGAGTAATATCTAGTGTGATAGAAAAGAATATAGCAAAAAAAATTTGAGATACTCCCACAAGACTATTTGAGGCAAAGTCACGTCACAACAAGATCTTCTTAAAGATGAAACTTTACACTCATGAAATGATGGAATCCATATTGGTAACTAATCATTTAAATACCTTGAATACTCTATTTTCTCAACATATTAAGTTGGGTTATAAAATAGATAACATTGAATATACCGAGATTTTACTTCAAAGTCTATCTGATTGGTATTATCAACTTATTTTGAATCTAACAAATAGTGTCCTTATAGACATCTAGTCTTTAATGATATTATAGCTATTATCCTAGAAGAAGAAAACAAACACAAAACAAGGAAGATAGAAATACAAATATCACAAGCAGAAGCTTTGACGATGATATGAGGAAGATCAATTGAACGTGTATCTAGTGGAAGTCAGAATTATAATTGATTAAAATTAAGTAAGAAAAATATTAAGTGTTATAATTTTGATAATAAAATACATTTCAAAAGAGATTATTTGTATAAACAAGTATGAGATTAATGAGTCATCAAATACTCAATGGAATATTATAAGTATCTATGAATATGGAAATATCTTGTATAGCAAGATGGCGAAGACAGTTGAAAGCTGAAAGTAATTTGTGATATCTAATTACTTGACTAATGAGTTTCATAGCGCATGACATCTTGAATAAAATGGTTCCATTGGAGAGGAAAACAATTTGATCAATTACTTGATAGCAGAGCTATAAAGAGAGACATTTGGTGGGATTAGGAAGCATATGTAAAGAAAATGAAAAAGGAAGATAAAGTAAAAGTAGTGCAATATGATGATATATTATAAAAAGTAAAAATCAACAACAAAAAGTGTCCACCCAAGAGAAATTTGAAGAAAATGTTATGAAGAACTTGGAGGACACTATGAAGAGGAAGAATATAGGTGTGATGGTGAGTGTTAAAGCCTTTGACACCCTCTACCAATTCCAATGAGTGGAAATTAATGATCGAGAAAGGAGATCAAAAGATGGATTGAAACTGTATACTTTTAAAAAAATTATAGATTAAAGATTTAATAATGTGTAAAACCAATCAAAATAAATATGTATTATGCATAAGGGGTATTTAAGGAGACTATCAATTCAATTGGCATGGTACAAGATGAGATATCATTCCAAGGACGGTGGAATGGGCAGTGAGTACCAAAAGAGATGCGGGGAAGCCCTCCATATCTATGTCATAGTTTTAGCCATCCAATGTTCAATTTCGACTAAAGAAGTTTGATGTAAAAAAAGCTAGCAGTTTACAATTCTACTTCACCACGATGCATTATTTCTTCAATTTCCTTCCTTTTTCTAATACCATATAGACTATCCAAAAAAGAGAAAGATACTTCGCTCGGGATTGAGTAATTATTTAAGTGTAAGAGTTTATTTTGACCCTCAAATTATTACGTTTTTATGATTATTATTGGTCTTTATCATGATGTGCTTGTACTGGAAATTTGCTTAAATCGACAGATGTGGTTTTGGTACTACCAAATGCTAGGCAAAATGACATCCAGCCTGATATGATGTGAGAGAAAGAGCAGTGAATGAGTGATTCCCAGATTAGGACACGGCCTGACAAGTATTTCATGAAATTCTAATTTTAATTAGTATTTATGAATAGTAATAAAATAAAATATAAATCAAATACAAAAGATAGACTTGGTGAAAAGTAGAATTAAAGTGCAAAAGAGTGAGAAAAAGTTGTGATATTTTCAATGTCATAATATTTTTTATATTAGCACGTACCTATGAACTAGTCGTGGTAATCTTTCTTAGCCACAACTCTATAATAAGTTGCGACATTCATTGTACATTACCACTCTACTTACTAATTGTAATATCTTTGCACTATGCAACATATTTTCGTGCATAGATATTATTTTGAACTTGCAACCATATTTGCTCTAAACATATTTTTAACAATAATATTATTTTTATGTCTTGATAGCTAATGTTTGAATGATGTGAAGTCATGATATATTTTTAATGCTGCAACATAATGAATACAAAACCAAGATTGTATTTCACAAAGCAATTTTATGCTGAGACATATTTTGATGTTGTGACTTCATCACCTCGGTTAGCAATTTCTTGAGTCACGATATCTTTTTAGTGCCACAACAAAATCCTCATACATATATGTCAAAGTTGACATTTTCATGATATTTCATTGCATGATGATCTAGAAGAAATTCGAATATATTTTTTTTCCATGACTTCAACCTAGCATTATGATATTGAATTTACTGAATGTTACAATCAACATGACCTGAGATCTCCTCGGGGAAATAAATTATCGATATTTATTTGATCCCAAGATCAAGATGTAATGGAAATAATGGAAAGAAGAAGATGAATAGTAACTAATTTTATAATGAGTGTAAAGGTATCATGGTCATCATCACCTTCGACTTGAGTATAACCTTTTGTAACTAAACAAGCTTTACATCACTCAATTAAATTCTTTGACTGATATTTAATTTTTTAGAACCATTTACAACCACTAGGTGATTTTTCTTCATGAAGAGAAGATGAAGACCAAGTATTATTTTTATAAAGGGACTAAATTTCTTTTGTCATGGCATTAAACCATGCAATAGATTTCTTGGAATGAGAATAAAATTGTAGCTCTTGGTGTTCAATAATATTTGATAAAATAGAATGACAAGAATGACTAAAAGATGACAATAAAGAAATAATTGGCCAGTGGAAAAGCTATCGTAAGAGATGTATGATTGCATATATAATTATTAAGGTAAATTGGCGGTTGACGATCTCATGGAGGAGGCTTGTGTGTTATAGAATTATATTTTATATAAGGATAGTTGGGAGATGGAGAATGAATGTACTATTTATTCGAGAAGTAGATGTAATAAATTCTAATGAATCATTAGAATGATCTACTAAGTGCTAGTTGATGAAAGATCAATTGTAGAGAGTCACCCATAAGAAGAAATACTAGTAGACATAACTGGTGGAATATAGTCAAAAGTTTTATTATCATGAATGGAAGTAATATTAATGAAATTATTAAATGATGGATATTGAAGATTGCGATATGGAAAAATTGAGTCATATAATATAACGTCATGAGAAACTTCGATTTGATGAGTTTGATATCAAAAATGTGATATCCCTCTTCACCATATGGTATAATAAGCAATGAAAATTCTAGGCTTAGCTCTTTCATCATATTAATGTTGAATGTTCATATTTTTAGCAAGATATAAATATCCAAAAATTTTAAGAGATGAGTAAAAAAGGAATAGTTTTAAGTAAAACTCGGTGAGGTTATTTAAGGAATAGATAATTTATTTATAAGAAAAGAAACAATGAGAATACATTCACTTCAAAATAAAAGAGGAAAGCTTCCGTGAAACCATAAAGCTCTAGCAACATCAACTAGATGTTGATACTTGCCTTCAACAATGCCATTTTGTTGGGCGGGTCATGACACAACTATGATGGTGAATAATTCTATGATCATGAATCTATGTTGACATTTTTTTTTAGAAAAAAAAATCAATATTATTGGCTAAATGAACAAGTTGAGAAATTGTTATCTTGAATTGTCCATTTATTTGATTAAAAAAACAAATCAAGATAGATAAAGTTTTAGATTTTTGTTTCATTAATTTAATCCATAAATTTTGAATAATCATCAATAATTGTTAAAAAATGATAACCATTCTCAAAAGGGATTGAAAAATGCCCCAAATATCAACAAGAATTAATTCAAACTAATAAGCAGAATAAGATGAGCTTTGGGAAAAAGATAGGTTTGATAGTTAACACGTGGACACACATCACAAACAAAATTTTTATTTAGAATAATACATTTGGAAAGTTCCTAACAAGAAAATGAAAATGAGAATTAGAAGGATTGCCAAGGCGAGAATGCCATTGGCCAAACTTATTACAGTGCTTGAAAGAGAATACAAAATTAAAAAATAAAATCAACATCAAGATAAAGAGACCTGGATGAGCATTGCCTTGACCAATCATCATCTTCGTTGCTCAATCCTGAAATGTGCAGTGAGAAAATGAAAATAAGACATCAAAGTTACTTACCTTTGTTAATTAGGAAATAGATAATAAACTAAATTTGAAAGATGAAATATGAAAAATACCTTTGAGAATAAGTAATGATAAATACTGAACTATGCCTATGCGTGTCACAGGCACATAAGTGTTGTTTTGAAACAACTATTCCTTGTAAAATACAAGAAATTCTCAAGAACAGAAGCAAGAATCTGAGAAGAAGAGAAGAACAGAGGAGAAGAAGAAGAGATGAAATGTCGCGCAGCAGAACCAAATTCAAAACATTCAATAATAATAATCAGCCAGCAGCTAGGTCAAAAAAAACATCGGCTTTTATATCAGTCCGATAATTAAAACACGTAAATTTATTGAAAAGATACTTTACAGTAATGCACCGATAATTGCTCATTAAGGGCAATTTTGTAATTTCACTTTACATATCTCAACACAACGAACAGCCCGTCAACAATAAGAGCCATCAGATAACAGAACTGAAATACTTTTTTGAGCAGTTTGAATATGAAGAAAAAAAATTAGCTAGAGAGATGTACATACATGATTAGAAGCACCAGAGTCAATAATTAAAGAAATACATAAACAAGTATGAATTGCACCTGCCAAATGACTTGATGATTCAATAAATTCAACTTTGGATAGAAGCACAAGAACCCTGTTATATTGTTCAGGTGTTATTTGAGTAGGGATGGAAGCGAGCGCAGATTAAGGTGGTCATGATTTCTTTGTCAACTTATCACGGAAGCCATGAATCTAACAGCATGTAACAAGGGCATGACCATGCTTGTTATGGTGATCACCAAAAAAAAAAAAGTGCTAGTGCTTTCTAGATGGCCTAAAAGTTGTTTTAGATATGCAGAATTTGAAGGAATGGATCCATCAAGAGAATTTGACTGCGAATCACTGAAAAGCAAGCATGAAGTCCTTGAAAAAACTTGACTGGATAGCTCATCTTGGTTTTATTGATCAGTATAATTTTTAGCATACCCACGAATCCATGATGGGATATAAATAGAATAAAATTGAGTTTGTGCCATACAAATTTGAGTCGAGCGTGAGGGAAAATTGATCCTTGTGATGAGTCAAAATTCATAATGCAGTTTCAAGTTCAACATATAAGACACTTGGACGAATCTAAGGATGGAATGAATTAAATCCTACTTTCTTTTTTGCACGAAGAGCCATTCCAGTTCATATTGTCATCACACATATTGGAGAAACAATAGAAAACAAAATAATTTTGTGCATCTAGTCCCTTTTGAATAAAATGGTAGAAGATTAGATAATGTGAGATTTATATTTTGGTACACCAAACATAAAATAATTAAAAAATAATAATTTTTTAAAAGCTTATAAAATATATACCAAAACACAAGATAATTATATTTTATTGCACTGAAAATAAGAAATCCAATTTTGCCTCCAACTAATATGTAATTCTATTAATTACAAAATAATTATATATTAATTACAAAATAATATATACCAAAACACAAGATAATTATATTAATTAAAAAATTGACTATCTAGCCAACAATAAATGGTCAAGAAAATTTTATATGTATGTTTGTTTATAGATTTATATATGTTTATGTTTGAATATATATTTTTTTTCAAAATATAATGGATTTATTTCATGTAGGTACGAATTTAGGTATTTTTTTAGCAATTTAAGACATATATTTTCAAAATCTAATTGCTGGCACTAGCTGGATTTTGACCTAGAGGGTTGACTCCAAAAACTCTATCTTATATGCGTGTGTGTGTGTGGGTATATATATGTGATACTGCTATTTCGCTACATCACACTGCTACACAATCAGAGCATTACCGAGTAGTTGGAACTTAGCCATTTTTTGTTACACGAGAATGGCTAACAAAACATGGCTGTCCCCATTGATTCTTGTCGCCGTTATTCTCTTCGCGGTTTCTGCAAACTCACAGTCGAGATCTTCTCTTTCTGTTGGATTCTACAACAAATCATGCCCATCTGTGGAAACCATTATTTCTGCAACTATTCGAAAACATGTCTCATCAAATCGCGTCATTGCTCCCAAGTTGCTTAGAATGATGTTTCACGACTGCTTCGTTCAAGGCTGCGACGCGTCCATTCTTCTTGATGGACCCAACTCCGAAAAGACGGCTGTTCCAAACCTTTCGTTGAGGGGGTTCGATGCCATCGAAGAGGCCAAAACGAAGCTCGAACGAGTTTGCCCTAGAGTAGTTTCTTGTGCCGATATCCTTGCCATTGCCTCTCGCGATGCTGTAGTTTTGGTATTTTTTTATTTATCTTTATTATATTTTGTTTCCAATAAATGTCTCGAGCAGGAACTGAACTTTAAGGTCTATTATAATCTTAAATTGTTTGTCGCAGACAGGCGGTAAACGCTGGGAGGTACCCAAAGGAAGAAAGGATGGCAAAGTTTCGCTTGCCACAAACACTTTCGGCATACCTGCGCCCTTAGATGATGTTCCAACGCAAATAGCTAAGTTCAAGGCTTTTGGTCTCAACGTCAACGATCTTGTTGCCCTCGTTGGTAAGCCTTTTTGTCCCAACTCGCTCTTGCTGTGATAATCTAATGTGACACCTGGTTTGGTCGTTACGTTATGCCAGGAGGGCATACGATCGGGACGACAGCGTGCCGATTCTTCAGCTTCAGACTGTACAATTTCTCGACCACCACGGAAGTCGACCCCACGATAAACTCGACTTTCGTTCCTGTGCTGCGCAGACTCTGCCCTTTCAACGGCAATGCTTCCGCGCGAGTGGAGCTTGACTTCCGCAGCGTCGCGAAATTCGATCTTTCTTACTTCAACAATCTTATACAGGGAAGAGGGATTTTGCCGTCTGACCAGAAGCTTTTCGGTCACAAACAAACTAGCCGAGTGGTGCAGAGTCTCTCACGTAGCATCGTTGACTTTAATATAGCGTTTGGGAGAGCCATGGTGAAGATGAGCCAGATTGGGGTCAAAACGGCCAAAAATGGTGAAATCAGACGAGTGTGCCACGCGACCAACTGAAATCACGTCGCTTTGCGGAACATCCTCATTCCTCTGGTCTGGCGGCAGCCACCCAAAACACAATAAAATGTCGTATTGTTTATTTTACCTATTTTACTTTTTTAAGCCAACATCTATTTTACTTTTAGCAATGCCCTTCAACCAACTTCAAAATTCAAAAATAAAATCTAAAATACTATATATGATATATCACCATATTAATGAAATATAAAATTTTAAAATTTATAAATTTATAAAATAATATTTGCAATGAAAATGATTATATAAAAAGGATTGTTATATTGCCGATGGTATATATCTAAAATCAACAATAATTATCAAAAAATATGTCAAAAAAAAAAAATAACAAAATGTTGTTATTTTTCATCGATATATATATATATATATATATATATATATATATATGCATATACACATATGATTTGGGATATTCTATATATAATGTGGCACTAAAATAGAAATTATTATATTCAATACTCATATTCCCATTAATTCAAACAAAAAAAAATGCCTAGAATCCAACAAATAATTTCTCAATGGTACTCTCCTTGAAATAGTCATGTTAAGCATCTCACATCATTATGTTACACACACACACACACACACACACACACACATTATTTCCATGTCAAAGCTATAAACAAAATGTTATTACATTTTGTTTGTGTTAATAAAAAATAATTACATTTTCCCTAATTTTCATTTGATGACATTAATAATATTCAGCTTGTAATCTAGGCATGCAACTCATTCATTGATATTATTTGAATTATTCTTTTATTTGCTAAGTTTTAATCTCTTATCATAGATCTTCCTCATGTACAAGATGTTCTTGAATATTTTTTCATCATTATAAATGTTCTCATTTGTTACTTTTTTTCATTCCTGCATCACAACTAAAAGATTAAAAAGTTTTTTTTGATTTTTGGATTTTCATTTTTTTATCTTTCATACCTGGTGGTCTAATGATCCTTAGGACAGATGGTCATCTTCAAAATTTCTACAGTCCGATACAAAAGGCAAGGAGCTGCCATGATCATTATATTTTGATTTTAGTTTCTTTGCTTTAGAATCATCCATTAATTTTGGTTGATATATTAATTCATTCAAACAATCTTCAACTAGAAAAAAAAGATTTATAGAGTTCATTGTACATGTTCTTGGCATTACGAATCTAAAATAATTAAAAAGAAAAAAAATTATTGTCATGCTAATTAAAAGATAATAATTTTGTAAAATAATTTTATCTCAAACTTTGTCTTTCTCTGTCAACTCACTTTGATTTAGTATATCTGTGCAAAGCGCTCGCAAAATTTGTTGATGACTAGCTGAATTGTTGGCTACTGATTCATCACTGAATTTTGACAATGAATTTGACACCTTAAGATTGTATTGGTAGAACAACTTACAAATCCTCTGCTGGAACGTCCCAGAATTTTGATCATTTCTTTGCACAATATCCAAACTAATATTAAGTCATGCAGAGATTATCATAATGTATTTCTCTAAAGTAAAATTACCACCTCATTGTTTTTTGGAGGTTGAGTGTACCATAGGAGATATTGAAGAAGATTGACCTGTATCCTCATATTCTAAATGGCTTGCGTAATTCATAAGATTGATAAAGTACACACAATGATTGAATAGATCCATGAGATGGGCAATTTGTGATTTGCAAATTTAGATGATTATGTACTTATGATGTAAAAAAAACAAAAAACAAAAAATTCAAATAAAAAAAGGAAAGGCATTAATATAAAAATGAACAAATTTGTATAAAATTCATAAATAAGAAAGCTTTGCTTATATAAAAGAAAAATTATGAATTATTGAGTTTTCATCCAGTGTCGTCGAATATAGAATGGTGAAATAAGGAAGAACATGACATTTAAGAATAATCAAGAGAATCCCATTTGTGAAACATAAACGTTAAAAAAACATTAATATTTGTGAAAAAAGTATGTTCTGATCAAATAACAATTTCATTTTAAGCCAACATCAAATAAGTCTAATTAGCTCAATGTAGAAAAGCATTTAAAGAAAAAGCATCAATCACGGTTTCAATCAAAATATGAGTAATATACTTATTTTGACAAATATGAGCAATAATACGATAAAATATGAGCAATCGCAAAGTGGAAACAATACCATGGCAGAAAAATATATCATATTTTAATAATATCAATTAAAACAAAACAACATAATCAAAAAATATATTATGTACTGAAAAAACTCCAAAACCAAAAAAAAAATTGTTTTCAAAATTTTTTTTGACATATTCATGTATTTGCTAAATGCATGAATTAATCATAATTTCATGTGCACTTATGTGAATTTGCTAAATGCATGAAAACATCCACAATATCCATTTGACTCCAAAAAAAAAAAAAGTTTTATTGTGATTTTTAAAGATTCATAATCTCACGTGCATTTTTAAGGAGACGTAAAGCACATTATCGATATGTGTGGTAATGTCTATGCAAATGATTTGTGAAATGAAAAACACCAAACCCTAAAAATGGATTTGTGAAATGAAAAACTCATGTGTTTGAATAATTCAAGGGTAGAAATGCATAAACTTAAATTTTTCAGTACCATTATATCATCTAAAGCCGAAAAAAATTTGATTTCACGTTAAATTCATCTTTTCACGTGAAGGTAGCTGGAGTTTGGCAAGGATTTATAGATCTCTATATGTGACGAGTGAAACGATGAATATGGGAAATAGATAGGCAGATGCCCAATTTGTTGGAGTTGATTTTTAAGAAAATGCTCGTTAAAATATCTAAAAGGAAGCATTTAGCGAATCTGTTGGAGATGCTCTTAGAAATGAATCTGAAGCGCATGCATGGAGCCAATAAATGTCCAAATCTATAACATTTTTAATTTTATGTTTTTTTTTGTTGTTTTTTTGGCCTGGCCTGTTGTACCCAATAATATTCATTTTAATTTTTACATATCATTTGATGTCCATAATCCAAGTCATATAACAATGATAACTAACAAATATTGATGTGTTAATGTTAAAAAATTAAAATTTGTAATAATATTTTGAAAAAATAAATTCAATTCTTTAGAAAATAAAATAAATAAAATAAAGTTAAAATAGAATAAATTTGGTATAGATTACAACATAGTATAAATCTTATGTTCATAAAGAAATTTAATATATCTCAAATGAATTTTCAATGTGGACAATATGAAGTTTTGCCTATCCACAAATGTCCATTATAACATCAAGGTTCTTTTAAATATACTAGTAATATTAGATTCTTACACTTAAATTAATATTTCTCACTTGTAACTTCATGTAAATTATCTTTGAGTAAAATATTAATAATTTCATGGAATAAAATAATTTCATTCTGTTTGTCAACTCTTTTAATAAAATCTATAAGTAGATCGTCTCTTTACTTATTTGTGTAGTTGCAACATACTATCTATTTCATAAAAGTAGACACAATAAATTATAGTTTTAAAAGCCAACACGAACTCATAGTATGAGAGAAATATAGCAGGTAGTAGATTTGTTATTATCAGTATCACTAGTATAGTCTGTATCAACATAACCTTTGATAATATGATTTGAACCTTTATAATATAATATAGTATTTGAGATTATTTTAATATATTTGATAATTTTTTTCTTAGTATTCTAAAGCTCTCCATCAAGATTTTTCATGAATCGACTAATCACTCTCATTTTTTGTCTAATGTCTGGTCTTGTACAATTTATAGTGAATATCAAACTTCTCAACACTGATGCAAATGATATTTGAGACATCTCCCTTTATTTATTTATCTATGCTATGATACATTTTAAAATGAAATGTGATAAAAACTAGCTTATTATCTTTAATGTTGAAGCATCACAAGATCTTGTTACTATCATTTTTTTTAGATAATCAAATCTTCCTTTCATTTATTCTTTGAGTTCTCAATGAAGAAATATAGTTTTGAAATCCAATTATTTTAAATATAGATCAAATATCACACAATTTCATCACTGCTATAATTGTTGCAAGACAAAACATCTAAAAAAAATTACATTGAAATTGATGCTTTATTTCTTAGCATATCCCTTCACCATAAATCTTGCATGACATCATTCTACTTAATCTTGCATGACATCATCCATTGATAAGCATCTAAGCTACTTGTTGCATTAAGCAATGTTAATTACTCTTAATCATCAATTAGAAGAAAATATGCAATATTGCTCTGTGTAACATACTTCAAGTTCCAAGTAGCAAAATTCAATCATGAGTTTGCCAACTAACTTTTGGAACCTCAGACTAGCTTGTTCTTGTAACTCGTGCCTCTCTAAAATCGATGTTTTCTTTCTCAGCATATCTTTTTACCATCAATCCTACACGATATCATTCTACTTAATCATTGCTATCCTGCTTGAACTTATAGACTTATTCATTTCTAATGGATTTTCTACCATGTGAAAATGGTATTAGTTTGCAGGTTTTGTTCTTGTATACAACTTTAATTTCTTTCTTCATTATTTTCATCCACAAGGATGCATCGTAGCTACTTGTAGCTTTATGGAATGTTAATCTATATCATACTTTAATTTAAAAGGTCATCCACAAAGATATCAAAGGATAATTCATACTAATAGTCACTGTGAGAATGTGTATGATACTTATATCATGCAACATTCTCATAGTAGGTCAGTTCAGTAAATGTTCTCCAACATATACTCATGTGTTAACTTAATATCTCATATTAGTTAATGCCAATCTTAATGTATTAATATTCCCTTGAATATTAATACTTGACTAGAAATAATTTAGAGTAGTATTCTATAGAATATTTCACTCTAGGGCATTATTATATTCATCTAATATTTGTACAAATCTAAATAAATATAATAATCATAAAATGATGTCTTTTTACATTTAAGGTATCATATAAAAGTCCCAAAAGAATCATCTAATGATTGACTTTTTGGGCATACTCTAACAATCTTCCATTAGCACTAAGTCAATCACTAAAGTATCTAATACCTAGTGACCTAGTTGACCATCATGCTTCCTATGTGCTAAAGCCTTGGTCAATGGGTATGCTATGTTGTCATCCATAGGTACCTACATAAACATATATGGTCTAGGATTTATATAATTTTGTTTCTGTGATATATAAATAGTTTTTTTATTACTAATTATTTTTTGATTTATGTTGTATTATGAAAATTGATGGAATTGATATTTTAATAGAACTTAAATTAAAGATTTGACTATGAGTGGCTTTGTGTAAGTTTTCATAATAAATAGTGATAGGTAAACTAAGAGGCTTACTTGCACATATGGTAGGAAGGAAGTTACAGCCCTTATCATCATGATGGATAGAATAAACCTATATGTCAAAACTAAAAAAAGAGTAAGTTAATCTTTGAGAGTATGATGCTTATAAAGCCAAAAATACCAACAATTCTACATGTTGATCAATTATTCATGTTTTAAAAGAACTAATTCTTGATTAGGGGGGATATTTTATAAAATATTCTCATAAAGGGTTCACCTTTAGTATGAGAATCAAATTATCATTGAGTACTATGGTAACATGTAATCTAAGGGATATGTGTGAGTATATTTTGACTTACAAGGTGATGAATACTCTTTGAGTTACAATAATTCATATGGTTCATACTAGTAAAACTTAAAAGAATCATATGTTAATTGTATTAATATTGTGCTTACAAAGCTAAAAATGTAAATACTTATAAATCATATTAGTTATTGGTCTTTATGACATATGGAATTATAAAATAAGAGGGTACATACAAAGCAATAATCATAGATAATTGAAGAGTTACATAAAAGGTAAGGGGTCGTGAATAAATCTCAAGCATATATGATTTGTTATCTTAGTTGTAAAGTACCAAGGAGATAGCTATGAGGGGAGTATTATTGTGATGGGCTCTAATGTGATAACAACATTGTATGTCTTATAAAAATCAGTCATTACACAACAACCCAACCTTTGTTCTATATCCAAACCTAATATAAGTTAAACTATTTGAACATACATCACGATGGGATTGATATTTGAACAAAATTATTTTTTCTTTGTATGCATAACTTGTTTATTATTGATCTTTATTAATGAGATATCATCACCAATGAGCTTTTAGGATATTATCTAACTAACAACATTATGTAGTATAAAGAAGTCAAGATAATAACCACCATGTATACCAATAGTGCACTAGCGCATTTCCACAATAATCCTTTATTCATTTTATAACAAAGCACAAAAATATACAAACTATTTAGATAAGTAACATTTATAATGAAATACATGAAAACTTATAATATAAGAATCTTACCTAAAATATAATCTTATCTATTCAACTAGAGCAATATTTGTCTAATAAGTTGTAGATCAAACTACTTATAGAATTTCTTTGAGACCTTATCTAAATGAAAAGTCTACTTTACTATATATATGACTTATATACTTGTAGGATTGGTTGAATAAAAGAACCTCACCCAAAGAGGTTTTTGGACTTAGTCTAATCCTAAAAAATGAGCTTCATAAAAAAAATCATAATAAGTTTTTAATACCATTATCAGTTATTATTTAGTTTGGGTTGTCAACTTTAGTCGAAGTAACTATCCTTAAAAATTAATAGTTCTTTTTTTAGTAGTTTGGATATCAATATCTTAATTGTGTGCTTTGATTTGTATGACATGAATTGCATTGCTTAATTGAATTTTTCATTTTAGTGTTACATGTTTTTAGAAATAATCAACAAAGTAAAACTCTAGGATTGAGCTAAGACCTCATGACTGATAATGTGAGAAAATCATAAGAGAAAAGTTTCTGAAGTTTGTGATGAATGTGCATAGCCTAATGTATCAATATGTTGAAGCTTATTTCTCACCAAGTAGTAATTTTTCTCATAACATAATGGTGACTTAAATTAGTTCCATTTATTAGAACATAGTAAGCTATACAAATTTGAGATAATGGAGCCATGAAAATGTTGCATTTAATAGTCCTTATCGAACTTATGAATCTTTATTTAAATATATAATCACTTAGTTACTAATTGAGATGAGAACACCAATTGAAGTGGAAAAAGAATGATTGAGACAACTAGAAATGAGACTTGAAGATAATAATTTGAGCATGCTTAGAGAAAGTGCTACACCATAACTTTTGGTGAAGGAAATGTCATGGCTAAAACAAAAAAAATAGAAATATTTGTGCATTGAATACCTAAAATATGTGGAAACTACTATTGAGGTAGTCTTCCATATAGTATTTTTGTCCGATACAAAAAATATAAGGATAAATAAAGTAAACTATAATAGAATATATAATAAAATTGACATGGACTACAAAAATTATAGATAAAGGAAAGGATTTAGTGAATGTTTAGCTATGAATATTAAATGTAGCACTGCTATGGAGGTAACCTAAGCAATTTTTTTTTGTTGCATGAGAAATAAATTTTATGTTGTTTGTTGTATATGCATTAGACCTAATACTGATGCATAATAAAACTCACCCATCTTGGGAACACTCATGTTTCTTTTGAAAAAAAAATGGAAATGTAATTTTATTTTTTTTGGTCCACCATATACCTCACCTAGAAAAAAAACAAAAAAAGATAATAGTAACTAAAAAATAAGGTGTGCAAGATAAAAATAAGAAATATATATTTATATTTTAAAATAAAAATACTCAAACATGAATACAAATGAATATAAAACCCAATTTACCTAATGTGAACAAACATATCAATATGTTACCAGAAAAATAATCTAATAAGAGAGTTACTGGAGATCCTTGACAATATTCAATAATGAGAATAAATTACATGCATGGGCTTTGATCATTATTTTATTATAAAATCCATTAAAACCAAAAGAAAATATAAAAGTGTTATCATGATAAATTGAAAGTGTTGTTAACTAGGGCATATATTCGAATGTAACTGACCCACACCATAATATCCTTGGTTGAGAATTTTAATTGTTAGTAATCCATAGAACTAAGACTCGTCATATCACAAAGCACAAATTGGAAATTACAAGCGCTATAGCACAACAAAATTCACCTATGACACATGTGGTCCAACTTGTCAAGATTTTGAATTCACACTTCCTTGGGAGCACGAATTTGATCTTCATGAGCTACACATTTGAGCACAGGGACGAGGATTGCCCAACTCCCACCTCAAGGCCCCAATCATTGTTAGAGGTGCCAATTTAGCTCATATAAACACTAGGTAAAAAAAATATAATTTGTAAAAATTAAACAAAAAATTAATATTTCTTACAAAAATAAACATATCAATTCAATGACACTTTAAAGAAATATAATTATTAAAAAAAGACAAGCAGGATCGGTTGACACTTAGAAAAACATCATTGTTTGCCTATCATTTTATTATTTTGACAATCTTTTGCGGTGTCATCTTAATATATTTGTATGTCATGTTACATATAATATTTTTAAAAATTGTTTTTAAAGTATACAATAATTATGAACTTATCTAAAATTTAATTCAATATTACTATTCAATTCTTACAATGAAAATTAAATAGAATTTCTAACAATATCATGATAAATAACTCATATCTGTATAATTATATATGTATTTGTTGATGTATCAAAATACTAACAACGAACATATTTTCTAACTTGAACACAAGACAATTTAGATATTTAACTTGCTCATCAAAACTGATATTGTAATAGAGAAGAATAAGAAGTCAAAAGTATTCTTAGTAGTTACTTATAAACTCAACTCGAATCTTTTACCTATAGACATCAACAAAATTAAAACATATAAGTTAAAAGTAATAATAAAAATTTAGTTTAAATATATAAGTAAAATATGAATGAAGTAAAATAACAATATAGTCTCAATATAGGATATATTAAAATTAGTTCGTTTGAGACTTCATTAATCGTGAAAATCAAGTATGGTAGATGTTGATCTATACCTTCATGCAAGGGTCAACAAGTAATTTGGTTACCAACATTACTTACTCGGATCACACTTTTTCAAGCTCAACTTCGCTATATGATTTTTTCCCATTAAAATAAAAATAAACTATAAATACATGATGATTAGTTGAGTTATGAAATAAATATTATAGTATGAAAAGTTACAAAATTTATTAATATGTACAAACTTGCATGGACAAAAGACTTGGATCAATAATGATATCACTCATGTATCTCATTCTCAAGACATAATAGTCATACTCTATATATCACTTGATTTTCTTGAGTATTATAACAACACAAAAAAAAAATTATAGTATTATAAAATACAAGCAACTGCATCCTTCTTGGTTTAGTGATGATGCAACATGCATTTAATTAATTTTTTCATAAATAATTAATAATTGTAAAATGCCAGCAATTATATGCTTTGACCCACATAGCAAACTTAGAATTTTACTTTTGGCATATCATCATCACCCATTGGTGAAGATCAAATACTAGCTTTTACTAAAATCCTTAGTAGAGAATACATATTGAACATACTTATTTAGTATGTATCAAAATAGTAAAACTATATTTTTAAGGAATAGATGAACCCTTATCACTACTTTTACCCATGTAGTCTCCCTCTTTGTATATTTATGTTTCTCTGGTGGGTACTTTCATAGTTGCCCTACATGAAAAAAATATATATTAATATTTTTGATATTATGAAAATAAATATATTTTCATAATATATATCTATCTCTATATATCTAATTAACTAACTATCTATCTATATTTCGATCAATCTATCTATCTATGTTGTTGCTTGTTTTTATATCTTTTTATTTGTCAACCCAGAGGTGTCAAACGGGCCGGGCCGGCCCGGCCCGGCACGAGGCACGGCACGGTTCGGCCGTGCCTGGGCCGGCCCGGCACGTTAAAAAACCGTGCCCGGGCCCGTGCCGTGCCCGGTCGAAGCAAGGCACGAAACGTGCCGTGCATGGCACGAGCCGTGCCGTGCCTGGCCCGGCACGGCTCGTGCCTAGGCACGGCACGCCGGCACGGGTCCATCCCGTGCCGGTCCCGCAGGCACGCGTGGCATGCCGCCAGTGCCACGCGTGCCGTGGCGTGACCGCGTGACCCCTGACTCGTGAGTCGCGACTCACGGTCACGAGTCACGACTCACTGAGTCGTGACTCGTGCTCGAACCACCAGCACTAGGGCCCCCCCGGAAAAAAGACCGCGGGTCGGGTCCAAACAGACCCGACCCGCGGTCTTTTCCGCCGAAAACCGAGAAAATTGAAAAAAATAACGGGAAAAAAAAAAAAAATTTCAAATGTAGATCGATTTTCAGCCGTTGGATTCGACGCCAACGGCTATGGGGCAGAATCCGACGGTCCTCGTGATTCTGCCCATTAAATTTAATAAAAAAATTCAAAAAAATAATAAAAAAATAATTTTTTTTTTAAACAAAAACTTTTTTTAGGCTATATAATCTACCCCCCTCCCTATAGAATTTATGTTTTTCAAAAACATTAATCCTCTCAATTTTTTCTCTCTCTCACATAAACCGTGCTTTTCTCGCTCGGCCCTCGTTTTATTGATTTCGGCTTGAATTTTCGTGAAACTCAATTTGAGTTTTGAACTTCAAAGCTTCCTGCGGGCTTCGGTGCATCTTTCACGTGAGAGACCTCTTTGCTTTTACCGGGTAATATAATTTACTTTTTGTTTTATTTTCTCTCTCTAAATCTTCTCTCTCTAGAAAAACGTACGAAAAAAAAATGCCGAATTCACCTAACACATATTTAAATTTGGAAAATGAAAATGTTAGTGTTACACAAACGTCCGTGGCTCCTGAAACTTTGGTTTCTCCTGTCATGTCAGCCCAAAGTTCTAAAAAACAAAAAACTAGGAGGACTTCTGTAGTTTGGACACATTTTAAAATAATAACACAATTAGATGTTAGGGGTGAGGAACATGAAATGGCACAGTGCAAATATTGTATGCGACTTTTAACATGCAAGAGTACATGTGGGACTGGGCACCTAAAGAGGCATTCTGAAATATGCTCCAAAAAACATGGACCGTTAGATCCTAGGCAAACCCAACTTGGCACTACATTTTTTGAGACTGGATCGAGTTCAGTCTCAAAGTTTAGTCCCTTCGTATACTCCAGCGAGTTGGGTAGGGACGGCATGGCCAGGCTCATCACATTGATGGGTCTTCCGATCAGATTTTCGGAAGATCCGAGGGTAGTCCGCATCATGCAGACTTATTTTCAGCCATCCTATCGTAGGATTCCTAGGTCCACATCTAGGAGTGACATACTAAAGATATATAAGTTAGAAAAACAAAAAATAATTAATGAATTTTTGGCATTTAGTGGAGTGGTGTCCGTGACGTCCGATATATGGACATGTCACGATGATTCTTCTTATGCATGTATCACGAGTCATTATGTCGATTCAAACTGGACAATAAATAAAAAAATATTAGGATTCACTGAGATTCTTCATCCTCATGATGGCCCGGCCATTTTTGAGTGTATGATGAAAATATTTAGGGAATATAAAATTCAAAATAAAATTTTTAGTGTCACTTTCGATAATGCTGCGAATAATGGAGTAGCGATCAATATGTTTGTTAGGAATATTAGAGACGCACCTTTAGGAGAGATATTTCATGTCAGATGCATGTGTCATGTTATTAACCTTATAGTTCAAGCGGGTATGAAGGTGTGTTCCACCGCGTTGGAACATATACGCAATGCACTCAAGTATATTCGCACTCCTCGCAGACTACAAGAGTTTGGTAATCTCTGTTTGTCTGCGAATCTTAAGAAGAAGAAATTCCAATCTGATGTGAGACATCGTTGGAATTACACGTACCTGATGTTGGAATCATGTGTTGGATACGAACACGTGATATCCGACTACGTCAATAGTAAGAGTGGCGAACTTATTATTGACGACACTGACTGGGCTTCAGGAATTTCATTTATGAAATTCCTGAAGATATTTTATGACACGACGAACATGTGTTCGTCGGTTTATACACCCACCACTTGCATTGCACTCCGTTGCATATGCAACATTAGTAGCATGTTTAGGATGTATCGAGCGGACCCGACGCTCAGCCTTATGGTTGCAGAGATGGAGACCAAGTACCTGAAGTACTGGTCCACCATTCCATCTCTTTATTGCCTCGCAGCATGCATGGACCCTAGGGCTAAGGTGGAAGGGGTTGAAAACACCCTGACTTTCATTTCCTCGTGCATGAACCTGGAAGAGCCACCACAAGGGTTCATTTACGAGAAGTTGACAGACCTGTTCACATACTACGATACTAGGTATGGTAGTGGTGGTGTTGAGACTGTGAGTACGGACTCTGATACCTTGTTCGGAGATGACCCATATTCCATTAACCTAGCGAGGGGGAAACGTAGGGGTGGACCTTCACATAGGAGCGAGCTGTCTCGGTACTTAGATACCGATTACTGCTCAATCCTATCACCATCTGACAATAAGAATCTTGATTTATTACAGTGGTGGAAATCATATGAGTCCGCCTATCCCGTGCTATCTAGGATGGCACGGGATCTACTGACTCCTCCGGTGTCGAGCGTAGCATCGGAGTCTGCTTTTTCTGTTGCAGTGAACGTGATTTCGGATAGGAGATCGAGATTACGTCCAGATATGGTTGAGGCCTTGGCATGTTTGAAGGATTGGGAGGATTCGAGATTTAGCATCAGTGATCGTGCTGAAGCTGGGACTGTGACAGACACTGCAGTCGCATCCACATCCACTACGATGGCGGAGGAGCTGATTGCCGATGATGATGACCCATATGATACTGATCTTGATGTTGCGGCTGATGATTCTCATTATATGCCGCTTGACGATTGATGCTCATCTGCTCTTTTTTTTCGATATATTTATTTTTTATACGCTTTGTTTGTACTTTGTATTATACGTTGTGTTGAAGTTGAAACTTATACTTTTTTTTTTCGGAGTTTTGGTTTCAAAAGCATGAATGGTAATTTTTATTTGCGTAGTTTAAATTTTTTTTCATTAAAATTTTTACTAACTTAATGTATTTAATTATTAATTTAAGATTTAAATATTATTTTAAAATTTATTAACTTTAAATCTTAATATTTAATTAATACATTATAATATTAAAAAATGCTAAACTTAATTGAAAAAAAAAATAAATTTTCTAATTTTTTTTTTACATACTTACATTTAATTTTAAATGTAATATTTTTAAACAAAAAATTTTATTTTTTTTTATTACATAAACTTAAATAAAGATAAACAGAAAAATAATAAAAAAATTTAAAAAAAAAATTTATTTCAAAGTGCCAAGGGCCCAACTGCCCAAGGCAGCCAAGCCAACTGCCAAGCAGGCAGCAGCCAACTAGCCAAGTGCCAAGCACGGGCCGTGCGCCCGTGCCCGTGCTTGGCTGTTGCAAGTTGCAACACGCAAGAGGCAACAGTGTTGCCTCTTGGCTCCCGGGACCCGGACCCCGGTTGAGCAAACGTGCCCGAGCGGGCCGGGTACGGCACGGCACGTCCGAACCGTGCCCACGGGCCGTGCCGTGCCCGTGGGATAAAATACCGTGCCGTGCCGGGCACGGCACGGAACAGTGACCGTGCCGTGCCCTGCACAGCACGGTAGCACGGCGGGGCACGGGAAAAACGGGCCGTGCCGTGCTGGGCCGGCCCGTTTGACACCTCTATGTCAACCAATCTATTTGTCTATCTATATATCTATCTATCTCTCTATTTGGCTATTTATCTATTTATTTATTTTTCTATTTTTCTATTTGTCTAGTTGTTTATCTGAATATATGTATCTTTTTATCTGTCTATCTATATATATCTATTTATTAATTTGTCTATCTGTCTATCTATCTATCTATTTATCTATTTGTCTATTATCTATCTATCTATTTATTTGTCTATTATCTATCTATTTTTTTATCGATCCATTTTTCAATCTATTTATATATCTGTCTATCAATTTTGCTATATATATTTCTATCTATATATATATATATGTGTGTGTGTGTATCTACTTATTTGTCTATCTATCTATGTATTTGTCTATTATCACTAATTGTATGGCCTGATATCTAAGAAGTTTGTATAGAGTAAAGTTGTAATTTGTCTAAAGGTGTAATTAGTCGTCGGTTGTCATCCAAGTAGAGAGGAGAGTAAACTCATAGAGATTCCTATTTGCATAGATTGGGTGTAAGTTCTTTCTTGAGATGAGTCGAATCAAGAGGGAGGAATTGAATTGCTTGATGATTTAGAGCGATAAGATTCACCTAATCATTTTGAGTCCTAATATAAGCTAGTTTATGAGGTGAGAGGCTATATTGTAGCTGGAAATAGGAAAGACCATAATGTTCTTAATAATATTACTCAATTTAAGTTGAGAGGAACAAATAGGCCTCATTAATTATCCTCTAGATTCTATAATTATATAATACTCACAAATACATGGGAGATCAAGACCTTTCAAGGAGTCATTTTTTTGAGAAAAAAGAGGAATAAACTTTAGGAAATGTAGGAAGAGATGGACTCTCTTCATAGTAATCAAAGTAATAATTTGATACCCTAACCTAATTGAAAAATAGACTCTAAAAAATAAATAACTCCTGAGACTAAAACCTAGAGATGTTAATATTTTACTAAGATATAAAACTCGATTAGTAGTCAATAAGTTTAGTGAAAAAAATAATATTTTTAATGATATATTTTTTTCCATAATAATGATATTTACTATTCAAGTAATTTTGAGTTTGGATGTTATATTAGATTTAGAAATTGATTAACTAAATGTGAAGATAATATTTCTTCATGGTAACCTTTACTGGACTCTCAACATGAATATGCCTAAAGAACCCATGATAAAGGGGATAAAGTCTTTTATGGAATCTAAAAATGGCCATGTATGATCTTAAGTCAGCTCCTAAGTATATTTTATGTCTTTGTTACTCTACCTAATTTAATTGGTTAAGTAAAATTCCAAAAGCTCATTAATAAGAGTATTTAATCAACTAATGTTCATAAGTGTATTGATTATACAAGTAGTATAAAAGACTTTCATCTAGATATTAAAGCCATAGAAATTATAATTAACAGTTTAATTATCCATTAAGATATAATCTATTTTTAGTATAATGAATACTCAGATTATTAAAATAATCTTTGTGCCAAGGTTCATTTATCTAATTTATGTAATATTATTAATTCGTTAGATATATATTATGTTGGATATAGAATGAAGGTTAGAGTGTTTTGTAATGACTCATTGTCATAATGACATATAAGGCTGTTTTCACCATTGAGCTCTTCTCAATGGTTGTCCTCTCATAGTTGTCTCCTCAATACATTACCACTGGGACAATAATTCATCACTACATGAGTGTTATTCATAATCACCTTTCTTTTAGATAACTTTGTCAATTACCCTTAATGATTGCTTGTATGTATACTATTATTCATTGACCTAGAATGTCTTAAAGACCAATGATTGATATGATTTTTAAATATTTGTACTTTCAGCTTCATAAGTATTATTCTTGTGTAATTAACATGTGCATCCTTTGCAGTTCACTGGTGGGAACTAAGGAATAAAAGGAACTCACAAGAGTGCATCAAAATTATTTGTACATAATGTCGATCTCAATTGAGACATATCCCTCTAGGATACCTATAATGGATTGGCACTTAAAATTATTTGTACTTTTGACTTTGTAAGTATCATATGCATGATGATTAAGACTCAAACATTGGGGTTCAATGAATAGCTTCATCAAGTGCATCAAAATTGGAAGGGCTATAACCACCTTCATATCATATAAACTAATAAATAGCTTACTTATTACTGTCAACCATACTAATCTCACACAAACCTACCATTAGTTGAAATCCTAATTAAAATTTTATTTAGTCATCATCTATCAAAATCCATAACATAACATATAATCATACAATAGTTATATTAATCATCCAAATTAATTATATTACATAATCCAAATAATATAAATCCTAGTCCATGCTAATTTCATACAAATTGCTGAATTAATTCCTAGAGAGTATAGGAAAAGGATTTGAGAGGTGTGCTTCTCAATTCTATGCATTAGCATTGGGTATACATCACTGGCTTGATTATGGAACACCTGGAGAGTATAAAAAATAACTCCTAAAGTTTGTAGATGAAATAGATTCTCGCTTGTTTCATGTAGGAGAATGAGAACAAATAATAGTTTTTTTTTTTTTTGAAAATTCTCTAACATCTATATTTAAACTCGGTAGCTTTGTATTTCTCTAAGAAGAAAGTGGTGACTTTCATATGAAAGTCATAACTTTGGCCTTCATCTTTTAATCTTGAGGTTACGACTCCAAAAGATGATCATGACTCTGTTCAACATCTCGATCTCTCTATAGCATAAGGTTGCGGTGCTAATGGCCACCATGACTTGGGCCTAATATATTCGTAAGACAAAGTTGTGACTTTGTGTTTTCATCATTGGTAGTCTATAGATAGTCATCACACCATAAAGTAGTCATAGGGTATAGAAGTATTCCATTAATATTATATAGTTGTGACACTAAACAGAGACCGCATCATTAGATATTTATTTATTTTTTGATATATATGACGCTTTGTCACTGGGAACTAGCTGTAATGCTTATACTTAGCTTACACCTACAAGTCACGACTATCCATTTTTTTGAGGACAATAGTCATCACCTTAAAAATAGACATATTCTAGTAAATTCTTTTGTAATATTTAATGACCTAAATATTATAGCTTTGAATAATTATTACGACTTTGACCTAATTACTTGTGCCTGTTTTATTTTTTGTAGCTCATAAGTTGCAGCTTTATAAAAGAGGCATAACATCAGATTAAAACTATCACATTATATAAAGATAAAGCTGTGACTCTTTTAAATTAGTTATAATCTAGAGCATCAATGGAGTACTTGGTTGCTGCTATAGAGAATTAATATCATAATTTTTTAGAATTAAAACTATCCATTATATAAAGAAAATCACACAAAGTTGAGAGATGAAAATGAACAGTCCCAAAAAAATAATGTAGCAAACAAAAAAAAGAAATAAAAAAAATCAATTTATATTAAATAGTTTCTCGATATCAATAACGGAGCGGGCCAGATCACTTGGATGGTTGTACTCCAAAATTTTCTTCGGCCCGCTAACTGGGCAACATGACCCCCTGTTATTGTGCTATTACTACATTCCCAACCTTTTAATATTTTATTTCATACACTAAGAAAATAATGAAACAGAAATCATTTTAGTTATACAAAATATTTTATTAAAACAAACTATATACAACATTTATATACATAATAGAATTTATTTTTTATTTTTTTTATTTTTGTATTGAATGGTATAAATTTTTAGGCAATATGTGTTTTCAATGAGAGAACAACGAAGAATACACTACACAGGGCTCCTATCTCCCTATTTATAGAAGCTAAGAGATATTGAAGAGAGCTTAATTGGAGATTTTCTAGACAAAAATTTGTTGAATTCTCATTATAGAGCCAACGAATGAACCAATTAATCAAAGAAATAGCGAGGAACAATTTCTAATGTATTTTCCTGTAAATTATTAGGCTTACATTAATGTTATAGATTTTCGATTTCTAAGATTTTATATTTTAAAAAATATTATTTTATTTCTAAACAAATTTTTAGTATATTTGTATGTATTGTACTTATTTTAGATATATTCTGATTTTTTGTATTTTTCAAAATTTTTATATCAATTAGATTTTTAATTTAAAAGTTTATGACGGGTTAATTAAAGAACTATAGCTACAAATTCTAACTCTAAGAAAAATTATATAATTATTAATTTATTAATCAAAATGTTAACAAATAACAATTGTTAATAATTAACATATAATTAATGTGCTAATTAAATAAATATTAGTATTGGGAACCGAAGATAGGAAGGAGGAGGGCGGAGGGAATAATTACTGCAGCGAAGAACAAGCTTCCATGTCGGTGAGATGATTTTTCATAATTTGTTCAAGGCGGCACTGAGCAAACGCAAATATAAAAATTTTGGGTTCCTGATTCTGCGCCGTCGAGTATCCCGATCCATGTTTGGGCGTCGGTTGCTCATTTCACTCTTACTGGCACCCGCTGGTTGTGACCCAGAGAGTTGACTCCAAGAACTCGAGCTTCTATATATATTAAGTAAACTTTCTATTTCACTTCATCACGCAGCTACACGATCCTAACAGTACCGATTCGTTTGCACTAACCTGTTTCTCGTTTCACGAATGGCTAACAGAACATGGCTTTCCCCATTGATTCTTGTAGCCGCCGTCATTCTTTTTTCCGTTTCTGCGAACGGACAGTCTCGCCGCTCTCCCACGGCCGTTGGGTTCTACCGCCGATCGTGCCCCCCAGCCGAAGCTATTATATCTATAACTATTCGAAAGCATTTCAGATTGGATCCCACCGTTGCTCCGAATTTGCTTAGAATGATGTTCCACGACTGCTTCGTTAATGGCTGCGATGCGTCCATTCTTCTCGATGGACCTGCCTCCGAAAAAACAGCTCCTCCAAACCTCTCGTTAAGGGGATTCGATGCCATAGAAGAAGCCAAATCAAGGCTCGAACAAGTTTGCCCTGGAGTAGTTTCCTGTGCCGATATTCTTGCCATTGCCTCTCGCGATTCTGTCGTCTTGGTACTGTTGTTTGTCTATGTTCTCTTACGTTTCCGAGATATATCTACAGCAGGAACTAATCGCAGAGAGTATTCTCTTTATTTTGTTACTTGCAGACCGGCGGTCAAGGTTGGGACGTACCGACGGGAAGAAAGGATGGCAGAGTTTCGCTTGCCACAAACGCTGGCAATTTACCATCGCCCTTCGATAATGTTCCAACTCAAATAAGTAAATTCAGGGCTCTTGGTCTCAACGTTAATGATCTCGTAATCCTTGTTGGTAAGCCTTTGTCCAAACTTGCTTTAACTGTGCTGCAGCTAAGCTGCTCAAGTTTGTAACGTCGTCGTCTTTAAATTACGTTATGCCAGGTGGGCATACGATCGGAACAACAGCTTGCCGGTTCGTCAGCTACAGGTTGTACAATTACACTGCCACCACGCCAGTCGACCCCAGCATAAACCCGTCGTTCGTTCCTGCTCTGCGCAGGCTCTGCCCTTTCAACGGCAGTGCCTCCGCCCGAGTGGGGCTCGACACCGGTAGCGTCGCGCGGTTCGATCCTTTTTTCTTCACGAATCTCATACAGAGAAGGGGGGTTTTGGAGTCCGACCAGAGGCTCTTCGGTTATTCCCAGACAAGGCCCGTGGTACAGAGCATCTCCCGAGGGATTATTGACTTCGATGCCGAGTTTGGGAAGGCGATGGTGAAGATGAGCCTGATCGGGATCAAGACGGGTGCAAATGGCCAAGTCCGAAGAGTGTGCAATGCGAATAACTAAAATCGCGTCGCTTTGGGTACCACTCTGATCTGGTGTTCCTCTGTGGTGCAGGCAATGCATTTTCAATTTTCATGCATATGGACGTGGACGTGGGGCGCAAGCATTCAGTCAATAAACACGTCCGAATTTGTTTACATTCTCATCCAAGAATAGTAAAAATAAGATCCGGATGGGGCAATAATAATTGAAATTTATTTTTTTTATTTTTTAATTTTTTTTGGCATGGTCTGATTTTCAGAAGGAATTTATGTTTTGTATACATTGATAATATATACAAATAAAACTAAATATTTAATCTAAATTGTTACAATAACTTAAAGTATTTATGCTTAAGTTCTACTTAATCATGTGTTTTAATATTTGCTAATACATTTGATCTCATAAGAATTTTAAAATTAAATATTTTTGGTTGTGATCATAATCGAAATAATTGACCAATATGTTTGTTATGCATATATCCCTTTGTTGGTAATGGTTGATTGGCCGAGTTAATTGAAAAAGGTAGTTTGATGAAACAATACTTAGTCTACCAAATGTATACACCTAAAAAAAGAAAGGTATAATTGTACTTTGGTCTATTTAATTTCATATTAATTATTTGGTTAATAAAATTGATAAGGTTTTGATTTATTTAAGGGTGAATTATGTCTTGGTCTTAGGAACCCAAATAATTAACCTTAAGGCCTTATAACACTTATATTTGACTTTAAGGATATAAATATTTCCAGGACAAAAATGCCCTTAATGATTCCACATCAACAGCTGATGTGGACAAATATAGGTCTTATGAGGTAATACATGTATAAACATACATATATATGTGCATACACACGTATATATGACCGTATATATATGTACAGACTTACAAACAATTGTGTATGTGTGTGTGTATATATATATATATAGGCATATAGTCATAAATACGTGTTTACGTGGATATACAGTTGTATATACAAGAATACATGTATATATAGTCGGATAAATGCGTATCAAATTATATAGAGTCGCATGTATGTGTATATACTTGTATATGTCTGTATAAACACACACACATATATGTGTGTGTGTGTTTACAATTACATGTATATGACTATATAAACACATATGACTATGGATACATTATTAATCAAATATATGACTATGAATTCGTTTATATATATAAGTCATGTATACATGAAAATATTAATCCGTGTATACAAAGTTGTGTTAAGTTAATAGTTTTTCGAAAACAATATTCTTAAGGAGTGTTTTATAGATGCATATATTTATAAGTTACCGCTATGCTATGCTATGCAAGCAATATAGTTTTCAAGAAATTTATTTTTTTTATTTTTTAAATAATGGTGTGCAGGAGTGGCTAGCGAGGGTATTTATGGGCATTTATTATTTTCCACATCAACAGGGGTAATGAGGTATTACAAAAATATTATATCCTTAACATTAATTTTTGTTTGTTTCATACTTTTGAGGTCAAATATAGGTCTTATGAGGCCTTAAGGTTAATTATTTGGGTTCCCAAGACCCCAAGACATAATTCTCCCTTTATTTAATCATGTAGAGGGTGCAACTTGATCAAATCATTTTATTACAAGCATAATATTGTGTGAAACAAATTAAAACATTTTTATATGTAAATTGACAATGTGTGTGTGTGTGTGTGTGTGTAATAAGTGTAGATTACATAATATCCATGTTTAATAATCATAGAACTCTTTGGGAAAATATTGAAGAATTTTGCATAATATTGAGTTTTGAGAATAAAATAGTAAAGTCACCATACTAGACAGTGACTTGCAAGTTTTACATGTCAAAATGATAAAAATGATGGAAATTAAAAATATTTGTCTTGTGGAAATTCAAAAGGTAAATAAAAAAAAAGAAAATAGATATAATAAATTATAAGAAATTTCTTAGAAATACTCATTGAGTCATAGATAGTAATAAAATAATTTAATTTATTTTCAAAATCAGAAGTGAATTTGGGAGGTAGGAAATTAAGTAGCATCGGTGCAAAATGGTTTAATAATTACACCATTGAACATGGGGTGATGTAGGCTAGATAGGGTTTTAGCAATGAGGACATAAATAATGGGATAAGCTAAAAGATGCAAGAGTTATCCTTAATTAAACATACTTAAAAGGAGATTTTAAAAAAAAACATAAATCAAATATTAAGTGGATTAGTGACATGATAAGAATACAAAATATTTTTATATAATGAATAAAAATAGAAGATGAAAAGATATTATTCACTGAATAGAAGTTAGAGAGGGAAAGATTGAGGCGAAAGAACAAATTAAAAATAATTTACAGATAACTTTGCAAGTCTTTAAAGAATAAATTCCATAATAAAACCTTGACTGTTGGAGATTATTCCAAAAATTATTAATGAAATTGAGGCAAGAATATTTAGTTTAACTTAGAATTTTCATCTTAGAAGACATTAAAAAGGCAACATTTTTCCTTGGATTTTGATAATGTGCCAAGACCACATAGCTTCAAAATCTATGAGAATAGATTTTGATAATGTGCCAACATTTTTCCTTGAATTTTCATCTTAGAAGAATATCCTTTGAGTATTGGTAAGAAATTGTGAAAGAAGATATTTTTGAGAATAGTATTTATTTATTTAAGGGACTTGTACTATCAAAATCTATCATGGGTACTGTCAAAGCATTAACCCCATAATAAAAAATGCTAAGACATTGGGTTTATTTAGACATATTAGTCTATGTAATATAGATTACAAGATAAATGAGTAAATCCTAGCTAATAAATATAAACAAGTTCAAAACAAAATATCTTAGATAATCAGAATTCGTTTGTTCCCAACCCATATATTATTAGCAATATTTAATTAGCACAAGAAGTGACACTTGACAAACAATTGAACATAAGGAAAAAATATCATAACAAAATTAGAAATGAAAAAAAAAACAAATGATATAGGTTCGCTACTCAAAAGTACCGTGCAACTATAATAATATGTGAGTTTTGATGTGTTTGTACCAGAAATATGATTATGTGATAAGTATTTCATAAAATTATGGTTTTGATGAATTGTGATTAATAATAATGAATTCAAACAAAAATTAGATACAAGTAATAGACTTGATGAAGAGTGAAATTGTAGTGTAATAGCACATACTTATGAAGTACTTGTGGTAACCTTTATTATCCATGATTATATAATAAGTATGCCTATCATTGTACACTATAAATCTATCACCTAGTTGAAATATCTGTTCGCTATGAAACATAATCCTCATGGTCATGATATTACTCTAAATAAAAATTTGGCCATAATATTATTTTAACATCATGGCATTCAATGTTTGATCGATATGGGAAAATATGACATAATACCCACACAGAGGCATACTCATTACAAAATTAAAATAATATTTTAATTAATTGATTTTACCATAATTTATTGAAAAGTGATTCAATGACTTTGTTGTGATTTCAACCAAGTATCATGATATTAAATCCATTAAATACTATATAGTATACAATGGGACCCAAAGATATAAAAACTAAACTTAAAGATATTCAAGACAAATCAAGGGGTGGAGAAATGATGAAATCTAAATCAACAAGGTGCAAAGCCACCACTGATTAGGAAGAGAACTTCAAACCAAAAAAAAAACTAAGTGCATTGGGAATCAACCCTGAAATTTAGAACCTAATGGTGGCCATTTTTGGGGATACCCAATTTGATGAGATGATTCTCTAATCTCCTCGCATAAATTCTATTCCAATATAAGATGATTTGGAACCTAGGGTTCATTTATGTAATTGTAAGTATGATTGATGAAGTTTTGTTATAAATATTGTTGGTTTATTATGTATTTAATATTGATGAATATGAGTATTTATTATAATGGTCATTTAGGGTTTGATTATCTAATGGAACCATGAATGTTACCTATGGTGGTTGGTGATATGCATGTCATGAAACATGTGCACGAGAGAATTGAGAGGAAATTAGATGGCTTGAGGAGAGAGTAACCCTGAGAAAGACAAAGGGGAGAATGCCTTCTTCATAACCAAAATTTTTGATAATTTCTTATTTTAAATCCTTGCTTACTCCTCCAAAGAAGATATTCAATTTGGAGAAGTTAACATGCAACCCGAGACTATAGTAAAGGCCTTTAAATTATCTAGAATTATACTAGTAGCAGATAATTCTCTTCTAGAAAAGATGATCAATTTTTTCATATATATTAGATGAGATATTTTTAGGGGAGCACATCCCGAATGAAAAGAGAATCTATCTGAAGTTGCAGCAACTAACAACTATCTCGAAAGATACTCCATACATATGAAAAAGAGATAGAAAGAAATGGGGTATCTTTGTCTAAGGCTCCTATTGCCTTTAAAGAAGCCATTAAGTTGTCCATTAATCACTATCACCAAAGATGTTGTGCTAACACATTCATAGATAATTTCTATGAAGTGCTTAGAAAAGTTCCGACCAGCTAGAACTTCTTTTAGAAATTCTCAATCAATGATATCAAATGTCTTTTGGATATCTATATTGAAAAAGTATCTTAGGGAGATCTTTCTTTTTGTATATCGCCTAATCAAGCTTTGCGCAAGGAAAAAATTATCTGAGATTAGTATCCCTTTAACATAGGCTCCTTGCACTAGATATATTAAGTCACCCAATACCATTTTCTTCCTCGAAGCTATAAGTTTGGTAATTATTTATTAAATCACATTACAACAAGATATTGGCCTATAATCTTTAACCATATATGCATGTGTGTATTTGGGGATTAGAGCTATATTGGCATGATTTATTTGCCTCATGATCTTTCTAGAATGGAAGAAGTTGTTTACATAGCATTAATCACATCACCACCAATATGATCCCAAGCATCTTTGTAAAACTATGCTATATATCCATCAAGTCAAGGTGATTTTGAGTCATCCATAGAAAAAATAGCACCCTTTATTTCCTCCGAAAAGAGGTAGAGAGAGCAGTTCATGATCACCTTCTTTTAGTTTTCCACCATTTTATAAGATTTGTTCTTCAATTCCTATTCTTGCACTAGGTGAGCCCAATAACTTTTTATAGTATGAGACAAAAGTTTCGGTAATGTCCTACTTAGAAGTCATGTAACATAAATCCTCTTTAACAATAATGACTATCTTGCATTTCTGAAGCTTGAAGTTTGTTAAAACATAGAAAAATTTCGTGCATTTGTCATTTTGCTTTATGTAATTTATCTTGCCTTTTTGCCTAAGGAAAGATAATTCTAATTCTTTAAGTTTCTTTAGTTTTATATTAAAGGAAAATTCTTCCTCTCTTAAGGTTGAATTGGGGTACTGCAAAATCTCCTTTTGAAGAAAATGATGGACATTTCTAGTGCATGACACTCTTGCACTAATGTGCCCAAAATGCTTGTCATTCAATTTCTTTAGGGGTCACTTTAGCAGCTTAAACTTACTAACTAGCTGGAACTAGGGCTACTTACAAAACTCGGAGATTCCCAACCCGACCTGAAGTCTTGTCCCAAAAGAATCGAAACCGAGAAAAATCCGTTGACTTTGACTTTTCCCATCCTATTCTGTCCCATAATTTTTCTTTTGGGATGGTTTCGGATCTTAAGCAATATCCATCCCGAGAACCATCTCGTCCCGAAAAACCAAAACTAGAAACAGGAATATATATTTACATATATATATATATAACATGAAGATACCACCAATTTCACTCATGCCCATCCAATTCCGAAAGCACCTATTGTTGTTCCGACGAGTTCCAGGCCACCTCACGCCGTTCTAGCTGTGTTCAGTTAGTCCAGCCCTTGTCTGACGTACTTCAAGTTTCCTCCACCGTGTCTCAGATGCCACCAGACTTTTGGTTTGTTTTTCTAACGAGAATTGAGTGATTAATTATTGTTATTATGTGTTTCAGTCAGTTTTGTTGAGTATTGGTTGTGGTGTTGTGGTTGGGCCGAATGAGTGGGCTGAATATGTTTCAGTCAGTTTTGTAGAGCTTGCTTGTTTGAACTATTTATATGTATTTATGTTTAATATATCATATTAATTAATGACAATGCAGATGGCACAATCCAGCGGTAAACCAAAAATACAATAAATTGAAGATGATCACATCTCAAATGATCAAAGTACTGGTAAATTCAATCATCATCCTTTCACGAACCCTCCTATTGTTATGGCAAGTTCTTCAATTCCAATTATAAAAGAAATTCAAGGTACATCTGAACCTCATGCTCATAAAAAGTAAGTCTGCTATTTGGGAAAATTATGATATATTGGTTGATTCAGAGGGAAATGAAATTGGTAGGGCAGCTTGTATATGGTGTAGAAAAGAATATTTGCCAAAAAGTGATCAAGGTACTTTGGATTTATGGAAACACTTGAGAGAGACTTGTAGGAAATTTCCACACAAAAAAGAATTAATAGAAGCTCACAAAGGTAAAGACAAGTCAAAATCTTTGTTGAGTTTCACTATTGGTACTAGTTCATAATATAACAAATTAACTTATTGGTAATTTGATCAACAACTAGTTAGGGAGGCTTTGGTGAAAATGATCATAAAAGATGAATTATCTTTTTATTTTGTTGAGAGTGATGGGTTTAAGGAGTTTTGTGAAGTTAGTGTGCCTCAATTTAAAATTCCATCTTGGCAATCTATTGTGAGGGATTGTTTTTCTTTGTTTGTGAAGGAAAAGAAGAAATTATTTGATAGCATATTATCTCATTATTGTAGAGTTTCATTGACTACCAACACTTATACTAGCATTCAAAATTTGTCTTATTATATGTTTGACTGTTCATTTCATTGATTCTTAATGGAATATGCATAAAATGCTTTTGAACTTTTGTGTAATTAAAAGTCATTCTACCGTTAATATTGGAAATACGAGTTTTGCATGAATGAATGGGGTTTGAAAAAGTTGATGTACATTACTATTGAAAATGCATCAGATAATGATGTTGCAGTTGAACAATTGAAAAAAAGGCTTGCAAAGAAAAGTATTGTACCTTTGAGAGGCGAGCATTTTCATATGAGATATTGTTCTCATATAATAAACTTAATTGTCAGAGATGGCATTGCAGTAGTTGTGGGTGCTATTCAAAAAATTAGAGGTGTGGCGAAATATGTGAGTAGTCCTAAAAGATTAGATATGTTTAAGTTATGTGTTGAAGAAGCAAACTTGACATATGGATCTTTATTACAATTAAATTGTCCTATAAAATGGAATTCAACTTATTTGATGCTACAAACTACTATAAAATATCAAAAAACATTTGAAAAGTTGGAGGACAAAGACAAAAAGTTTTTGAAGGAGTTTGGTTCAGACGTGCTAACTGAGAGAGACTGGATAAACGCCAAAATTTTGGCTCTTTTCTTGAAAACTTTTTATAAGGTAACTTGTACATTTTCTGGCTCATCATATTCTATCTCTAGTGTTTATTTTCCTGAGATTATTTGAATTTTGAAATAAATTGAGCTTTGTGAAAATTGTAGAGATCCAATAGTGTCTGAAATGGGGATGGAAATGCGGCATAAATTCAACAAATTTTGGGGTTCTCTTCAGTCAACAAATCTTATGCTTTTTGTAGCAGTTTTGTTGGATCCTAGATATAAGCTCAAATATCTCAAGGTTAAGTACACTGAGCATTATGGAGAGGAATTGGCTGAAAATTTGGTGAAAAATGTTATAAATATTTTAAATGAGATGATGGATGATTATATAGATTTAAATGAAGATGAATCAAAAGAAGATGATTTCTCTTCAACTGTATTGAAGAAAAATGATGATTTCTTTGATGGTAGTGATACTTATGTTGATTTTTTTGTTGAATTGGAGAAAGAACAAGAAGTTGCAGCTTTGGAAGAGTTTGATAGGTACTTAGAGGACAAACTTGAAAAAAATAGAATTGATTTTAATTTTCTAAACTGGTGGAAGGTAAATGAGGTTAGGTATCTTTCTTTGACAAATGTAACAAGCAATGTATTTAATATCCAAGCATCTACTATGGCCTTCGAATCTACATTTAGCATTGGGGGGAGAACTTTTGATAAATTTACGAGTTCTTTAACACCTATTACAGTTGAAGTTCTTATATGTCTACAAGATTGGTTGAGAAGCTCAAACAAACCTATTGAAATTGAAGAATTAGTTCAAGATATTGATGATAATGAATCAGGTTAGTATACAAATCTTATAAATTTTAATTTCATTTTTACTTATTTTATTCATTCAAATTAAAACAATATGGTTCAATTACAATTTTCAGAGGTGTCACAAGATCTAAATATTTTTCCAACTATAGTTGGCCAACTAAATTTGGAATGAGAGTATTAAATTTATAAGGTAATATTATTGTTTTTTTATTACTCTTTCATCTAAAAATTTTTGTCTACATGATTAACACGTTTTCATCTTAGCTTGTCCTTCTATAGTGGAGGAAGAAAAGGAATGAGTTATAGATGAGATAATTAATTGGGTTTGGATTTTCGTTGCAGTTCCAGGACAGACCTTTGAATTGATTATTATCATAGTTGTTATTAGTTGTATTTTTTTTTGTTATATTAAGCTGCCTTATTTTAGCAATTGCTTAAGTATTAATTCCTGCTACTAATGTTTGTGGGTCATCTTTAGCTATTCCTTAATATTTTAAGTAATTATTTATAAAATATAGTGTTGCTATTATGGTTAACTTTCACTCAGCTGAACAAAACTAACTTGTGAAAAAACAAAGAACCAAATTAAGCACACAACTTGGCCTCGTTCTGTTTAACATTTCTATTCTTTTCTGCACTTGAATGCTTTTGACAATGTAATAGAACTCATTTGTGGTATTCAGCCTATTTGACAAAACAAAATTAGCCCTATTTGAGTTTGAAAGATACATAACTAAGGAATGATAAATGGTACAACAAAAGGTTTCGACATGAACTAACTTGACCGGTTTGAAGATTTTTAACTTATGGGACGAGTCTAGATCTTCAAAAAAAAATCTCCAAACTGTGGAACGAGACTGAAGATTTGTAATCCCCGTCCCATCCCATCCCATGAGCACCCCTAGCTGGAACATGGTGGACTCAACAATGTCCTCCTTCCAAATGTTGGGTAACATAGTGGTGAACTCTTTGTGAGAAAGTTACTTTTTATAAAATTTGAAAGGAAAGATTCTTTACGTACCTTCAATTTCAGTAGTCATGAGCATTAAACAGTGATCAGAAAAGATTCCTGGGGCTAGGTAACACACGTGACTATAAAGTTATAAATTTACCTATTCATTATTTATCATTGCGCTATCTAGCTTGCTGAAAAATCTACCATTCATCCAAGTAAAAAAACTACTCAATATAGGTAAGTCTTCTAAATTCAACAGGGAAGTGAATTTCATAATATCTTGACATTCATAATTTGTAATAATTCTACCTCCAACCCTATCCAATCCAGAGATTGTGGAGTTGAAGTCTTCTATGACAATCCAGGAGGATGGGTCATCTTTCCCTAACTCAATTAAAAATGTTCCAAAGACTTCTTCTATCAATAATAGAGTGGAGACCACAGATAATCGATAGCCTGAAGGATAACCTCTTCTCTATGTTCCTTACTTGCAAAAGAGCATGCTAGGATGAGCAAGAGAGTAAGGAGATATATGTGGTTTGGTCGTCCCATGGGACTAGAATTCTCCCAGCGTATGACTGGAGAAATAGTCAAAGGCACCGAGCCTTCTAAATTTTATTTTTATTAACCAAGCCAGTTTTTCACAACTAAGTTTGGCTTCTATGATAGTGAAAATGGCATCGAATAGCCTGAGGACCTCCTTATATTTAATGGAGTAATTGAAGCTCCTTATATTCTAAAAAATAATCTTCATAAGATGTCTGTTGCATTATTCTTTCTATACTGCATCTACAGTTTCACCAAGTAACATATCAGATAACATTTCATATAGCATATATCAATCAAGACCCCCTTACCAGTGCCCAAGTGTGCTGGATAGAAAAAATTCTTACTTTCCCATCATCCCAAAACATACATACAATACATACAATTCATACATTTCTCACAAACTCCAGCATTTTGCTCACATATAAATCCATTACATCCATTAGACAATGATAGATTACTCTTACACATTTTAGCATATATTCCACCCTTAGATATGAGAAAACCAAAGAAACCCAAGAGTTCCAGTGCCAGCATGTGAGAGATCCTAGAACAACCCACATGCATTCATACATATTAGGTCTTAATTATGCATACCATTTAGTTTTATATAGTCATTCAAAAGTATGTTTGGTGCTACCTCGAGTATCCAGAAAACTAAGTTAACCTAAAAGGTAGCATTTAATTGTAAAAACAAAGTCATAACACACAATTTTCCATGTATTCCTAGCTGGTGATCTCAAGAAACCCAAAACTCCCTCTAATACTTGGCAAAATGCAAGAGACACCTTAATTACAACTGTCAGCCTATCTTGGGGCATTACAAGCTTTTCTATACCATAATTTTCATTCCATATAGTACATATCAATTTTATAAATAACCATACAAGGTTCTGAGCCACAACTCAGCATACCTTCATGTATTCTGCCAAGTAGAAGGGGGTCAGAGGTCTAGGTAGACGCACCAAGCATTCTATTCCATGCTTGATTAATTTCTCGATAATGCATATAAGGAAGTCTCTTGCCTGCCTCTTCCCTCCATTGAGTATCTTTTTTGCATATATATACCACCTTTGTTTGTGCATTCCCATCCATAAGACCATAATGGCTAGCGGTTCTCCCACCTCTCCCCAAGAATCCTTTAACTAGTTTATTAGGATAAGAACATAATCTCTCACCTTATCCCATCCTCCAAAGCTCTAACAAATATTCGTCCGAAATAAAATTAAAGCAAGAAATGAAATAAAGGCAAAAAACACACATATCTCTATTTTTGGAGGTTAAGAACCCCTGAATAAATTCTGTACTAGACCAAGAGGGGCAGTGCCCTTGAAGGCAAGATCTTTAGGTCTTCCTTTATTTTGAAGATTTAGAGAGGGGCCCTCCCTTGGAGCTGTTGATTCTTTATTTTTTTTTTCTTTGATTCGACCATGGTGAACCCTTCATTCTTTTTAGTTTGTTGGGGGTCACCATTCCTACCTGCTTGCGCTGAGAGATCACCTGCTTCAAGGAGTATTTGTCCTACCTCAGAAGGAGATCCAACATCCTTTTTTGATTCTGATGAAGTGGGGCTAGAGGAATGCATCACTTCTTTCTCTTGAGCTTGTGTGTTATTTCTCATCCAGAAGCTACTAGACACGTGGCCAAAACTAGAACAGAATTTGAAATAGGGAGAGAGTTTTCGTAGATTACTGGTTGGCAATTTTTTGAACTATCCAGAAAATTTAGAGTAATTTCATCAGGTAGCTCATTATTCAGGTCCATTTACACGAGCACCCTTGGCATATGATATTTTGGAAATATTTGAAATTAGTTTATCCATGTGAAGTAGTTTCCCAATACAACTTGTTGTTTTACTAAACTTTATAGGGTTCCAAATACTTATGATGTTTCACCCATAATGAGATTTGTACCATCTTCTTTAAGCCATAATGGAAGGCTAGCGGGAGTGGCTTAACATACAAAGCACATCCAAAAACTAAGAAAGGTCCAGATATAAGGACCCTTTCCATTTCATTCGTGTTATTAAACTTAAAAACAATCCAGCCACTTGGATGTTGAACCACTTGTGGGCTTAATTTCTATTGCTCTTCCATAAACCTTTTTAGTAAGAGCTGTCCAAGATTTCCAGTTATTATAACTAAAGTCCAATTTTCAGAGATTAAGCTGCTCCAATGAGCCTTATTCTTCCTATATGTTTTAGGGATATGACCTTGAGCATTCTAGTTATCCCCATTCTTTTGATATTTAATAGAATTGTATAATATATTTACACACATATCAAATTAGAGATAGTGGGTTTCAATCCTTCTAACACCAAGCATTTGCTATTTGAACTTAACAAGGCTTGGTTTTCATCCATCAATATCCTTCAAAGTAATGGCTCTAAGTCTTGGTCATGGCTTTTCTATATGACTTCTTTAATATTTCTCTTTTTGTAATACCTATGCCATGACACTAAAAATTTACTACTACATTTTTATTAAACTTCCGATGGGAATTTATTTCTGTAAGACCAAAGTGATGACACTGAAAAATGGGTGTGACTTTGGGCAAAAAAATCAAAGTTGTAGCTAGTTTGAATCATTGATTATATTGTGTAGGGGTTTAACTATGACTATGTACCTATAATATTTATTATCATAACAAAGATACTTCAACATATAGACATCACAAAAAAATTAATGAATTTCCTAACAACTGTGCAATATTTAATCTCTTTAGCTATACAATTAAAACTTCTTTTCTCTTTTAGAGTTCTTTACTATCCAAACTAATTTCTTATTATATTTTTTACATCATTACTTATTGTACATTTAATAATGGTTTTGGATGTAGGATATATGACCATCTTGATAATCTCATCCATGAGGATAGTAGGGGTCGATCTCCTATCTTCGTTTTCTTCATAGCCTTGACATTGAATAATATCTTGATTTTTTCATCATTTTGATCATACTTCTTTTCATCAATTTTCTCTAAATCATCTATCAACACTTCATCATTCTTTTCTTCTTAATCTCTATAATAGCCATAAAGATTTATAAAGCAATACTTTCTTTGAACTTAATTAAATCAATGACTTTATCTCTTTCATCTTGTAGTCTCTCTCTCTCTTCTGCAATGGCATTGGATATTCTTTACTCTATTAATATTTCATCAAGCTTAGCGATGAATGAAGATTTAGCTAATGGGTGAGAATCATAAAATAAACTCTCTTAATGACTTCCATATCTCCACACTTCATACTTTTCTTCTAGTTGATAATAGTATTGATATTAGTTATCATAAGGTGCATAGTAAAACCCATTGCTTGGATCATAATAAGTCTCCTCATACTAATAGTTTGGGATGTTATCAATCACTTTCATCTCATATTTTTCAGAATAAATTTTTTCTACTTCATTCTTCTTCTCTAGTTACTTATAATTTTTTTTTTAGGTTTTTATGGAAAGATAGGCTAAATATTTTGATATGTATAATAGTGACTACAAAAATAAGGAAAAAACAACAAGCAAAATATCAAAATATAATAATCCACTATCCAACCAAGATAACAAACTGACATGCATATTCATAAAAATTAATGAAAATCAATGCTATCTAAATCATTCAATATGTGAATTATTATTTTAAAAGCATAATAATATCAACCTACATTAACTAATAAAATTAAATAATTTATGACAAATTATTTTAAAAGCTATATTGATGTCTAATTTTATTGATAAAGAAGTATTCCAAAAGCTTATTGACAAAGTATCTCATCATAAGAGATCCACAAGTATATGAGTAATAAAAATAGTAAACAAGACTTTCATCTAGATAGTGATCACATAAATTATACTGGCAGGTTGATTATTCAACTATGAGACAACTCAATTCGAGTAAAATAGATATTTTGGATTATGCAATCAATCATAGATCTATATATTTTTTTAGTTAAGTTATGTGATGTTAATTTGAATAGTTTACATCATATTATATTTGGACATAGAATGAAGATTAATTTATTGTGTAATGACTCATTGCCCTAATCTTATACAATGTGGTTATCACTAATGTGCTTATAGTAATTAGTGATTCCCTCATAGTAATCCCCTTGATACATCACTACTAAAAGTACAAATCATTTCTACTCTAGAGCTATTTATAATTCATTACATTTTAGGTAACTCATCGACCACCCCTAATGGTTGTTTAATGTGTACGGGGCTTTTTGCTTTATTCAAGAGGGTGAAAGAGAAGAATTAAGAAATTTTTTGAAAATTCTCTCAACTTCTTCTTTCATACTCAGGCGACTATGCATTTCTATAATTAGAAAGTTGCAACTTTTAGATGAAAGTCACATCTTTGACATTCATCTCATCAGCTTGAGGTCATGACTCTAAAAAATAGCTTCGTCTCTATTCCATCTTGATCTCTCTATGATACAAGGTCACACCATGGGCAACGACAATGACTTAGGTCTAATCTGTTAATTAATACAAAGTTATAGTAATGTAAAATGATTGTAGCTTCACGGCTTCATCATTTATAGTCCATATATAGATGGTCTTGACACTGTAAAGTATCCACATGGTGTAGATGGCTTTCAATAATATTATTTAGCTACAACATTGTTTGGAGGCTGCATCATTAGCCATTTATCTTTCTTGAAATGAATACAGTCTTGGCATCAGGAACTAGCTATAATGCTTGTACTTAACTTACACGTACAAGTCGCAACCATGTCTTTCTCTGAAGACAATAGTCATAATCTTGGAAATAGACATACTCAGGTAATGTCGTTTGTAATATTTACTAATCTAAAAGTTATAGTTTAGAATAATTATTATAACTTTGACCTAAGTAATTATGGCTCTTTGATTATTTATATCTCATAAGTTATAGCTTTATAAAAGAGTAAAGGCTCTGGATTAAGACTACTGAGCTATATAAAAATAAAGTTGTGGCTCTATAAAATTATTCGTGATCCTGATCACTGATGGGGTACTTGCTTTCTATTATAAAGAATTAATATCATAGTCATAATAAATTTATAAGTTATGTATGTATACGACTCAATGATAATATTATTATAATTTAGAATATATCAGATAGTGAAAATATTATGTTAATGAGAAGATATGATCATGACATATAGGATATTTCTAACAACAATTTAGATATAATTTTAGTCAAGAGTTGATGTCAAAATTATGAAAATCATGGAGATTAATTTTTCTTTTAAATATCTCAGAAAATTCATTAATTCCATAATTATTCACCAAAATACAAAAAATGTGAAATCAACATATATTTACTTTTCATCCACAAATATACAATATTCTTAACTATTAAAATATACTAGAATATTTGATAAATTGAATATCGAATAGTAGTCATACATAAAATTGTATTGCTTCGTGGAGCCTCAACTATCTTTTTTGCTGTGAGCGAGTTAAAATATACACTTCTTAGATATATTAATTCCTATATGACTGATGATTTGGATTCACGTAGAATCACCTAGATTATGTAATAAATTTTGGAGGGTAAGTTATATCTCGACGAGTCAGACTCTAAAGTGCGGAGCACTTTTAGTATCGAGTAGGTTAAATATTACTTTGCCACATTGGAAATATATTTGAGATTTTTGATTTTTATTTTATAAAATACAGTTTCTCCTCCTTTAAAATACATCTCAATCACATTACTTTTAGCTTTTATTTATTTTATTATATTATTTATTTTATTATCTAAAGTGTAGAATTTTATATTTTAAAATTATTGTTATGGATTATATTTTTTTTATAAATTGGTGCTAAGAGCATCTCTAACAATGCTCTCTAAAATAGCTACTTAAAAAAAATTATAATATTATATTATCTATTTTAGCTAATAACTTCAACTAACTATAACTAACTTAAAAAAAATTTAAAATAATATATAAAATACAATATCATCACCATAATTCCATATTGATTAAATTCAAAATTTTTAAATTTGAAATTTTAAACATTAATTTTTACAACGGTCATATTTATATTACTTGTACTCTTATTTACATACACTCACACAATCACACACACACACACACATACACACACGCATGCACGCACATACACACACGCATGCACGCACATACACAATCACACACACAATCACACCTACAATCACACACACAAGCACACACACAAGCACACACACACAAGCATGCAAAAAAACAAAGACACAACACACACACATTGCTAATGTATAATTTTTTAATTAAGGATAAATCCATCATTTATACTTAAAATAATTATAAAATTATTTGAGATGAATTGAAAACTCAAATTTTTGTTTACTAAAAATGTTAAGTCACGTCTTCAAAATTTTAATTTTTTTTTTTTTTAGTAATGATCTTATTTACAACAATCTGAAATAAAAACTTTTAAAATTTGAACCAAAAGTTACAATATGTTTTGTTTTTTGTGCCGTACACATTTATGCAAAAAAAGAATATTTTTTAGGTTATTTAATGTTTAGTGTACATGATTAGTATAAATTTAAGAAAATATTTTTAAAATAACTAAGTGAAAATAGCTAGCATCTTTGTCCTAGCTATAAATAGCTATCCAAATAGTGCTAATAATAAATAGCTAGCGTGATAACTAGCTTCTTGGGAACAAAATTTAAGGGTCGTTTATGTAAAATAACTAAAAAATAAGATTTAGCTAGACTCTTGGAAATGCTCTAACACATTATAAATTCTAGTTTCTAAGAAATAAATTTAATAATTTGTTAATCAAATGTTACCAAATAATAATAATAATAATAATAATAATAATAATAATAATAATAATAGATTGAATTAATGTAGTCATCAAATAAATATTTGTATTGGAATATTGGGAAACTAAGATAAGACTTACAAAGTCGGTGGCGGGGGGCAGAGAGAAGGGGATAATTACGGTAGAGAAGAACTGGCTTACCCTTGTAGGAGTGGTGATTTTTCATATTCTGTTCAAGGCGGCGCAAAGCAAACGCAAATATAAAAATTTTGGGTTCCTGATTCTGCGCCGTCGAGTATCCCGATCCATGTTTGGGCGTCGGTTGCTCATTTCACTCTTACTGGCACCCGCTGGTTGTGACCCAGAGAGTTGACTCCAAGAACTCGAGCTTCTATATATTAAGTAAACTTTCAATTTCACTTCATCACGCAGCTACACGATCCTAACAGTACCGATTCGTTTGCACTAACCTGTTTCTTGTTTCACGAATGGCTAACAGAACATGGCTTTCCCCATTGATTCTGGTAGCCGCCGTCATTCTTTTTTCCGTTTCTGCGAACGGACAGGCTCGCCGCTCTCCAACGGCCGTTGGGTTCTACCGCCGATCGTGCCCCCCAGCCGAAGCTATTATATCTATAACTATTCGAAAGCATTTCAGATTGGATCCCACCGTTGCTCCGAATTTGCTTAGAATGATGTTCCACGACTGCTTCGTTAATGGCTGCGATGCGTCCATTCTTCTCGATGGACCTGCCTCCGAAAAAACAGCTCCTCCAAACCTCTCGTTAAGGGGATTCGATGCCATAGAAGAAGCCAAATCAAGGCTCGAACGAGTTTGCCCTGGAGTAGTTTCCTGTGCCGATATTCTTGCCATTGCCTCTCGCGATTCTGTCGTCTTGGTACTGTTGTTTGTCTATGTTCTCTTACGTTTCCGAGATATATCTACAGCAGGAACTAATCGCAGAGAGTATTCTCTTTATTTTGTTACTTGCAGACCGGCGGTCAAGGTTGGGACGTACCGACGGGAAGAAAGGATGGCAGAGTTTCGCTTGCCACAAACGCTGGCAATCTACCATCGCCCTTCGATAATGTTCCAACTCAAATAAGTAAATTCAGGGCTCTTGGTCTCAACGTTAATGATCTCGTAATCCTTGTTGGTAAGCCTTTGTCCAGACTTGCTTTAGCTGTGCTGCAGCTAAGCTGCTCAAGTTTGTAACGTCGTCGTCTTTAAATTACGTTATGCCAGGTGGGCATACGATCGGAACAACAGCTTGCCGGTTCGTCAGCTACAGGTTGTACAATTACACTGCCACCACGCCAGTCGACCCCAGCATAAACCCGTCGTTCGTTCCTGCTCTGCGCAGGCTCTGCCCTTTCAACGGCAGTGCCTCCGCCCGAGTGGGGCTCGACACCGGTAGCGTCGCGCGGTTCGATCCTTTTTTCTTCACGAATCTCATACAGAGAAGGGGGGTTTTGGAGTCCGACCAGAGGCTCTTCGGTTATTCCCAGACAAGGCCCGTGGTACAGAGCATCTCCCGAGGGATTATTGACTTCGATGCCGAGTTTGGGAAGGCGATGGTGAAGATGAGCCTGATCGGGATCAAGACGGGTGCAAATGGCCAAGTCCGAAGAGTGTGCAATGCGAATAACTAAAATCGCGTCGCTTTAGGTGCCGCCTGTCTGGTCTGGTGGTCCTCTATCTTTAGTGCAGGCAATGCATTTTCATGCAGAAGGAGGTGGACGTGGGGCGCAAGCATTCAGTGAATAAACACGTCCGAATTTGTTTACATTCTCATCCAAAAATAATAAAAATAAAATCCGGATGGGGCAATAATAATTGAAATTTATTTTTTTTATTTTTATTTATTTTTTTTTTTTTGAGCCTGGCTGGTCTGTTTTTCGATATTTATGTGTTGGCACACATTGATAACATTTTTTCAAATAAAACTAAATATTTAATTTTAAAATAAGTTAGTAATAACTTAAAATATGTATGCTTTGTTCTACTAAATCTCAATTCAGAAGCCCCAATGTATCATTACAAACTAATAATATAAAAAAAATAATAATAAAAAATAATTAAAATAAAAAACAAAAAAAAAAACAAATAATTTGTTTTAGAATGGCATATCTCAATTTGTTTTGGATTTCTATATTGTGTGAGAATACCAAGTGACTTCAAAGCACTATTTTATAACTATTGATAACAAATAATGGGATGGAATTTTTAATAATTCTAGGTAATTTAGGCTTATTAGTCTAAGTAATTTAGAGTACAAGATAATTAAGCAAATCCTAGTTAATAAACAAAATATCTTTTATAATCAAAATGGACATAATATAGTTGTACGCTACAAATTATTAAACTATATTAATATTTGAGGTTACCATGTTGTGTTTATACTAGAAATATGATTAAGAGGTAAGTATTTCATAAAATTATAATTTTGATAATTTTGGATGAATAATTAGTGAGATTAACTAAAAATTAAATAAAAATAAAATAATAAACTTGATGGAGAGTGAAATTGAAATGAAGAGAAGTGAGAAAGTTATGATATTTTCAATAGAAAACATATTCAAATTCAAATAATGTTTCTTAGTGATATACTTGGAAGTGTTGCGATAACTTTTGTTACCTATGATTATCACAATAATTTGACATTCATTGTACACCACAACTTTATAATCTGGTTATAATATCTTTTCACAAGGAAATATATTCTTCGTGGTTGTGACATTATTTTGGAGACAGCCATATTTACTCTAAATAATTTTTTGGCTATGGTATTATTTTAATGTCTGACTTTCCACACAGAGGCATACTCATTATAGAATTAAAATCATATTTTGCTAAGTTAATTTGTGCCAAAAATATTTTTGTCTTATCAACCTTATTACTCTAAAATAATTGAGTCGTGACACTTTTTTAGTACCATGACATTGAATTCATTAAAATGCCACAGTGTACAATGAGACCCAAAGAAATAAAAACTTTGACTTAAATATATTCATGACCAATCAATGAGGTGAAAAAAGATGACATCAAAATCAATAAAGTGCAAAGCTACCATTGATTTTGAGGATAACCTTAGGTTTTTTTTTTTTGTTTTTTTCACCCTCTCCCAATCCCCCCTAACCAATCCCAAAGTAGATGCATATTACAAACTTTCTCATTAGTTAATTATCTCAGAAGTGATTACAATTAAACACGTTTAAATTTAAAATTCTTCTAAGATTCAGTATATTAATAATGGTTTAAACATATCTAGAGGACAATATCAGGTTGAAGATAATAAAAAAAGTAGATTCGGAACCATATCTAAAAACATGGATCCCAATGCTGATTATTTTTTGGGATACTTGATTTTTTGAGATGATTCTCTAAATTTCTTGCATAAATTCCTCTCCAATATTAGACTAATTAGGAACTTAGGATTCATTTATGTCATTATGTGTATGATGAATATGGTTTTATGATGAATACTTTTTGATTGGTATGTATTGATTATTGATGTTTGAGTATTTATTAGAATGTTGATATAGGATTTGACTATCCAGTGGAATGATGCATGTTTGTCTATAGTAGATGGTGATAAGTCAACCATGAAATACATTCACGAGATGGACACCAATAAGAAATGATAACTCTCAAAGTCACTTCTTCTTGCATTGACTCCATGCATGAAATTTCTTGGTCAATATAAATTTAATTGATGTGAGTATATGATACTTATAAAGTTGAAAGCATACATATAATTTTGAATATATCATTGTGTATCTTCTAGAAAAATTAACCTTAAAATGATATATAGGTTTTATTGAATGTCAAACCTAGCATTTCTGCTATTCTTAGGAGCTATGTTTTGGTTGTTGTAGAGCATGATAGGTAAGTTATGGGATGCATGGAGCAGGACTTGAATCACTAGGCAGTGACAACCATGTGCTCATCTTTTTTTTTTGTATGGCTTCTATGAGTAGAGTTCCTAAAGTGATATATATTTAATTACTATGACTGATACTTATGAAGCCAAAAGAAAAAATATTATTATGACCACATCATTGTATGTCACTTAGGATAATTAAGTTCACAAAATGGAGATGTATGTTCAAAGTAATTCTTAAGTGCAATTAATAAAAGAGTAGGATTGTGGGATGGCTAATGAAAAAATAGATGGGGAGCTTCAAGATACGTGATAAGTATACTAAAGGCACAACCATAAATTGATCAACCTTGGCAGTGAAAGCTCATAATTTTCTACCTCTTGGATGCTAACAAAGCATGAGAGATCCTAGAGTCTTCTATCCAACAATCAAGTATGATATTGTCACGACACCATATAAAATAGCATCATACATAGCAAAGTAAATTGATCATAGAATCTAAACATTTATCTAAGACCTGGTTATATCTTATCACTTAGAATAGTTAGTTAATTTATATTTACTTAATCAAACTTCCATAAGAATCCATGTGAGACCGATATTTGGATTTACATTTACTATATTTCTAGGACGACCCATATACATACATAATTCTATTGGGTGTTCATACATACCCAATGTGCTTTTGATGTAGTTCCAAGAACCATTGAGTTGTTGACATCATAGAAAATTTAGAACAAATTTTTGATGTTATTATCGAAAAATTAAATTTAGTTAGTTTGGGCAACTTTGAGTTTATCCAAAAACCTTGAAAACTAGATTTCTTTTTAGTTATTTAGATATTTTTTTTTGTGTTTATAGTAGAACCTCCCTAAAGTGATACTCTATAAATTAATAAACTCCATTATTTAATGAAAAATCAATCCACCAACTCCGTGGAATATTTATAATTTAATAATTCTATTATCTATTATTTAATGCAAAATAGAAAATACCCTGTGTAAAAATATTAATTTATAGAATCAATATTCTTTATAAATCTAAAAATACTATACATCATAGATAAAATATATTGCTTCGTAAAATCAATATTCCTTACAAAAATACATATCTAAAGTAGCTTATTTTTTTTTAATAGTTCATATCTCAAATTTTATGTTTCTTAGTACCTTATGAGTTATAACATGATTTGGATTTGAAATATCAAGAAATGAAATACAAGAATGAAGAACATTTAATTTTCCTTTTATTGACGTGGGAGGATTTTCATCTATAACTTTACCATATTCCTCTTCTTCTTGATCTTGAGATGACGAAAGTTTTATTAAATCTTCATTTGAATTTTCCTCATGGGCAACTTGTTGCTCTTCCTCGAGATTTATAAGCTCGTGAACAGACATTGGGCGACTAATTGGCAGTTGATCATCTTTAAGTTTATTTTCTATATCTTGTTCTTCTGAACCCATTTCATTTTTTGAGTTTCTCTTTCAAAGAGACATGTATGCTTAAAGCAATTGGCAATTATCTTACTAGAAATGTCATTCCATGCTACCTTAGCCCATTTCATGGTTATCAATTGATCAACCTTATAGATGTCTGCCTTTTGTTGTTCATCTCTATCAATTGCATCTTGGAGTTGAAAACGTCTATATCACATCTTGAATGTTGCTATTATTCTAGTATCCATTAGTTGAATATTAAAAGTTGTATTAGCTGAAAAAAGAAAAACTTGAACAATTTTAATAGGCAAATCCCTCTCCACGTGTGAATGAGCATTATATAACAAAAGTAGGACTTTTATATTAGTATCTTACATTTTTTGATCCATCTTTTGTAGTCATTCCTTAAAAATGAGTCCAAACATCCAAGTTTTTTCATTGCTACGATAATAAAAAACCAATTGCTCTCCACTTTTTTTATTAAAAGCGCATGGCCTTTGTGCATGACCAATGATGAGAGGTTCCATTTTGTGAGACCCATTTGCATTTGCAGCAAAGACAAGAGTTTGACGTGTTTTATCTTTCTTAGAACCTTCAATTTGATGTCGTGCAATTATTCGATCAGGGACCAGGCGATAAAAGAGTCCTGTTTCATCCAAGTTGTATATGTCTTGAAGTGAATAGCTTTGAATTTTTTGTTTTATTGTTGGCATATTTCTGTCAATTGCATCTAAATCAGCAAAGCCACTTTCTCCATATGATTTTTGAGCTTTGAATTCATTGTGAATATTGAACTTTGCAAGCCATCCATTTGAAAATTCTGGTATTCTCTCTCCAAATTCAAGTTGTCTAGCAAATTGACGAGCCTTTTCCTTGATTAAATCACCTGATAATGCCACTCGACGTGCTTGGCATTGTAAAACCCAATTTGCTAAAACATTATCAAGTTCAGGTTGCTTCACATCTCTTTGATGCTTAGATGTAATTTCAGTTAAGTCCATACTTTCATATTGTTGATGCTTAGCAAAAATGTTGTCAATTGTTCCTTGTGTTGGGACTTTTGAAAACTTGAATTCTTGCATTGCCCAATTTGCAAGAGGTGATTGTTTGATGAATGGATTTGCTACTTTATGATGATAAATTTTAAGCTTTTGATTATTACTCACAGAAGATGAAGGCTTCATTTTGAAAAAATAAAAATAAAAAAAAGGACAAACTATATCTCAACTATTGTATGCATTAGCCTTTATAATTCAAGTGAGGAACTTTTGATATTCCACACCTGGAAAACTTTCTTGGAAACATGGTCACGACCTTTGGTATTTTAAAATTTAAGTTGATTAATTTAAGCACAACTTTTAGCTTTGGAAATTGACTTTGAATTTATTGAGGCTTGCATGGATTAATCATGCAATATCTTTGATATATTTTCTGATTTTTTTAGGTGAATGTTCTATAAATTAATAACCTCCGTTAATTAATAATTTTTTGTGCTACGGATCGTATTAATTTATAGAGGTTCCAATGTATTTTTGTTTGTTTGTATTTATTTTTATATTGTAGCCACTTTTATATACACCAAAGATCTGAGACTGAGCCGATACTTCTGGACCTAAAAATCAAGATAACAATAAAATAATTATTGTGAAAGCGAGTTGAGAGAGAAACTATAGAAAACAATAGTAGTAATGAGAATAAGTAATGGGGTGCCAAACAAGTTATTCAATAACATCTTATGCACCAAACAATAGTAGCCCTACTCACATAGGTTTATTTCCTACATCATAATCAGAAGTACTATCATTTCCTTCCTACCATGTGCATGACTAAGTCATATCCTTTATCTATTATCATCCACCATAAAAATCTAATACAAATCTAATATTAGTTAGAACCCTAGTTCAAGTTCTATATAATCACTCATTCATCAAAATCCATAATATTTTATAAATCAAATATATTCATTAATAAATAAAAATTATTGTCATATCACATATCTTTATTTACATAAATCTTAGACTACATGCTATTTTTATAAAAATTCCTAAACCTAGCATTGTTAAGAAAGGTTTGAGATTTGCGACCCAACTTTAGGGATTGTATTAAATCTCATCCATTGCTTACTTGTTGAACCCTTCGAGAGTATAAAATTCATCACAATTATTTATTAGTTATCATAAGATTGCTTATTATGTAAGAAATTGAGAGTCTTTTCAAAATTTACTCTTTTTCACATTAGAAGTTATGGTATGGAGCCATGACTATGAGTTGAGCTAGATGTTGCAACTCTAGAAAATAGTCACAACTCTAGAATGCATCTCAATCTTTCTCTTACACAAAGTTGTGGTGTCGAGCAATGACTATAATTTGGGCCTAATATCAATATAACACAAATTCATAGTAATGTGAAGTGGTTGTGACTCTATGTGTTTGTTTTTTTGTTCTTCATAAGGGCAAGGATGCTACAAGGATTTTATGGCACTAGTAATTAGCCCATAGAGAAAAGTCATGAGTTTGCTTTCCTTTAAGGATAAGAGTTGTGACCTTTTCTAATATTTTGGCTTCATTTAATGAACAAGGAAACAGACACACAATGCCACGACCACTTCATAGTGTAACAAATTTATATTACATAGATATCAAGCCTAAGTCATGGTCATTGCTTAATACCAAGACATAGTATTGTAGAAAAATCATGATATATTTTAGAGTCATGACTATTTTATGGAGTCTTGACCTCAAAGCTTAAGAGATGAAGAGTGAATTTTTAATTTTCTTCTAAATTCTATGACTTCCTACTTAGAGTAATATAGAATTACTCTAGTATAAATATGAAAGATATAGAAATTCAAAAAAAATTCTCAATTCTTCTTTTTCCCACTCCATGTAACTAGCAAAGTTATGATAACTACCAAATACTAAGAGTGAATTTTGTACTCCCTATGAGTTCTACAAACAAAGAAGCGATGTGAGACTTAATACAATCTAAAGAGTTGTAAGGTATGGCTTTTGTCATAATAGTTAGAACCCTAGTTCAAATTCTATTTAATCACTCATCCATCATTATCCTAATATATTATAAATCAAATATATTCATTAATAAATTAAAACTATTGTTATACACATATAATAATTTACATAAATCTTAGACTACATGCTATTTTGGTAAAAATTTCTAAATCTAGCATTGTGAAGAAGGGTTTAAGAGTTGTGACCCCAACTCTAGGGATTGTATTAAGTCTCATATTCCTTACTTGCTTGTGGAAACCCTAGAGAGTGTAAAATTCATCCATAGGATTTGGTAGTTGTCCTTGCTTATTATATAAGGGAGAGGAAGAAGAAATTGAGTCTTTTCAAATCTTTTTCACTTTTATACACCTCAGGCGATTCTACATTACTCCAAGTAAGAAGTTATGGATTTCAGAAGTTATGGTGTCGAGCAATAACTATGAGTTGGGCTTGATGTTGCAATTCTAAAAAATAGTCATAGCTCTAGAATGCATCTCATTCTTTCTATTACACAAAGTTATGGTGTCGAGCAATGACTATGACTTGAGCCTAATATCTATATAATACAAATTCATAGTATTGTGAAGTTGTTGTGACTTTATGCACCTATTTTTTTTCTTCTTTATAAGGGCTAGGATGCTGCAATGATTTTATGCCAATAGTAATTAGCCCATATAGAAAAGTCATGATTTTGTCTTCATTTAAGGATAAGAGTTGTGACCTTTCCTAATATTTTGGCCCCATATAAGGAACAAGGAGATGGGCACACAATGTCATGGCCACTTCATAGTGTTAAGAATTTATGTTACATAGATGTTAGACCCAAGTCTTAGTCATTACTCAATGTCATGATGTAGTATTATAGAAAAATCATGATATATTTTATAGTTGTGAATATTTTCTAGTCATGACCTCAAGCTTAAGAGATAAAGATCGAAGTTTTGATTTTTTTTCTGAAAACCATGACTTCCTACTTAGAGATAGAGGTATCAAACATATCAGGTCGGCCAGCCCGACCCATTTTTCTACGCCCACTTGGGATCAAGTGTCGTGTATGGCACGACACGATAATTTGGAGTGCAGGCTAGCAAAGCCTTTGGCCTGAAATTAGACTAGGTTCGTGCTAGTTCATGCCAGTTGGCTTGGGTCACCTTGAGTTGGGATAGATTTAGGTAAAAGATAATTTTAAAAATTAGGGTTTGAGAACCTACGCCGACATGCCGACATGCCGCCATCCCTGTCGGGCTTACCGAGCCATCATCCATCAGTGATGCCGCATCATCCCTCGTCTGACATCATTTTGTCTATCAACGAGCATCGTTTCTTTGGTCATCGAGCAATGTTTCATCAGACATCAGGCATGTCTAAAGGTGTCAACCGTGCCGGGCCGGCCCGGCACGAATAAAATCCGTGCCCGGCTTTGGCACGAACCGTGCCGTGCCGTGCCTGGCCAGGCACGGCTCGGCCCCTGGCATGGCAAACCGCATGCCTCCCCTTTCGCAAAAAAAGACCGCGGGTCGGGTCAAATTCGACCCGACCCGCGGTCCCCGTTTCCCGAACCGCTCGGACAGGTTTGCCCGAGCGGGCCAGGCGAGGCACTGCACGGCCCGTCGTGCCTGCGGGCCGTGCCGGGCCCGGTTTTTTTAAACCGTGCCGTGCCGGGCACGGCACGGTAGCACGGTCATGCTCGTGAAAAACGGGCCGTGCCGTGCCGGGCCGACCCATTTGACACCTCTAGGCATGTCGCACGTGTCGTGCCCACGTGGCATGTTCCAAGGTCATGCCCGATAAGGCACACAGGCCATGCTGGTCCGAGTTGCCCATCCTATTTGACACCTCTACTTAGAGTAATATAAAATCACTCAAGTATAAATGTGAAAGGAATAGAAATTCAAAGAAACTCTCAATTCTTCTTTTTCTTACTCCATGTAACTAGCAAGGCTATGATGACTATCAAATACTAGGGGTGAATTTTACACTCCCTAGGAGTTCTACAAACAAGGAAGGGATGTGAGACTTAATATAAACCATAGAGTTATGAATATTTATAGATGAGTGATTATATAGAACATGAATTAGATGCGTTTAAACCATCAATAATGCATTGGATCTCATAAGAACTCCAAAGTTAAATGTGCGTGGTGAAGATTACTATTGAGTCGTTTGACTAGTGTGAAAGTTTTTTCATATGCATCTATCTTGGGGTTGGTAAGAGGTGATTGGCGGAAGGGTGGAAAAAAATTTTAAAAAATACAACTTGAACTAGGATTTTGACTATTAATAGGTTTGTGTGAGATTGTCATGGTTGATTATGAAAGGTAAACCATGGAGCTTACTCACACATTTGATATAAATGGATTGACATCTTTTCTAACTATGATGTGCAAGATAAACCTATATTTTAAAACTCAAAATTTGAATATGTTAATCATTTTAAGTATGATACTTACAAAGCTGAAATTATGAATACTTTAAGTGACAATCCATTATATATGTATTAAAAGAACTGGTTCTCAATTATGATGAATATTATATAGAATGATCTTCTAAGGTTTTCACTTCTAGTGTTAGAATCACATCATTACCAAGAAGGATAATGATCATCAATCATTAAGACATTAATGTGTATGTTGTGACTCATAAGGTGGCGACAACCTTTGTGAATTATTTTTCCTCATATGATTCCCGCTCTAGTGAAATTTGAGGGAGGTATATATTAATTATATGAGTATGATGCTTCTGAAGTCAAAAATATAAATACTTAAAAATTATGTTAATTATTTGTCTTTATCATATCTTAGGTCAAAGAATAAGGGTGTGTATATGAAGTAACTTTTCAAGAGTAATTGACAAAGTTGCCTAAAAGGAATAGAAATATAAATGAATTTCATACATAGATAATTTGTTGTCTAAGTTGTGACATATCAATAGGATAACTATGAGGGGATCACTATTGGGATTAGCTCAGTGATGATAACTACCTTTAATGCCAATAGAGAACGACAATATTGTATAATATCTTAATATTTATTCTATGTCTAGACATATGTAAATCTAACTAATTTTAACATATATCACGTAGATTAAATAAATAGACCTAATGATTTAAGATTGTTTATAATTTGAATATTTATTTTACTATAGATGAGTTATTTAACTATTGAATAACTGAACTACCAATACAATCAAGTGAGATTGATATCTAGACAAAAGTCATCTTTACTACTTGTATGATCCATGCAAATATGGATCTTTATTGATAAAATATTATTATCAACAAGTTTTTAGGATATTATCTAATTGATAAAATTAGGCAACATAATAAAATTACAATAGATACCAGATTTAATGAGATGATTCTCCAATCTCCTCACCTGAATTATTTTCCAATGCAATGCTAAATAAGGAACTTAGGATTTGTTTATGTAATTATTTAAGATGGATATGGTTTTCTAATGAATACTTGTGAATTATTATGCATTGAATGTTGATGGATATGAGTATTAATTAGAATATTGATTTAGAGTTTCACCGACCAATGGATCCACACATGTTGCCGGTGGTGGATAGTGATAGACATAGAGGTGTTAGTCGGGCCGGGCCAGCACGAGGCACGGCACGAATCGGCCGTGCTTAGGCCGGCCCGACACAGAAATTTTCCGTGCCCAGGCTAGTGCCGTGCCCGACCACGGCACAATCATGTCGTGCCGTGCCATGCCAAGGCCAACCGGGCCTCGTGCCGTGTCTGGCCCGACACGGTACCGTGGCCCGTTGGCATGGTACCTCGGCACGAGCCGAGAAATTGATTTTTTTTTAAAATTAGGATTACGGGGGCGCACGAAACCCTATAATAGAGGTTCGGCCCGACCGGGCCGAACCTGGCAAATTCGTGCCACGGGCCCGTGTCGAGCTGAACTTCTCAAAACCACGCCGGGTTAGACACGACATGGTACAATAACCGTGTCGTGCCTGGCCCGGCACGAAAGCAAGGTCAGGCAGACTAAAAATGGGTCGGGCCGGCCTGGCACATCCCATTTGACACCTCTAGATAGACATGACATGAGATATATACAAAAGGTGACTTTGATAAGAAGTGACAACCTTTTGACTATATTCATATTACAATGGGTGAATTCATGAAATCTCTAGGTTAATTTAAATCAATTGATGTGAATATATTACTTATGAAACTGAAAGTATAAATTTAATTATGACCATATAATTTTATATATTCTAGAAAGAATATATATAACATGATGTGAAGGCTTTATAAAATATCTAACGTAGCATTTTATCTATTCTTGGAAGTCATGTGTTGGCTATGATATATAGTGATAGATAAGTAATGGGACACACGGGGAGGCATAAATCACCAAGAAGTGATAGTCCTCTGATAATCTTTTTTTTGTATTGCTTACATGAATATAATTTCTAGGGTGATGTATGTTTATTTATTATGAGTATGGTGTTTACAAAACTAAAAGTACATACGCTATAATGACTACATCATTATATGTCATCAAAGATAACTGATGCCAAAAATAGAGATGTATATTCCAAAAAATTATTAATGGTATTTGATATATTACCTAAAAAAAGTATAATAGGGGGATGACCAATGAACAAATAGATGTGTAGCCTTGTTATATGTGACAAGTATACCTTAGGTACAACCACAAGATTATCATACACATGGTGACAACTCATGGTAACTTACCTTTTGAATATTTTATCTAGAAGTCTATGTGTGTTAATATGATAGTCACAAGATGATAAGGTATATATTGAGTATAATAATACTCTTATGAGTCACTTAGCATATATGGATGACATAATTATTTTTACAAATAGAGATATGTGCCTCATAACTAAGGTCAGAAATATCATAAATATTATGAAGAAGTGTTGGGCAATATATAAACCTGGATAAAAGTGGAAAATATGGAGAGAGAGAGAGAGAGAGAGCATGGAATATAGAGAAAAAGACAAGGAGAAATCTCTAAAGATAAAATAAAAAGAAATGCCCATAAAATACATGATGACTTTTATATCAAGGACATAAAAAGAATAGATATGTTAACAATACTATTGAAAAAATTATAGAATTAGTAATGGGATGAACAAATAAATGAGAAAAAATATTAAAAAAGAAAAAAAATTCTTAGTCCCACCCTCTTAGTGGTAGATACTATAGAAAAGTAACATTAACATTTTTATGAGAAAATAGAAATTATTCAAAATACATGGAATTTACTAAATGGAAAAAACTATATTTGCCAAAAAATGATATTATTTGAATAATGATATGATGTTAGCAATGAACATGGAAATATGGTGGAAATTTTGAATCAAAGAGTCATTGCTTAATGAGGTACTCAAAGAAAGTCAAATATCATGGTCTTGGATATCTAGTTTATATATATATTTTGAGAAGAATTATAAAGATCAAGGTGACATAAAAAAAAACATATCATATGAAGGATTGACAAAGGGAATATATACTTCAAGCATGATATATGGCAAAAAAACCCAAAATCTAGATGAGTTTGTATGCGGAGGATCTCTTGCTCTTGATATGAGAATCAAAAAGTTTTATTGAATGATGAGTGGGACATGAAAAAATTATCCAATACTTTTCCGAACAAATAGTTAAAAGAGTACTAGAATCCCTATACACAAAATGATTCGGTTGCTCAATGCCAAACAAAAATCTTGTTTAGATGGTGTAAATAAAAAACTGGCCAAAGAAAATATCAATCCCAATATGGAGAATTAGTAAAAATTTCATTCCTAATGAAACTTCCCTAAAAGCTAAAGGTTCCAATATGACATCAATTGTAACAATTATTATGTAAAAGAAATATTTGAGTATGTTTTCTGATAATGCAAAGAAGTGAAAAAAATTTGAGAATTATTTTAACCTGAAAAATAAATTAATGATAAAAAAATTGAAAAGTTACTCAGTATGAAAAACCTAGTAATTAAACATGTATATAAGTCCCAATTTAAATACATACCCCATATAATTTTATGGCAATTATGAAAATAAAGAAATAATGATACATTTAAGAGATAAGAATTCTCAATATTTCCTACTTTACATAAAATAACTTAGAGACAATTAACTAGAAAAAAAAGATCTAAAAAGAAATAGAAGAGATAGTGAAAGTTACTCAGATAAATAATTGTTTGGGACTAACCAAGATACTGCCCAAAAAATTAAGAATAGTCACGTAATAAATTCTTAGTCTAACTATTAGGTCGATTTGATATTTTGATCTTCTTAAAATCGTTTAATTTTTGTGAGAAAATTTTCCTAAAAATTCACTGAAATAAAAATAAACTTTTCGGTTGCTATAATTTTTTATCAAACTACATAAATAAATATATTTCAAAATATCTGAAATATATACATATGCTTCTCTGCTTATGCTGAGAGTATAAAAATAAACTATTATAAATATCATAGAATCATAATAAATATTCTACCTCCAAAATTAGTAGAATATTTACACACACACACATAGTCCTAAAGTCTAAATTATTATAAATTAGGAGAAATATAAAAGTAATTAAAAACACGTGTAGAATTATATTTCAATTATAGACTTGATATTTTAGAAGAACTTCAAGCACTACTGTCACATCATGAACATGGGAAGGGCACAACAAGAACATTGTATGATTACAACACGAACACAATAATACTATTCTTCAGAATACAACACGAACTCCGTAGGGACGTGACATAAACTTCACACGAATCCAAATGGTCTCACAAACATAAACAGAAAAGAAAAAAAATGTTTGTATATAATTTGTTTTGATAAACTGTTTGTATAACTAAAATATATTTTTATTTTAATATTTTCATGTAAGTGTAGGAAATAAAATAGTAAGATGTTGGAAATGCAGTAATAGCACAATAATAGAGGTCCCACTGTCTAGTCAGCGAGCCGAAGAAAATTTTGGAGCTGAGCCTGGCCCGCCCGAGTGATCAGACCCACTCCGGTTAATTAAACCGAGAAATTGTTATTGATATAAATTGTTTTTTAAAATTTTTATTTTTTGGGCTGCTGCTATAATTTTGGTGTAGAACTGTTTATATCCATTTTTTCTCCTCTCTACGTTATTTTCATCGTAACTACTTTTGCGCACATACTGTAAGAACATTCTGTTGGTTATAGTCTATAAATGCATACACATTTTTTGGTGGATATAGCTAGTCATGTTGAATGACTAGTGAACCATGTATTTTTGTGTATTCTGTTGTGGTTTCTTTTCTAATGTGGTGTTGCTTCTGTCGTGGTTCTATTGGATTGTGATTGTGGATATATATATTATTTGCTGTTATTTTTTGTTGTTCTCTTCTTCTGAATCTCTAAAATCACAATCATGAAAATGGAATTGCCTAACAATAACCTATACCTCTTAAATATTACACAAACTTAAAATAAGTTCTGTAAATTATAATAGAGGTCCAAGAGAGAAATATGTGAGCCTGGAATCATGTATAAAATAAATATGGAAAGTGTTCTTGTTTTTCTGTTATACAAGGATGCACACACAGCTCACAAAATTGAAACACAAAAGCACACACTATTTGCAGAATGCACACACACTGTTCGGGGAATGCACACACACAGTGTTCACATAATACGCACACACTATTCACAAGAATAAAAATGTACACAAAATGGGAAACACACACACAAACACACACACACACTATTCATGTAGTTCCTATTTTACATGCACATACTGAAAGAAATCTAATTTACATGTAAAATGGGAGGAGTTTTATCATTTTTCTAAAAGTCGATGACTTTTGCGTGTGATCCATTAATGTGCATCTCATTCTCTTCTAATTTTCTTCGTTACAGCATAAGTTTCGTAATTATATCTCTATGCATACATACCATTTTATAGCAAAGAAATTTAATACACACATACACTTTAAATCAGATTACCCACGTTCATTTAAAAATTAAAACAAACTCACACAAAAAACTAAACAAACTAAAATAAACATATAATATTTTGGACTAAAAATAATAAACTAAAAACTCGAAAGCATGAAAATAAGATTGAGAAATTAAAAATGTGAAATATATATTTTTAATTACTTTATTTCAATGTCCTGTAGACACATGGAAACAACATGATATAGCAGGCTTACAGCACACTACCAAAACAAAAATCTTTATTTTGTATTGCAAAAATTTCAGAAACTAAATCAAAGAAAATCATCTAGATTGTTGCAGCTAACATTTGCTAATTCACATGTGGCCGCAAACATTTGCACAAGCCTGCCAAATGATTTCTATGAAGTAAAATAGTTGAACTTTACTAAGACATTTTTGTTTAACTGAAAGGAAAAGTGTATGTACTAGATAGGTTGTGAACTTGTGCAAAATGTTGCAAACAAAAGATGTCAATACAAGTGGAGATGCCATTAGGCAGGCTCTGCAAAAAAGATCTAGCTAGCTTTATGCTCGGATAAAAAAGCCCATGAAAATGAACCACCTTCTTGAAATATAAATTTGCGACCACTGAGGCATCGATAGCCTAGAGCATGATGAAAAGAGCTATCTGAACTCAAAGCTTGAATGATGGAATACAATTCTTTCATAAGTGGAGTGACGGTGCTTAGCCACATTCATATTTTCACTAAAATAGACTACAAAGGACCCCTCTTGAGAGAGGGATACTTTGTATCTAACACACTCAAAGTTGGCCCTTGACACCAAGCCAATGGCTTGCTGAGTGTCATTTAAGTATCTAACACAAGTTGACTATCATGAAGATGGTCAGGTAAAATATTAGAGAACTCAATTTAGGAGTGTGTCAAATGTTGACACTACTTCATGATCAATTTTATGATAGCTTATGAATTTGAGTGTCCTTATTTTTAATTTTTTTATAGTTTAGTATATATTTTTTAAAAAAATATTAAAAAATAAGTTTTATATTTTTAAAAATTTATGTGCAGCACCTCAAAACATAATTCCCCCTGAATTTTATTATTCCTAAGAACAACTCCAATAGAAGTTGCTATAAGGGGTGTCATCTCCATAATCGCTAAAATGACACCCAAACAATAAAAAAAACTTGCTCTAATGGAGTTGGTATAAGAGGTGGTAAAATACCATCAAATATATTGGTGTGCCATATTTAGTAACATTGGAGAAAGAATATAAAGGATGCAAAATAGCAGTTATGGCTACTGTGCATCTCAAAGGATCTTTATCATATGTTGAAAAACAAACTTTAATTAAAAAAATATTTAATTATTAAAATAACACTTTATTTTGGCACCTACCATTGGAGTAAAAATATGTTTAGGGGTGTAAAAAATACTGTCCCATTGGAGTTATCTAATGCATTCTAAATTTGTTTGAATTGTTCGCGAGGGTAAAAGTAAATTAGAATGAGATTACTAGAGAAGAAATGAAAATTTACTTGCTGGTACTGGCAGTACCAGCAATGGATCGGGAAAGATGGGTGGGGCTGGAGACAGAACAGGTGGACACGACAAGTGCATCTTCGTCGTCGGAAATACGACGACCATTAGTTGATCTGCCTGCAGCTGGCATCGAGTTCCATCACTGAGACTGAAGATGGAGAATGCGAACCAGGAATCCCAACAGAGATCGGAAAATTGTGTGACATATGAATCTCCTTATCCTCTGTACGCCATGGCGTTCTCTTCCATGCCATCCAACACCTATCGGATGGCCGTTGGCAGCTTCATCGAGGACTACTCCAATCGCGTGGACATGATCTCCTTCGACCCCGATACCTTCTCCCTCAAGGCCCATCCCTCTCTCTCTATTGAGCACCCTTACCCACCCACCAAACTGATGTTCCACCCAGACGGCCCTTCTCTCCGCCAATCCGAAGACCTATTTGCGTCCACAGGTGATTATCTTCGCATATGGGAAGTGTGCGAGGGTCTGACCGAGCCGATCTCCATTCTCAACAACAGCAAGACCAGTGAGTTTTGCGCGCCATTGACGTCGTTCGATTGGAATGTGTTCGAGCCCAAGAGAATCGGAGTGTGCAGCATCGACACCACCTGCACAATTTGGGATGTCGAGAAAGGCGTGGTGGAGACGCAGCTTATTGCCCATGATAAAGAGGTCTATGATATTGCCTGGGGAGAGAACATGATCTTTGCGTCGGTTTCGGCTGATGGGTCTGTTCGGATTTTTGATCTGAGGGATAAAGAACACTCGACGATCATATACGAGAGCTCGCAGCCTGATACGCCTCTGCTCAGGCTGGCTTGGAACAAGCAGGACCTGACCTACCTGGCAACCATCTTGATGGACAGCAACAAGGTGGTGCTGTTGGATATTAGGTTCCCGACGATGCCCGTCGCAGAGCTGGAACGGCATCAGGGAAGCGTCAATGCCATTTCTTGGGCTCCGCAGAGCCACAGGCACATCTGTTCTGCTGGTGATGATGCAGCGGCCTTGGTCTGGGAGTATCCTGCTGTGCCTGGGCCTAATGGGATCGATCCCTTATCAATGTTCTCTGCTGGTTCTGAGATTAACCAGCTGCTGTGGTCGGCGCCACTTCCTGATTGGATCGCCATTGCGTTTTCCAATAAACTGCAGCTCCTGAGAGTCTGAGCTGGTGGTTTCACGCTGCCCCCCTGACTTTGTTTCTTTTTCTCTTCTTCTCTTATTCTTCTTCTCTTCTTCTTCTCTTCTTCTTCTCTTCTTCTTCTCTTCTTCTTCTCTTCTTCTTCTCTTCTTCTTCTCTTCTTCTTCTTCTCTTCTTCTTCTTCTTATGTCTGCATCATCACCTTGACTTTGCCATTAGGACATAGCGGGATTATTGATATTGCCCTAGGCAGGATGAATTTGTAGTGAGGTTAATGTAATTGTTATTACGCCATTATTTCCTCCCGAGATATGTGCGTGTTGATGCTGCAGATGCAATTTGATGATGCATAAATTGTGTTCGAGCAAAAGGTAATTTTATTTTACCAATTATTTTACCAATATTTAAAATGTATAACTGATATGAATTGCAAAATCAAAAAATAAACATATATAAAATATATAATTAATATTGGTTTTAATATAGGTGATAATATTGAGAGTTGGTGTAATAAAAGAATATTTGTTAAACCAAAATAAAGATAATATAAGATAATTTTTTTAATTTTGCTGTATTTTTTTTTATATTGTTGGGCTATTATAAAATATATTATTCATAAAATTATCATGCAAAGATATGTATGTTAAAAATTAAAATAAATAGGTGAGAAAACTCTTGAAAATAAAATTAAAAATGAAAAAATCAAAAATTATTTAGGTATTATACTTTTGATGATAGAATTAGAGAAATAAATATTATATGGATCGAAAATATATATAAAAAATAACCCATGATTTTAATTATAAAATATTGAAATTACTAAATTAGTAGAATATTGTAACGAAAAATTATGCTATTTTGATAATGATAATTAAAAAAACATATATATAAATTGAATATATGTGGAGTTTATTAATTTTAAATATATGTAAAGTAGTTTATATGATATAACTCAATATAACTTATAAATTCATTCACTAAAAAAGTTTATAAGTTATTTGCTTTATATACATTTACACACACACACACACACACACACACACACACACACATATATATATATATATATATATATAAACTTATAAACTCCTTTATATGTAAATGTATATAATGAGTTATAATTCATTATAAATTTATGAACTCCTATATATGAAAACATATATATGTAAACTTGTTATACATACATACATACATATACAGATATATATATATATACTTATAAACTCCTTTATATGTAAATGTATATAATGAGTTATTACGACTCTTGTATAAGTTTATAAACAAGTTTTAACTTTAACTCGTATTTAAACTTATAAAAGGAGTACAAAGGTTATAATGAATTATACCTCATAAACCTAATTAAAGATATATATTGAGTTATAACTTGTTTTATACACACACACACACACTTATAAAGGAGTTCATAAGTTATATTGAGTTATAACTCATTATACTCAATTGAGGGTCATGAGGTGCTTAAACCAATTCAAGTATGTGCTTTATTATTATTATTATTATTATTATTATTATTATTATTATTATTATTATTATTATTATTATTATTATTATTATTATTATTAGCATAGAGATGTGTGATTTTTGGTATTTTCATATGTTTTGTGCTTCAGAAACATTGGATGTGGTCTACCTCAATGAGAATTTAGTTTTTAGGTCAAGGATACATGAGATACTATTAGAAGAGTCATCTTAGACTGAGTTAAATGAGTAGGCATTGAGTGATGCATTATTATTATTATTATTATTATTATTATTATTATTATTATTGGGACACATGCAAGAATATTTGAAATTTGACTTTAGCAATATACCCAGCAATGGTATTTCGAAGTACATGGGCCATATTATAAACTACTAGATCTTCCATATATGTACATATTGGCATTGATATATTTACTTAGGAGAAGTATTGCAAACATATTTCCTTGGTTTGGTAGCCCGGACACGGCACGAGGCACTAAAAAATTAGCTGAGCTTAGCACATCATAGTCTAGTTCAAAACTGTGCCTAGACGTGTCATGGATTGGCTTGTCGTATGACTCGAATCGTGCCGAGCCAAAGTGTCCTGCATGGGAGCGTGGCTCAGCAAGACCCTACATTATGGCTAGTGACTGCTAGTTTTGGCCGGGCTAACTAAACAAGCCAGTCTAGTTCATTTTAGGCTAGTTCGGATTGAACTCAAGCTAGTATGGCCGGCCTGACCTAGGTTAGTATGGCCAGCCTGACCTAGGCTGGCCTGACCAGGCTTGACCCAATTTCATATAACTTGGGACAACATAGGATGATCCAACCAAAAACCACGTCAATAGGTCATGTCGAGTTGCCCATTTTGAGTCATGCCAGCATGACATAACCTGTGTTAAAAATAACTCATGTTATCATGATATGACCCATTTGACACATCTAGTACTATTAAATATAGTCAAAATACTCGTATGTCTGTAATTTTCTCTTTTTATTGCCCACTTTAGACACATAGGTGATACATTCAAGAACCAATGCATATGATACAGCTGATCATACTCTTTCTAATTTCTTGATTGGGTGTAGAACTTTTGATATTATTATGATCAGATCAATGTCATCATTATATATAAGAGGGGACATGACAATGTTAATGTTAGAACTTTTTTGACATATATGTATTAAAGTTTCATTATTATTTATTTTGTATCTATTACTTTACTAAGTAACAAGACTATTACATTGTTTTTTCTCCTTATGGTTTCTTTATATATAATCAGATGAGATATAAATTATTAGGCAAGCTAAAAATTTTAGGGTCAAACATCATTTATATATGATATATATTAATTGTGAGGCATGTCAGATAGGAAAGCATACTAAAGTTTACTATCCAACACTATTAGGTCTGCCCGATTTTGGGCAAAACAAAGGTTCAAAATATTTTTTTTATTATTATGTGATTTTTTTTTTTTTTTTTTTGGTTTTGTTTTAATTTTTATATGAGATTGGATGCTATCGGTTAAAGTGTGTGCTAACAAATTTAAATGGTCATTTTATTGTTTATAAAAATTGATCGAATAATGGAAATGTGACACAAAACTTAGACTACAGCAAAAGGAAAAGGAGGGAAGGCTCATGCACTATGCAAAATTCACGGTGATTGTTTATGAAAAAGGGAATATTCCCAAAAATGAGAATCTTTCACATTTTAGTTTTTATTTTTATAGAACTGTAATGAGAATTTATTCCATGTGTGACTAGGGTGTGTTTAGGTGAACCATGGATGAAAAAAAGAATTGTTCCCATTTTTGCATGAAATGGTGTTGCGGATGAAACCATTTTGTGCGTTAAATAATGTAGTGTGTGCGTAAAAATGAGATTCATCCCCTTTTGTTCATTTTGTTGTGCATGAGAGGGGAAAATTAAGAACAAAGCTCATTTTTCTTATTTAGCTATTTTCCATTTGAATCACTAAGTATTTATAACATTTAGAAATGCATTTACTCTCTTATTCTTCTATTTACGAGGTTTACTAGATTCATGAGGAATTTCTATCAAGTTCTTGTGAGGTTTGTGCAATATTAGCATGTGATTCATGTGGTATTCGGGCGAAGATTATTCATGCGGTTGTATATTATGTTCATGTTGATATTGTGGTGTGCTAGTGATGTGCTTGTGCTGTGTTCGTGTTGTGCTCATGATGAGATCGTGTTGTGCTCTTGTTGTGCTTATGTTGTGATAATGGTGCTCGACATTTTTCAATAACTTCAGATGTAGAATTGAAACATAATTCTAAAAGTATTTTCAAGTATATTTACATTCCATTCGATTTGTGTTATTTTGATGTTGGGACATTTTTAATTATGTTTTGATTGTGTAATTATTTTATCAGTTTTAAAGAGATAATATTTATTGTGATTGCATGAACATTATGATCGATGATTTATTTCTTATACATTCATGTAGAATTATATAAGCATAAATCTATGTATTTTGGACAGTTTGAAATATATATATATATATATATATATATGCAAATTTGATAGAAATTTTTGAAAGTCTGAAATATGTATTTTTCACTGTGCATTTTGGGTAAAATTTCTAACTAAATTTTAAAAGATTAAAAAAAAACTCAAAAATGCCAAAATAACCTAATTGTTATGCCAAGAATTTCTTTTGAGACTATGCTTGATTTTTTAAGTCGTATATTGGCCGCACCTACCAAATGATATCAAATGGAGGTTGTTTTGGCATCTTTGATACTTTTATTTTTTTAGAAATTTAATTATTTTTTTCTGGTTGGTTGAAAATAAATAATTCATTTGGTATTATTAGATTAAAACTTTATAACTATTTAACCTGGAAAGTAAAAATAATTAATCTATTAATAATAATGAACATAATTGAATCAATTTTTAGTGATCGAAGATCAAAAGGTATGGATAAGCCAAGTGTAAGAAATTATATTTTAAGACCTCTACCACAATAACACAATGGGAAAGTGATTGGATAGCAATTTCAGCTACAACTTTACATGTCACGCATAATCAAGATGGATTTGTGATGATTTTGTCCGAGAATTATGAATTAGTCATGATCTACAATGGCAAAATGTAAAGAATATTGGACATCGATGATATTTGTATGGGGAGAATTATAAGTTATTGATTATTTTTAAGGATGTCTAATATATCCTGGAGGTTTGAATGAACCTGCTATCGATAAGAGTGTTGGATAGTCTTAGTCATATGGGTAAGTTCAGGAAAAGTTTATATTACCCAATCTGATTATAGTAAGGGATAGAATAGTAATTTCCATCTATATTACCCAATCTGAGGCTAGATCGAATCGAGTAAATATTTGCCAGAAAATTACAACCATTTACTCCGGGCTGCATACGCCCAGATATGATTGTGTGAATCATATATTTTCTGCATGAAAGTAGTCTAGACTCACTATTCAAATATCACCTAATGATAATAAAACAATAGGTATGTCTAGAAAACAATTATACTATTATGATACTTCCTTCTATGATCGATGATGGTAGATCTAGATTTCTCAATTGTTTGTTCCAAGACAAAGAGGAATCTCAAAGGAATTACTAATAATATGACTTTTATTTCTGATGCTCCTAGTGATCTGATTGATTAATGAGAAGTTTATAAGTTTGAAGTAAAAAAAAAAATATTTTGACATCAAAAACTCACGAGGATCAGAGTGATCAAGTGAAAGTTTGAGTCCGAATTAAAAGATAATGCTTTCACTTCAACTGCTCTCATGGATCACCCAGATCATGAGAGAATTTATGAGTTAAAAGTAGGAGCTAACACATTTACTATGGCTGCTCTCATAGATCTGTTTAATTAAAATGATACTGATGGCTTGAAAAGAATCGTATACTCATGGTGATTTAATTTTCAAAAAAAACTTTTTCTCGTATGAGAAATGAGAAATAATGTTGTAGTCTGTTAAATTTTATGACTTATTAAACTTAAACAAAGAACATATCTCGAACTACCCAAATAGGATAGAGAAGGAGATTATTGGGTATGCTTGATTTTGGGCAGCCCAACATATTATTTTTATTATTATGTGGTTTTGTTTTTTGGTTTGATTGATTTAAATTTGTTTAGTTTTATTTTAATTTTTAAATGAGCTTGTGTACTCTACGAATGAGACATTTTTTGATGGAATCTTCATATGACTAAGAGAAAGCACCCTTTCCTTTATAGGAAAGCGAATATGTGTAAAACTTTCTAGTTCATGTTTGACTCTGAAAGCAAGTACTTCATTCACATAATCAGTATTCATGTAGGGTCCACCCCTTACGGATTGCGAATGGGTCAGACGTTAGCATGATCATAGACCACCCTCAGCTTTACTACTATATTTTTTCCGGTTTTAAGCAATCAATCTTTTTCGTGTTTCACCATATGGATTACCAATCCAGGCTCCTGAAACTTCCTTCAGTCTCTTTTAGCTCTGGAGGGCATGGTTTATAGTTCAGCATATGTCTATCACGCTCGAGTTTGATGATCTCCATTAGCAGCTGGGGAAGTCAGAATAGTGCACATCTCCTTCCCCAACTTCTTTATTAAGATAATAGGTTGTACCCCTACTGATCTAAGCTAAGCTATTAAGCCCCAAGATTGAGGACAAACAGCCAGGGAAGGCGGCTAGCTGGTACATAGTGCCTATCAATGAGAGCTAATGGATTGGCAGTAGTTCAAATTGGAGGTCAGAGGTTCTTGGCCCAATGACCATACTTGCAATCGCGGCTATCTGCTCGTGGTGAGTTTTAGAATGAAAATAGGGACTTACAGTTTCACTACACTTTCGAAATAAGCATTGAACGAATTCATCCATCTAGAATATAATGCTTTTCGAGACCGCTTGGCCGATTCCTTGAATCCGCTTGACTTCAAAAGGTTTTTATGGGCTCTCTTGTCCTGTACTCGGGATATAAACAAGGGCAACTAAACGATGCCACCTGTTTTCCTTTCATAGAAGTCCTCTAGAAGGGTCTACTGAAGCATTTACAAAATCGACGGTTGAATTAGACATGAAAAGAACCATGTGGTCTTTGAGAGGAATGTTCAGTCTTGGATAGAGACTATCTATCAGTGTACCTGAAACGAGAAAGTGCGTGTTCATAAATTAAAATGGTCATTTTATTGCTTATAAAAACTAATGAAACGACAGATACGTGACACACGAAACTCACGCTATAACGAAAGGAAGTGGAAGAGGGAGAAAGCTCATGCACTACAAAAAATTTACGATAACTATTCCACAAAACAAGAATCTTCCTAAAAATGAGAATCTTTCTGAAAATAAAAATATTCTCGACAATGGGAATCATTTCCATTTTAGTTTTTGTTTTCGTGAAATTGTAACGGGAACTTATTTCATGTGTGTGACTAGGGTATGTTTACATGAACCAGACATGAAAATGATAATTATTCCTATTTTTACATAAAACAATGTTGCACATAAAACCATTTTGTGCATGAAATAGTGCAGTGTGTGCATGCAAATGAGTATCATCCCATTTTGTGCATTATGTTTGTGTGCATGGGAGGAAAAAATCAAGAACATAACCTTTTTTTTTTGTTTAGCTATCTTATTTGTGAATCTCTAAGTGTCTATAATATTTATAGGCACAATTACTCTCTTATTCTTCTATTTATGAGTGTTATTAGATTCTTGCAGAGTTTGTATCATGTTCTCGTGAGGTTTGTGCGATGTTCAGGCAGAGTTTGTGTCAGGTTCTTGCGAGGTTTGCCATTTGTGTGATGTTCGTGCGTAATCCGTACGATGTTAGGTAGAAGATTGTTCGTGTAATTATATGATTTGCTCATATTAGATCCGTGTTGTGCTCGTGACCTCATGTTGAGATCGTGTTGTGCTCGTGTTGTGATAGTGATACTCGACATTCTTCAAATACTTCAAATTTAAAATTGAAACATAATTATAAAGATATTTTCAATTATATTTATATTTTGTTTGATTTATGTTATTTGGGAGTTGGGATATTTTTGATTGTGTTTCAATTATATAAATATTCTATCGATTTTGGAGATAATATTTTATTTAATTGTGTAAAAAATATGGTAATTTATTTTTTACACATTCATACATAATTATATAAGGATATATATATATATATTCTAGATAGTTTAAAATATACATATTTGATATTTATGCAAGCCTAATGAGCTGAGAGAATTTGCTTAAATTTTCTAACTGGAATTTAAAAGATTTTAAAACGAGTCAAAGATATCAAAATAACTTAATTGTTGGACCAAAAAATTGCTTCGAGATTATTCTTGGTTTTGTAAGTTATATCTCGGTTAGACCTAACAAGCACATCATAATAATACTAGGAAGCATATATTTCAACTCACTTATAATTTGTGAATATTATATGACAATAATATACAAAAATTTGAGATATTTTTTTAATTTTTATTGATTATTATCCTCAGTATATATAATTATTAATATTTAAGGGAAAATATCAAATTTTTTATTATTTTTATGAAATGTTATGAATAAATGAAAACTCAGTTTAATTTTATAATTACATTATTGATAAGTAATAATATTTAGAATATGCTTCCCAATTTTTATTTCTCTGAGTAGCATGAGTTGATTATCAAACATTCTACTATGGCATTCATGCCCAACATGAAATAGTTGAGGGGAAGAATCAATATATAATTGAGATTATTAGGCCACTCCTAATGCATAAGAGTGTGCCTAGATACTTTTGGGGGAAAATGATATTGATTACTAATTAATCAAATATCATTCTCTATCAATTTATATTATATCTCATATTAACATTTATACTTAAAAAATAGACTCTTCATAATTTATCTATAATTTTTTGGTGTATTTGTATTGTTCAAAATCTCTCAAGTAAAGAATGATTAAGCATGTCCTTATTAAATACTATAGTGCTCGAAGGAGAATATATGTCACTCATCAGAGACCAAGAAGATTATTAGGAGTACTCATATAATACTCTTCAATACCACTTTTCTTTAAAAACTAAATCCAAAAGAATCCATCTGTAGACAATATGGTGGCAGGTTCATTTTAATATCCAATTGTTACTCTTCATATATATATATAGGGATAAGCATTGATCATGCCCTCTTGCACTAATACTTAATACGACTAGCATAATTAACTCTAGTGAGAGTAGTGACACCTCCCCTGAGGCATTATGTCAGGGAGAGGAGCCTAGTGTTAATGTCCTATTGAACATGAGATGTGAGTCCCTTAGCAGAGGAAGATGAATATTGGAAGATTGATGATGCAAACTTAAAGATATATATTAAATAAATATGTCCACTTTTTCTCCTAAATTAATCTTCTATAGCATAAGTTGATCTGGTTTTAGAGCAACAACTAAGACTTTTCAATTGCAATATCAAAAAAAACTAATAACATGTTTAACTCAATATTCATTATCTGGAGTATTCTTGTAATTTTGTTTTGGTACTATATATTATTTTTTTTTAAAAAAAAATTCACCCTCCCTCCAATCCTCTCTTATCAATCCAAGGTAAATAAACACGACAAACTTTCATACTAGTCAATCATCTCAAAAGTGCTCACAACCAAGCAAATTTAACTTTGGAGTTCTTATTAGATCCAATGCATTAGTGATGGTTTAAACACATCTGAATTATATAACTATAAGATTTCAAACTCATTGCGAGATAATTAAGTATATATGATTATGATATATTATGCTAGATAAAATAAGTGTAATCATATCTAATCATTAGTTGGATAACATTTCATAACTTTCTAGTAAGCTAATAGTAGGACGGAGATGGGTGTATATGGTGGGGATGAAATTCCAAGGAAATGTTGATCGGGTTAAGATCACATAAGTGCCATTGGTAGGTCGGTTATTTACAAATACTTCATGTTAACTATTATGATAGTTTTTTTTTTCTTTTAGACGTGTTTAAACCATCACTAATGTACTGAGTCTCATAAGAACTTCAAAATTAAATGTGCTTGATTGTGATCACAACTAAGATGATTGACCAGTATGAAAGTTTGTCGTATGTATCTACCATGTGGTTAGTAATGTGGGGATTGGGGGGAGGGTGATAAAAAATGTAAACTATTATTATGTTTTTTTTTTCTTTGTAACTAAAATGATCACTATTATGTTGCAACTTTACATTATTGCATCTCGAAGATATAATATATATTGATTAGTTATAATGAATATATCTTTTCAGAGTGATCACTGCCTGTGTGTTTAGGTACAATTAGTAGATTGTAAAAGATATTGTATTGCCTAAAATAATTTCCTAATAAATGATTTAGACTTAACAAATTTTCTTTGATTCTTATTACATTTGGCCTAATAAATTAAATATCAAACTATTCCTAATTTTTCTGATATGTATCAAGAGGTCAGTATATGATATTAGTAGTATACATTCATAATATTCTAATTATATGAGATAATTAATTAGATCTATTTTAATTAAAATTATTATACAGACTAAATTTTAAACGAAGAAATTGGAATTTCTAAGATATTTGTTAGACATTGAGATAGGATACTTAGGATGTAGATGCAAGAGCTTTTTTTTTTCTTTCAAAGAATATACATTTTAGAGATTTGATGCAACATAGGTATGTTAGGATGTGCACCTCTTGACTTACAATTTAATCCAAATATTGACTTGTCTACATAAATTAGTTCACCAGTTAATTCTACCAGATATAAGAGAATCATAGAAAAAATAAACTATCTGATAATTAACTATATCATGAATCACATACACTATCTGGTATAATTAATCATTTTCTAGATTTTTCTAAACAAACTCATTAGAACATGATAGTTCTCAATGTGTCTCAAACAATAATTGAGAAAATATTTATCACAAATTCTTTATACTATCAGAGATAGAGTTTAAAAATATAATGTCAACTACTCGTGAGCTCCAACATATTAGATAATTTTTAGAAGAATTTTACTTATTAATTCATAGATCAATAATATTTTTACTATATTAACTAAGCAACTGGATACATTACAATCAACTTGATGTTTTATGAGCAAATAATTCATACTAAGATTTATATACCTAATAATGAGCAAATTATAGATATGGGTTTGGTTTTTAATTCTTTATTTTCTTCTCTTTTATTATTTGAAATTACTCACATATAAGAGCAACTCCAATGGGAGTTGCCAAAAAAAAGAGTGATAAATGTCATTTTGCAAACTTAAACAGTATTTTGGCACTTCTAAACAATAATTTTGCTCCAATGGTTGGTGTCAAAATTGGGTGATATTTTAATAATTAAATATTTTTTTATCCAAAAGTTATTTTTTCAATCCCTTGAGAGAGTCATTGTGAGATGCAAAGTAGTCATAACTGCTATTTTACATCTTCTCTTTTCTATTTCCAAAATTGCCAAATATGACACCTCTATACTTTGGATGGCATTCTGCAACCCCCTATGCCACCCCCATTAGAGCAATAGAATTTATGATTTGAGTGCCATTTTGATAGTTATGAGGATGACACCCCTGATGGCACCTCCAATTAGAGTTGCTCTAAGTTACCTCAAATTATAAATATATACATATATAATTGATTTTATATTTTGAAAAATAATTTTTATAATTAATATTTTTAAAACTTTTTACTTATGCTATCCTCTCTCTCCCTTGTCTCAAGCTCACCATATTCCCCCATTCCCAAAATTCTCAAGGGTAGAAACGCCATTCTCAATATTTTTATGTTTTTTTACTTTGGGGTTCTCAAATGGGTTTGGCTAAATTAACGAGACTTTCAATAGAAATTGGCCTTTCCATAAAAACTCAAAACCCCCATGGGAGTGCAACTTAAGCAGCACGGCATGCATCCAATCATGAGAAACACAGAACTTGTTAATGTTTGTGGAGAAGTAGAAGCCAGCCAGTTGATGATCCACAAATTAATTAATTTCAAAAAAAAAAAAAGAGTAAAAATACGAGGAAAGAGTCCTGCTTCAGTATCTCTCGCCAAATCGGAAAAACAAAGAACCATTGCTGTTGTTGTGATCGATGGCATACTCGGCCCGAACCAACCCCAGCTGAGCCCCGACACCGTAGGATGAACCCTGCCCAGCTCGTCGATACACTGCGGTTGGGTTTCCTTTCACATCTTTTGATGATCCCAAATCATTGCCATGCTCCACAAACGCATATACGTGTGTGTTCTTCACGGGCACCCGTATTTCCGCCCCCACCTTCGTCACCATCAACAACAATAACAACCCAGCTCATGAAAATCTGTGTCTGTGTCTGTGTGTGTGTGTGTGGGTGGGTGGGTGCGCGCGCGCGCGTGTCATTATCGAGAGAGGAGAGGAGAGACGATGCAAATTTCATACCTCGAGGATGTTTCTGGCAGCTCCGAGCTCGCCCATGTTGTAACCCCTGACAGAATAAGGTCCGCCGAGGGTGAAAGCATCATAAGCTGGAAGGTCCCCTAGGCAGCCACCATAATGGCCGTGGAGGACCAGCACAGGCGGGGGTGGTTTGCCAGACCCTTCTTCCACGGCCTTCAGCTGGATAAACCTGGTCATGGTGAGTTGGTGACGGTTAAAGAATGGGAACTTGGTTCCGATTCCAAGCCCTTGGTCCGCCTGAAACACATTTCTCTGGCCAACCACGGCTCCATTTACGAATCTGGTGTTGTCCCTGGTGATATTTGCCTGGAGAAATGCCATTCGATCAACTCCAGTGCCGCTCAGCGTAGTAGGCGGTCCATCGGCACTGACCCCTCCCCCCAGCCTGGCTCTGTGGCCGTTGGGGCAGATTTTGCTATCCTTGTCACGAGCCGTTATCTCCTCCATCACAATCCCATACGTGAACTTGCTCTGGCTGCTGAAATTCTGCTTCAAAAGATGCAACAAACAACCCCCCCGGCCGTTAGCAAAGCCACCACCACAGCAGCTGCCTAGAATTGGCAAAGCAGTCGCCGTTTTACCTCTGTTATGTTGGCTTTGATGCCTGCTCGATCGACCCACAGAGGGGGAACCTCCTCTCCAGACCCACCGCCGCTGGTGAACACGGGGCTCAATTTCCTGGTGTTGAAGCAGCTCGCACGCATTGTGCGATTCCTCTGGTTACATATTCCGTCAAAATACGGATGAACGTACTCCAGCTTAAAAGCAAGATCATCCTGTTGCAGACGCAAATAAATCACAGCTCCACCATCTCTCTCTCTCTCTCTGTTCTTAAAAGAACACGAAACAAGAACAAAGAAAATGGACCCGAAGCGTACCTGGGGCAGGAAGAAATTGCTGGTCGTAACAGAACCAACTACAGATCGATTCAGCCCTTTGATGTTTCTGTGCTCGAAGGAAACTGTTCCGCCGGGCTGGACTGATAGCTGCCCATATGCGCCCACAAATGGAGTTTGTAAGTAATGAAATCGTAACCATGAATGCTGCAAATAAGATTGGTTACCAATGTGGGATGGCCCCCTCGTCCCGGCACAACAGTCCACTCTGTGCTAACTTCAGCAGATTTCTGTTCCATTTCCTTGAGCTTAATTTCTACAATTATCCCTTCCTCGTTCTTCTCGTCTGGCTTGGGATTCACCTCTATGTTTGCAAACAGCGCCAACGAATTCAAGTTCCGCAGTGCCTGCTTCCCAGCTTCGATGTTGAAGACTTCACCTTGTCGAAGCTGCAATTCGTGAACTAAGAAACCATTTGGTAATAGGAAAGCAACTATTTTGCAGGAATGAGCGAGACACCTCTTTGGGTAGTTCTCTCTCGATGACGGGAAGCTGGGTGTTCCCTTCAATGGTGTTGCCCATCTTATCTTGGAATTGAATAGATAGCTGGGTGATCTCGCCTTCTATCACCTCGCAGACGACCTCTTTGGTGTTCAGATTGCCAAAGTTGACCACCTGAGCACACGCGAACCCTTCGTCATGGTACCATTTCTGAACCCTGTCTCTGATCTTCTGCAGCAGCCTGGCGCTAACCTTCCCTTGTTCCTTTAGCATCTGCAGCACCTCTTGGTGAACATGCATCGGCAGCAAGCACGGCCTCGACTTTTCTATTCTCCTCTTGTACTCTTTCTCCTGGCTCCGGTAATACTCCAGCTTTTCCTTCTCCGTCATGTCGGAATCCATCTCCGCTAGTTTCGATTGCGGCATCATGCCCACGTTTATGCACGTGAATTTATCCGCCGATTGCCAGGTGCTTTCGGTGAACGAGATGGTGATGCTGATGGTTCCGTCGGGCTTTGTTTTCCCTTCCATGTCCACTTTCTCAAACATTCCACACGCCGCGAGCGTTTCGAGCTCCTTCTGTAGCTGAGCCTTCGTGTAGATCCCTCCTGAATGAAGAGTGACCATTTCGAAGAAGGAATCGTCCGAGCCCACCGTTGTCCCATTTCGCTTGTCCAAGAAAATAATTTCAGAAATTTTGTACTTCTTGAAGCCGTTCAGTTTGTGGAGTTGAAGAACAACGTTGGCCGGTTGGCCATGCGAATCCCAGTCCTGGGATTGCTCTTCGTCAGCCATTGCTGGAGCTGGACCGAACAGTCTTCTCCAAAACCCAAATCCTTCTCCATTTTCTCCTCCGCCTCCTCTTCCACCCCCGCCCCCATCTCCACCACCGAATAAACTGCTGTTACCACCAAAGCCTCCCGGCCCATTGTTTCCAGAAGGTGGGTTTGTAGTTGCTCGGAGGAGGAGTGTCGCGGCTGTGATCCCAGCAATGGCCAGGGGATTAGAGATTGATTTGAACAGCAAATTTCGACTCTTCGAATTTGCGGGCTTGATGTTTTTAGCAGAGGAATGTAAGGAAGAAGGAAGATTGTAGTCCGATGAGCTTGATTTCCGGACGGTCACCTGGACAAGAGAATTGTGGTGCGGTGAAACAGCAAGCAAGGTTGATCCGATAGTAGTTTTTGTGAGAACGCAGTTTGGCGAGGAGAAGGACATGACTTGAGCAGAAAAGATGCTCGCGCCCAGCGAGAACTGGTGCCAGTTCAGAATAACAGGACAGCCATCAACGGGACGATCCAAAGCTTCGTATCCATTTCCCCGATGGAGAATACACCCTCGGCCCTAGGGTCACGAAGAGAAAGTCGGGAAAACCAAAGCGATAGAAAATATCGGCGGTACGGTGCCCGGTGCCCAAGCGATATATAATTTGAGAGATTCAATTACTAAATTTCCAATAATTCAAATTTAGTTTTTTTTTTTTTTTTTTTTGATATTGCAAATTTAGTTAAAAAATTTAGTTAAAAATTAAAATGAACATACAATAGTGAGTTTTTTTTTTTTATATAAGCTAATAATCTCAAAACATTAAAGTAAACTAGATAATAAATGAAATAAAAGCTAATAATAATTTATAAAAGTAGAAACTCTTTTTTTTTAATAGAAAAAAAAATAAAAATTCTAAAAGTTTTAATTTTTAGATGTGGGCAAGGTGGAGTTCACCTACTAATTTCAATGCCCATAGATGATATTACATTCTTCTACTTTAAGTTCACATTCCTTACTTGCCAACTTCATGCTTGTTTATGTTCTTGCAGTTAAAATTGAGTTTTATTAAAAATCATTTTTTGATTAGTGTTTCTGTTTCTTGTCTTACATCTTTTAAAAATATATATTTTATTATATACAGTATATGATCTGGTGCATAGAGTTTGTTTTACTCATATAAGATCAAATCGTCAATTCTTGTGAAATATAAATTTATTATTCACAATTTATCTATAATATTATAGCGCTAGATTTTAGTAGTTCTATCTTGAGTACAGTTAATGATGAAATTTTAATTTATATTGCTAGTACAGTCGAGTGTATTGAACGAGACCATCAATATGTGATTATTTTATACTGCCATATAAAATAAAATATATCATTATTATTATTAGCATTGTCACTCTTATTCTTAAAGTAATTAATATTTATGTATACTTTTTAATTTTTATTTTGATTCATAATGAGCGAGGTCTAGAACTGGATAATTTTATCAAATATATAATGAATATTGATTGCTGATGAAATTCGTGTCTTATTTGAAGGATTGATAATGTCACCTTGAGGAAGCTTATAAGTTTTGATATTCTCAAAACATGTAGATGGATTTTGATATGGTATTTCAAATACTTAGATTATCAGTGATTTAATTATGTCAATATGTATCTATAAACTTAAAATGAAGAGTGTGATAGGTGTTAAGCAACAAAAGGCATAAATTATTTTAAATAAGTGAATGAGTACTATAATTATAATTTTGTAGTTGTATGAATTATGATTAATATAAATTATAGTACAAAATAATTTACAATAGGAGCTCGGGATCTTATTTAGGCCGGAGTATCTTCCATAGTCTCAACCAGAGCCATAAGTAATATTTTAAAGCTTTTTATTTCTTTAAAAGTATATATGCATATATATTTGAAATAATTAAATAATTTCGTGTGTGTGTGTGTGTGTGTAAATAATTAAAATATTTAATTACAATATTTGTTTTAAATATAAAAAATGAAATTATGAAATGTCACATTTAATGTAAATCATTTCATATTTTTATTTTATTTAAATTAATTGTTCGGACGACACTAGATATTGCAGCATTGTCTTCCTCGTGGAAAATCAGAATAGAAGACATATGAAAGAAATCTCTACCAGCATCAGTGACATTAAAGATTTGTTGTTCTTGTTACAAGTATATATGGATTCTACTCAAAATACAAATAACCTATCCTATGAGCATTACTGGTTCAAATTTTTTTTTTAATCCTTCGTTCTCTAGCAATGGTATCAGAGGGAATTTGTAATAGAATCATGTGAGGATGGGTTAGGTTTAATGAATGTGTAGATGCATGTGGTTATGGATAGTGGTTATGGTTATGGATAGTGGTTATGGTTATGGATTGTGGTTATGGTTATGGATTGTGGTTATGGTTATGGATTGTGGTTGATGAAGTCATGTGAGGCATTCTAACCTCTATTGACTAAGTTAAACAACTCGACTATGCTTTATGGATTGTTGCTATGGTTTTTCATTAATAAGTTGTAATTTGCACTTATTTTTTTGTGATTTTTCTCATGGGGTTGTAATTTTGTACTTCTCCTTGATATTCTATAATGGTGGTGGTTGAAGTGGCTAATGACGGTGGTTGAAGTGGCTGATGACGGTGGTTGACATAGCTAACGATGATGCCCATGGTGTAGATGTGGCCAACAATAGTGCAAGTGGCGATATTCATTGCCGGCAACAAAAAGTGTGTTGGTTTCCATGGCCAACAATAGTGCCGGTGGCGATATTCATTGCCGTAAATAGTTACTATGGAGGCTATCATGGCCAACGACAGTGTTGGTGATGACATTCATTGCTTGAGATAAAAATTTTGGTGATTGTTATGACCAACAACAATGTTGGTGGTGATATTCATTGTTATTAATGGTCACTATGGTAGTTGTCATGGCAAATGACAATGCTGGAGATATTATTTGCAGCTAGTGATGATTACTGTGCTAGTTGACATGATCAATGATGGTGAAATTTGTGGTAGTTGCAATAATTGATGGTGCACATGGCAGAGCTAATGGTAGGAGAGTCTAATAGTAGTGGAGTACAAAGCCAAATTCCAAAATTGGAGTAGAATCTATTTATTTTGTTTTGGAACACTGCCCCAAACCATTAGGATACTAACCCAAGCCCTAAACTTCCTCTTGGAAAGTCTAAGGTTATAAGTGTCTTACATAGTTGTGGGGTGTTCAACATTTGGATATATGTGATGCTTAGTCATCACGTATTTATGGCATGTACATGTGTGTGTGTGTGTGTGTGTGTGTATTTGTAGCATTTAAATATATATATATTATTGTGACATGTACATATATGACATGCATATATATATATATATATATTTGTAGCATTAGAATGCATATAGTCATGGATGTGATAGCGTGCATGTATATATGTATAACAACTAGTATGATAGTTGTGTGTCGAAAATGGAAAGTTAGTACAACCTTCAAATATAGAGTGCCGCATGTTTTTTTTTTTTGCTAAAAACCCTTGATTTTGAAATATCTAAGAGTGTGAGAAATTTCATTTAGAATGGATCTCATGGTCTCCATCACTAGTTTGAAGGTTATTCAAGTCAGTAGGCTTCTTGGTCTTGGTAAATTCATCTTTTATCTAACTAACTGAATTGTAGATATACATAGCACAACCCATAATTAGGTAATTCTACAAATTGTTTAAAGGAATCACTTCTCCATCTAAATAATTCATTTAAGGAATGATTAGTTTAGAATTATGTGATGGTTTATCCTTAACTAAGAATAATAGCATCTTATTTTTATAAGTCACTACAATTATTTGTAGGAAAAAAAGATAAGTCCTCAATTTAATCTTGTTTAGCATGGTTGGCTACATAGATAATAAGTTTAATAGAAATTAGCTTATTTGAATAAATAATAAATAATATATATCATCCCATTGAAGCATACTTTTCATGTTGTGTCAGACTGATGATAAATTTATTCAAGAATTGAAGGAGGGGATCAATTCTTATTATAGAATTCATGTTGATAAACTTATTGTAAGATTTTGATGTATTTTTAAAGAAAAAATCTTTCAACCCACTAACCAGTTACCACCATTCTTAAAAAGAATAAAATCGATAGGATCAATTATATAGATTAAAAAAACATTGACATTATCCTAATTGTTGATAACTATATATTTATACTCACATATCTATGCTTGGATAAACCTCATGAAGAAGAAGTCGATGAGGAATGGATAGTTGATGAGATGATGAGGTGTTATATTTTGACTTCTATGTTAGTATTTGTCCATGACTACTTCATATGATATGATACCTAATCTCAAAAAAATACTTGGGAATCAGAGTATCAGAATCATTTTTCCAGACAGAAAGCCATGAGGAACTGATAAATACTACTATTGTCAGAAATACCTAATAAATAGAAATGTTGCTAGATAGAAAAGATGATTGATCTTCTGAATAAACTAAAGATTATTTGAGCTGAGATTTATTGCGGATTCTCTGATTGATAATATTCTTTTATCACTATCATATTCTTATATGCAATTCGGCCTAAACTATAACAATAATACATCTGAGTGTACTTTGGCACAATTGCTTAAAGAATTAATATTTACTAAAAGTATTATCAGAAAACCATATAGGGGTATTTGTGACTAAAAGGAATTTTTCTAAACCAAAAAATAAGAATAAGAAATTTTAAAAACATGCTCATGTTCCATCGACAGCTCCTAAATCACAAGTGAGAGTGAAAAAACCAAAAGGACAATATTTCCATTAAAAGTAGTAAGGACGCTAGAAGAAATAATATTTAGTTCATCTCATCAACGTGAACAATCAAAATAAATATCAATTAGTAGTTGTTAAAACATGCTTATCAGTGGTTTCTATGGATACTTGGTGTCTAGATATGAGTGCCACTAATCATATTCGCAATTCATTACAATGGTTCTAGGAAACTAGATAATTAAGTGATGGTGACATGATCTTCATATGAAAAATACTACAAACGTAGTAGCATTTGTAGTGAAAGAAAGCTTACTTTAGGTTGAGAGAAATACTATTTAATTTTGAAAGATTACTTTTATGCATCTTCTATAAGAAGAAAATTGATTTCTATTTCTAGTTTGGTTAACGATAGATTTTCCTTTTTATTCATTGATTTTTTCACTATCTACTTGAATAAGAAGTTTATCTATGTTGGTATATTAAAAGATATTTTTTATATTATAAATACTATCTTTACTCCATTATAATGTTGTGAGTTGAATAATACAAACCTATTATCATATAAGAGAATATCTTCTTGATATAAACTAGACCTATCTTTAGCACTTATGTCTGTGTCATATAAATCTATTTCAAATATTTTTAAAAATGATTATAATTATACGATTAACAATTTAATGTATGTATTAATACAAATATTTAAATATCTTTATTAATTAATTCAAATAATAATTTGTATATTTTTAAAAAATTTATAATGATAAAAATAATTATTTTAGTCTTTATTAATATAAATTTTTATCGCAATATCTTATTTTTATGATTATAAGAGGATGAGGTGTCTTTCAAGAATATCTCATCCATAGACCATGATAAACCTTTAATATACAAAATTACATCAAATATTAAAATAAATAATATATAAAACAAAAAAATAATAATTCAGTATAGATTAACGATTGAAATAATTCCCAACCCAAATAACTATTGAAAAATCTCTATCTAAATGCATTTATTTTGTGAAAATAATTATTTAAGGACTAATCGCTTGCAATTAATATATAATCATAAAAATTTTTTTCCTAAAAATTATTTAGTGAGGATTTTTTCTCGAGTTAATTAGCTAAAGAAAATCATTCTATAAATTCATTGCTAAAATTACTGCCATTCTTTGCACCAAAATTTACGATAATATTAGCTAGGGATAATTTTCATTTGAAAATTTCCATCTCTAATCCATCACAAATCCTTCGCAAATCCATTTTAATTTTTAATTCAATGTAAACTTACATATTTTTTTATTATTCCCTAGCTAATCCCTCACAAATTAGCTAGAGATTATTTCTCTAGCTAAATTTCCATAACTAAATATACAATTTCTTGTAGTGGTAGTTTTTAGTAGTTTATTACTTTTATTGATGATTACACAAGATTTGAGTATATTTATTTGATATGTCATATGTCCAATACCTTTGAGAAATTCAAAAAGTACAAAACAGAAATAAAAAAATATCAAAATAAATATCTCAAAATACTAAGATTTGATCATGTTGACTAGTACCTATTACAGAGTTTATCGATTACTTATTGAATCAAGGAATTACAACCTAGTTGTCTACATTTGGCATACCACAGTAGAATGGTGAGACAGGAAGAAAGAATAAAACTCTTATTAATATGGTAAGATCAATGATAAACTATTCGGATATGCATGATTCCTTATAAAGATATAGGTTAGAAAAAATAGCTTATATTTAAAACTTATTTCTATCTTAATCTGTATCTGCTACTCCAATTGAATTTTGGAATACCCTAAAGGAACTAAAAGTGGCCTATTTTATAGTCCAAATGATTAGGAGTCATTATTAACACCAATGCATGATTCCTAAAAAATACTATAGAACAAACCACAAGCCTAAGGTGGGAATGTCCTGGAGGTGCTAAAAAAAGATAAACGAGCCCAAACTTCTTCAATACCAATAACACAAGAAGAAACATCACAATGTAATATCTCAAATACCTTATTATCTCATCATAATGAAAGAATTATTAATTACAATATTGATATTGAATATCATGAACCTATCATTATTGATATGCTAGTTGCATAGCCAAAAGGAAATGATCATAATGGTTCCCATCAAGTGTAAGTGGATCTATAACAAAAAGAGAGAACAAATGGTAATATTAAGACATATAAGACTAGATTTGTTGCAAAAGGATTTACTCAAAAAGTGAGAATTAATTATGAGGAAACATTTTTATTGGTAGTCATGCTAAAGTCAATATAATATAGATTCTCTTGTCCATTGCATCTCATTATGCCTATAAGATTTGGTAGATGGACATTAAAACTATATTTGTGAATGAACATTATAAGAATAGATCTATATGATGTAGCCTAATGATTTATTAAAAATTGCCAAGAGCACAAGTTGTGTAAATTAAAGAAATCCATTTATGGACCAAAACAAGCAATTAGATCTTTGATTACTTGTTTTGATCAAGCCATTAAGTCGTATGATTTTGATGAATGTTAGCTTGTGTATTATATGTATTTGAAGTGGTGTAGTAGGTGGTATTCTTGGTATCATATGTAGATATATTACTCATTAGTAATGATGCGAGTTTGTTGTCTTAGGTTAAGGTATAATTGTCCAATCAACTCGATATGACAAACTTCGGAGAAGTTACTCACATTCTTGAGATTAAGCTTTTGCAAGATCACAATAAAAGAATATTAGGTTTATCTCAAGTTATTTATATCGATTAGATATTAATTTATTTTAGCATGAAAATTTCCAAAAAGGATTCTCTTCCATTCAGTCATGGAATCACATATCAAAAGATCAATGTCCCAAAACACCTAGCGAAATAGAGAGAATAAAGGCAGTTCTTTATGCAATACTATATACTAGACCTAATATCTATTTGACTATTGGCATGATAAGTAGATATCAATCTTACATAGTATAAGAATATTTGATAGTAGTAAAACATATAATCAAGTACTTGAAAATGACTAGAGATTATATGTTTGTATACTAAGTAGACAATCTCATACCTATTAGATATATAGACTTGGATTTTCAATTAGATGAGGATTTAAGAAAGTCTATCTCACAATATATATTTACCATTGAAAGTGGAGCCAATAGTTCAAGGAGCATCAAGAATCTTGTATTATTGATTCCACCATTGAGCTTGAGTATGCTGTAGCTTTAGAGGCAGCCAATGAGGCTGTATGGATCAAGAACTTCCTAATATAACTAAGGGTCATTCTTTTTGTGCAACTACCTACCACACTTTACTTATACAATAGTGGAATAGTTACTAATTCAAATTTATTTTAAAACCCATAATAAGGTAAAACGCATTGAGCATAAATATCATATCATAAAAGATATTTTAGGGGAGAAAATGTCATGGCAACTAAAGTTAGCTTCAGAAAATAACATGGCATATCCTTTTACAGAGATCCTTCCAACTAATATTTTTAATAGACATGTACAAGGAATGGGAGTCAGACATGTGGCATCATGACTTTAAGTCTAGGTGAAAGATTGTTGGAACTTATTTATACTAAAAACCTTTTCTTAATTTACATTCTTTTCCTTATTTTAATAAAAAATTTTACAATAAGCTAAATTTCTAGAAATGCATATATCCTTTGTTCTATATAGTAGATGATTTGGTGCATAGAATTTGACATATTCATAGAAGATTAAATCGCTAGTTCTTATGAAATATAAGTTTATCATTCGTAATCTAGATAGCACTACACAATCTATTAATATGATTCTAGTGTTATATTTCTACAGTTCTATCTTAACTATGGTGAAAAATAAAGTTCTAACTTCTAGTACTAGTATACTTAAGTATATTAGATGAGACTACTATGGTGAAATGTTTTAGTACATGACATGTAAAATAAAATATGTTATTGTTATTATTAACTTTTTTAATCTTGTTCTTAAAATAATTAATGTTTGTGTGTACTTGTTAAAAGTTTTTTTGATTCATAATCAGTAAGGTGTATAAATACATTTAGGAACTTTATGAATTAGATAACTTTATGAATTGTAATTGTTAATGGAATCTATATCCTATTTGAAGGATTGATGATGTCCCCTTGAGGAAGCTTATAAGTTTTAATATTATCAAACCCTGCAAGTGAATTTTGATACATTATTTCAAATTAGTTTAGTGGAAAGTCTCAATGAAATAATTAGAGATTTCTTGAATTATATTATCAATGATTTATTCAATCAAAAGGTATTTATAATATTAATATGTGGAGCTTAATAGGAGTTAAGTAACAATAGGCACAAATTATTTTAAATATATGAGGGAGTATAGTTTTAATTCTATAGTGATATAAATTATAATTAATGTAAATTATAGTGCAAAATAATTTATATAAAAAGCCCAAACTCTTTTTTGGTTAGGGTCTCTTCCATTGCCTCATTTAGAGCCATAAGAAATGCTTTAAAGTCATTTTTTTTTTAAATGTGTTTGTGTTTATAATCGGAATAATTAATTTGATTAGAGTTGAATTATTTGAATTTATTATGAAATCAAAGTAATTGATTCGAAATTAAATTAATCTTGTTTATATATATTTACATATAAAATTAAAATCATTAATAATAGTTTTTTAAATATTAAAAATGGAATACTGAAACATCAGATTTAATGTGAAGCACTTAATATTTTTTTATGTATTTAAAATGATGGTTCGGACGATGCTACACACTGTAGCATTGTCTTCCTTGTAGAAAATTGAAATAAAGGATATACGAAAGAACTTTCTGCCAGTAATGGTGACTTTAGAGGTTTGTTGTTCTTGTTATAAGTATAATTTGATTGTACTCAAAATACAAATAACCCATCCTATGAGCATTATTGGTTTGGATGCTTTTTTAAAATCTCTGATTCTCTAGCACTTGCTAAGTCATAGAAAGTTATATACCATATAAACTTATCATAGTTGATTGGCTTACATAACATCTACTACATTCTCATTAGTTTGAATATTTCATAAATCTATACTTTATTCTTCTACTTTTTCTCATATACAGTGATATATTACTTTGATATATTTTATCTTTGGGTGAAATATTAGTTTCTTTGCTAATTATAAAACACTCTACTATTACAAAATAAAGTAATTTTATTTTAATTGTGCCCAAGCTCTTCCAATAATATTTATAACTAGATTGCCTCTTTACTAGTCTATCTAGTTGTAACATACTCAACCTCCATCATAGAATTAGACACAATTGATTATAGCTTTAAAATCTTACTTATAGCTCCAACAACAATATAAGCATAACTTGCGGTGGACTTTCTATTATCAATATCTAAGTATTGTCTATATCAACATAGTCTCTCATAATAAGATCCAAACTTGTATAACATAGTACAATATTTGAGGTTTTTCTCATATATCTGAGAACCCTCTACACAATACTCTAATGCTCTCCACCAAATTTTGTCAAAATTCAACTAACTAATAACATTGCTTGTGCAATTCTAGTCTTATATAAATCATAGTGAGCATCAAACTTTTAACTACTGGTGCATATGGTACAAAGATTTATTTCTCCTCTCTTCTTAAATGTTAGGACAAATACTTGAAATTAATTGAAAATGGGATATAAATTAGCTTATTATCATGTATGTTAAAGCATCACAAGATCTTGTTTAAATAGTTATCTTGAGATATCCAAATCTTTTTGATATTTTTTTCTCAATGAATCTACATCCCTAGAATCTTATTTTCTATTCAAAGTCATTCATATCTAACTTCCTAACTAATTATGGCTTCAATTCTTAGATTCGACCTTTATTGAGGCATAATATCAACAAGTCATCGACATACAATAATAGAATGATGAAGTCATTTTTACCCTCAAAAAATGTTAACCTGTTTCAGTAATACTTTCTAGTTAGAGTTTATAAATTTTTTATTCAAGTTTTCCATAAAGAAATATAGTTTTAACATCCAAGTAGTCCAAATATAAATCAAATATTGTACACAATACAATAACTACCCTTATTATTCTAAGATAATTCACTAAGAAAAAAATCTCATTGAAGTTGGTCTATTTTTTCTTAGCATATCTATTTACCACTAATCTTACACAATACTATTCTACTTGATCTTTACTATCCTTCTTGATCATTACTATCCTACTTGATCTTATATACTCATTTGTTACCAATGATTTTTCTTCCAAGTGGCAATAGTACTTGCTTTCATGTCTTGTTCTTGTATTGAGTTTAAATTTCTTTCTACATTGCCATCATTCATAAAGATGCATCTATGCAACTTGTAGCTTCATGAAATGCTAATGATTATCTATCATCTATTAAAAACAATATGCAATATTACTCTTCATCACATATTTTGAGTGTCATGCAGGAATCTTTCTATCATGAGTTGACTAATTAAATTATAGAGCTTCAAAAAAAAAACTTATTCTTGGGCCTCATGCTATGGTGTTTACTTCTTAAATATTAGATTTTCTTGTGTCAAATTATCTTCCACTTGTACAATTAAAGTCTATGAAACTTTGTTAAACGTGATATCATTTTGATCCATTCTTTTTAGTTGATTTTTTATAAAGATTATATTCCTACTAATAGTAACCTTGTGAATATTGAGATCCCAAAAACAATACCCTTTTACTCCATCATACTCTAAGCATATATATATTATGGATTTTGAATACAACTTTTTTTTTCTTGGGTGTTGCACATCACATATACAAGATTATTTAGTATGCCGAATACTAAATTATACTAACCACTTGATATAATTTTTATAATGTATTTGATTGAAAGAGAGCTTTATTAATAATGATTTTATAAAAACTAAGATTTGAAGGATTTTGCTGAATAATTGTGAAATTAGGAGCATAAGCAGCAATCACACCCAACACCATGACTTTATGTTATAAAGTGAAAATACACAAGTCATTACCATATTCTAACATCGTGACTTTGTGTTACAAAAGTAAAATGAACAAATCATTACATTGTGTTATGGAACCATTGTGTCATTTTGTTATAGAGGTTAAATGAGCCATTAAGCCTCTTTACAGTATCACAACCATCAAGCAGAGACCAATGATGTAGCTTTTTGTTATAGAATCCAAGGTTAAAGCTATGATTGTCATTTAGCACTATGACTTCCTATTAAAAAATACATAATAGATGCTCAAGTATATAAAGAAAACCCTAAGATCATATGAGAGATCCATAAGAGATACAAGGATGTCTCAAAAAGCTCCATAACTTCTTTTTTGGGATGATCCACAAGCAATAAGGGTGATACAATGCACAAGTATAAATTTTATGAGGTGGACATACATTCTGACTCCCTCCTATGGGAAAAATCAAAGTTAAATTGAATAAGTTTTGAGGGATTTATATTTTGAAGCCTACATTCTTTCGAGGGCTAAAATTAGATACCTAAGTTCATATAAGTTAAATTTCCATTTGTCTTATATATTATTCTTTCTAATTTTAGTTTAAAAAAATGATATAGGGATGCTATAAAATATTTATTATGATGGATACTATTTTTTATTCTTTAATGTGATGTTTTATTGTGATATTATTTGGTTTTGGATGATTTGGTAGTTAGATACAATTGAGTCTATGGTTTTGGCTATTTGTAAGTTTATGCATGCTTAGAGTGGTGGTTGGAGACAAAAAAAACTATAAATGTGACTTATGGCCAAACCCATATGCTAATTTCTAAAATTAAGGTATGATTAATTAAGGTATAAAAGAGACTCATTTATAATGTAGGAAGACTCATTTGATGTGACCACAATGCATGAGACAAACACATATGTTAAAACCTAAAAGTAAGGTATGCTTAATTATTGTGAGTATGATATTTATGAAGCTGAAAGTATGTATACTTTTATAGGCCAATCCATTATTCATGTTTTAGAGAAACTAACCTTCTATTGATATTAGATGATAAATATAACATTATCTTAAGGTTTTAAATTTAGTGTGTGTGTGAGCCATCTATTATAGTGGGGGAAAATGATAGGTAAGCCATGTGATAGGCATGAATGGATATCACTTGTATAGTGATGAAAATCATATGAGTTGCATTTGGTTGTATGGCTTCCACCAATGAAATACAAAAGAAAATATATATTAATTGTGAAAGTATGGTTCCAATGAAGAAGAAAGTACAAATATTTATATTGCCTCATCAATTATTATTAAGAAATATACTAGAGGTCGAAGAATAATAATGCATATTCAAAGCAACCTTTAAGGGCAATAAATGAGTTGCCTAAAAGGTGAAGATTTGTGAATGACCTTCGAGTAGGAATGATATGTTATCTCACTAGTAAAGTATTGAGTAGATGACTATGAAGAGAATATCATTGGGAAGAGCTCAATAGTTAATAATCATATTGAATGCTAGTAGGGAAAGAGGTAATTCCATAATTTTCTAGTCTTCATTCTATGACTATACAAAATTACCAAGACTATTTGTGAATTTCATCACAAATAAAAATATAAATCATCTTTAGAATTTAGGATTTATGACTTGAATCATATTTATTATACCAACTAGAGTAGATCTTAATTATCATTAATTGATCTAACTATAAGTACAATCTATATAAGATTGATATCTAGACTAAAGATCTACTTTGTTACTTGTATGAATAATATACTTATGGAACGATGTTGGATGAAAACTCTTGCCCACCTAGTTTTTGTGATGCACCTAACCATAAAATTAGCTATTATAACAATGTCACAATAAGGACATCCAGAGAAATATGAAGTCGAATAATCTACTAGCTTACTAGTCTAAATCTCCATCAATATTTTAAATTAATTATAATTGATGATGATTGATTATCACATAACAAGTAATATCATCTACTTTTGCCCAAAAAGTGTTGGGTAGATTAATTGTCCTCAACATAGCTATTGTTTATTTTGATAAAGTTTTGTTCATCTATTCGACTACTACATTTTGTTGTGGAATGTATATGATTTTAATTATAATTTGATACTTTCATGCTTAAAGGTGGAAAAACTTATCATCTATATACTCTATTCTATTATATATCCTCATGAACTTAATCCTTTTCCTAGATTAATATTTCACCCATGATTTTAAGTTTTAAAAAATTGAAATTACATCTGACTTTTTCTTGATTAAGTACACTCAACATCTACATGAATAATTATCAATAAAAGACAAAGTACTTTGCTACTCTTTGAAATATTTTTGGAAATTCTTATACATAAGAATAAATCAAATCTAAAATTCACTTACTCTTTGAAAATGATTTACTGAATGCAAATATATGTTGCATATTTGTAACATATTGCTCATAAAAAAATATATCTACCAATTTAAGTCCTGGAAGTAACTTTCTATTAGAGAGAATCATTAGACCATGTTATGACATGTTTCCTTATTTGAGATATCACATTATTATTTGACCTTTCTCATTTGCTAATTAATATAACATATGTATCAACTTTATTTACTATTTCCTCTTTAAGCATGAATAGATTTGCTATGATCTTTCTACTTTCATAATCACGAGCATACCTCTCACATTATCATCTCTTTCTCATCCCTTTCTCAACATAAATTTTGCATCCAAGATTATCTATTTATCACAAAGATAATATATTTTTTCTTTAAGTCTTTTACATGTCATACTTCTGAATTATGTGAACTATACTATCAAATATTTTTATTTTAATAATATTATTACCAATAATATTCAAAGTATAATCATCACCCTAGTGTAAAGAACCTCCTAAGATTGGTTTGTATGTTTGAACTCATTCTTTTCAAGATGTTATTTGCCATGATGCTCTTAAGTCTAATAACCATATATTTGTAAACTATTTCTATTCTTTCAACTATTATTATTGCCTTACTATACAAAATAATAGCATCAGTATTTATACTTATTATATTTTCTTTATTATTTGATGACTCATTATTCTCATACTTTTTATTATACCAATATTCTTTTTTGAAGTATCATTTCTTGCCATAGTTATATCACTTAAATTTTCTTACTTCTAAAATTTGATCTACCATAATTTTGCCTCACTTGGATATATTCTATTGATCTCCCTCGTATCACTATCAAAGCTTCTACTTGATGTAAAGATGCAAGTTTGTCTTCCTATTCTCTATGACTTCTTTCTTATTTTAAGATAGCAAATGCAATATCATTGAAGACTATATTGTTCATAAGGACAGCATTTTCCATATTAATGATGAGTTGATCATACAAATTAGGTAGACTTTTAAATAGAATTTCAGCATATTCAAATTAATCTATTTTTATGACCCAATATTGTAAGTTGAAAAATATAATATTTAGGATATTGATATAGTTAATTAATATTATAGATTCATCATTTGAAGAGTATAAAGTCTCATCTTTTAGAAGATCTTGTTATAAAGTGACTTTACCTCATACAACCTTGTGTAAGTATCTCAAAATTTTTTTAGCAGTATTTCTTTCTACCATATTGGGTACTACTCCATCAGTTAGTTTCAAATATAGATTGATATTTATATTACAATCTATCTAATTTTACTTATCTTTAATAATTCTAATGACCATTTTTTTTCAATTAAATCTAAGAAATTATCATTCCTTAAAATTGTCTTGATTTTCATTTTCTATAATAAAAATGTACTCACATTAAAATTTTTTTACTTCAAATTTTGCTGCTAAATACACCAAAAAAGTTCTCAGTTAACTAAAAGGGTTGCAATATCATTTTTTAAACCATAGAAAATTCATGCTAAAAATGATTTAGGATTAAGATTATTTATAAAAAGAAAAATCCTCCTTTTATAGAAGAAAAAATTAGAAATCCTAAAGGGATTTTTGATGTGGGCAAGATGTTACATCCTATTATCCATCATCTATCCATATATGAGCCTTAGGGCCTCGATGTTGAAACATGTATGATCCTTGTATCGACAATATGAGTAAGGCAATTGAAAAAAAAATATTAAGGCACATATCCAACATCCATTGGGATCTAACTTGTGTTATCCAAAATTGGGCAATCTATCCCTTTTGTCAATCAAACTACCATATTGATGGTAAACAAACATTGAATTGTAGTCATTCTAATATAATCTTATTTAGCCAAAGACTATAAGCATAGCCCAGTAAAATATTGAATGCCAAATTGCTAATTCAAGCACATCACTGTGTTGTATATTTTATCACGTTGTTTTAATTTTTAGCTTTGTGTTCATTTAAATATCACCCTATTCAACTAAAGTATCAAACTAATTTTGAAAAAGGCTTTTTATTCTTAAAATTATATTACTTGTAAAACATATTGTGTTATGTTTACTTGTGGGAAACCAAGTTATATGGTTTAACAATTTCACTTTCAACAACATTTTTGTCGTGGAAAATTAGAGCCTATGCCTAATTATCAAGATATTAGGTATCATAATTTCTTTTATTTTCATAAAATCTAGTTAATTAATTTTAGTGATTTCTATTAACTCTTTTATTTTTTTTTCTAAATATTTAACTAAATGCACAGTGGAATTAATTTTGGTGCAAATACACATAGGGTATTTGTGTGAGTGAGAGTGAGTGAGTGTGTCTGTGTGTGTGAGACAACATTATAGAATGATCAATCAACACAATTCTATGTTAATTTATATAGCCATACAATAAAAGACACACACCACAACTTTAAATTCTATCAAAAATATATTTTTTATTCCCAAAAAATATATTTTTTCAATTGCTGAAATTACATTTTCTATTCCTTTGAAAATTTATTTTCCAATTCTATCAAAATTAAATTGTTCAATTATTTCTAAAATTTTAATTTTTTGAATTCTATCAAAATTAAAATTGTTTCTTCTATCAAAAAATTAATTTTCTTTTCTTCAAAATATAATTTTCAATTATAAAAAAATATTTTAAAATTTTAAAATAGTTAACATTGAAAAATATTTTAAAATTTATATGAATTTATTCTACCCCAAAAAATATATTCTGCTGGTAATTTTGGTAGAATACACAAAAAAAGTATGTGTTGAATTTAAATTACATAAATCTATAGATTGATTACATACTTATGACCCATTTGATAAAACTGAAAAAATTAAGTACTGAAAAATAAGTGCTGAAAAATTAAAATTGAATTTTATAAGTATTAAATTTGTATTAAAAAACTATTTGTTAAATTACTATTAATTAAATACTGAATTTAAATATATTATTTGATAACTATCCAAATTTGTAATATAAAAATAAAAATTAATGAGCAACTAGTTGATTTACTATCTCCTCTCTTAAATTAATCATGAAAGAGAGTTAGGGTTAGGGTTTGTGGTGGCGGAGAAAGGAGGAGGAGAAGATAAATTCATAAATTGAACTGTATCATGAATGAGAAAACAAAAATGAAATGAAAAAAATGACAAAATGATAATTTTTTTAAAAATATTTTGTTGAAAATTTTCTACATTCAACATCAAGTAGGACTATACCTACTTAAAATTTTCAATGAATTTTCACTTAAAATTTAAAATTTTCAGCTCCCAATATTTTTTTATCAAATGCATGTAAAATTTCAAACCATTGAAAATTAAAATTTTCAATGGTTTGAAAATTTTAAGTACATTATCAAACAGCCCCTTAATGTTTAAGTGTTCATTAATCATAACAAAACACTTAGAATTCTCATAATATTCCATCAAAAAATCATCTTGATTTAGACAAAATGGATTACAATGCTCTTCAACATGTTCCAATGATTAATTTTACGAGAAATCTGAAATTTATTTTGTGCACCATGTTGGAGGAAGGCATGGGGTTGGTTTAGTAGATATTTCGATACCACTACAAATATTAAGAATATTAGTATTTTGCAGTGGAATTCACAATCCACTTAAATCAAAATTTGTTTCTATGGCGCAACATAAATTTTAAAATTCAAAACCAAATGAAATTAATTTTTCTATTTTCAAAATAATATATTGTATTAAAATAAAATTTAGTCTGAATTTTATTTTATTATAAACCCACATAAATCAAATCTAAATTTTCAAATACCCAATTCACTTAACTTAAAATTAAGAATCAATTCAATCCACAATCCAAAAATAGAAAAAAATTATATCACACTTAAAATGTCAAATGTTCAATTTATACATCGCCTATACAAATAATATAAACTAGAAACTTCTTCACAATAACTAAAAATTAGTAAATCATAAAATATCCAAGACTTGTGTTTTGAACCAACAAAAATTTTCTAGAATATAAAATCATAGAAATCATAAAATCCAAAATAATAAAGCAAACTTGTGATTTTGGGAATAATATTCTGAATGTGATTCCACATAATTTTTTAATTTAGGAAATTATTTTTTCTCGACAAGAAATCTACAATCATTAAATATTTAATTTTAAACATAAGATAACTTTTCTCCATGAATTCATCAAGACAACAATTAGCAACTTCTTTCAAAGTTGTGTCTAAAATATGTTTTTCTTTTTCTTTTTTTTTTTAGGTTTCAACCATATGAGAGAGAAAGGGGAGTCTTATGTACAATGCACCATGTTTAGCTTATGTAATGAAAAAAAAAAACACTCGTTTTGCCCCCTTCCCCCTCTTTACTATTGATGGGGGCACTCCCTCATCTACTCTTAAAAAATGTGAAATTAAGTTGAAATTTTATATTAATTAAAAGTTGGGGAATTTTCAATTATAATCCCTAAGTATTTGTTAAATAACTGATTTTTAAATAATTATTATAAAATATTTCAAAATCCCCAAATTATCTAAAATTCATCAAAAAAGTCCCCCCGCCTGAATTTATATGTTAGTCAAAATTAACATAAAATATGTAAATATAATTTTACCCATGAAAATGTTAAGTGAACTAAAATTATAATTTTTCCCTTGGGTATCAAATTAAATTTTATCCAAAAAAAAAAACCAAACTACCCTTACGTACTAAACAAATTAGATAGCATTTGAAAGTACAAAAACATCCATTTTGTTGTTTCTATATATATATTTTTTTCCTATTTTGTTTTTTTTCAAAAGTTATGACATGTACAGGCGTGCTAGAGATTTGAAAATACGTAGCTATAGCATGATAAAATTATGATTTTACCTTTCTTTACAAAACTAAATTTCAAATCAATTTTCCACAAAATATGTTAAAACCAACAAAAATGAAAAAAAAAAACCATAAAATATAATGTTGATTCACCAAACAAATATGGACTGAGAAATGAAAGTAGTCACTTGCTTGCTTGATGATGAGTGCTCGTCGATGATGAACAAAGAGATGGCATGGGACGATGGTAGTTGGATGGTTCGATAGTAATGGGTTGGAGTGTTCGATGGTAATGGGTTGGTGTGAAGGATCCGTGAGTAAGAGCCTAAAGTGAGGGTGGTTTGTGAATGACTTTTGATATGAGTTTGGCTTTTTCTGTGGGGCTTCCTCTCTTTTCATAAACGGTGGAAAAATGGTAAGTTGAATTTTTAAAATTTATTTACTATTTATTTTCCTTTTTTTTCTTTATTTTTTTGGGTCATACATGTGTCCCTTGTTTATATTGCCATAGATATTACCAACTTACCCTCATCAATGTTAACTTTGACTATCTAAAAGCTAACGGGAGGGACTATTTTGATAAATTCTATATAATTTAGGCTTTTGAAATATTTTATAATGTTCATTTAAAAATTTGACGTTTAACAAAAACTTAGGGACTAAATTAAAAATTCCTCTTAAAATTTAAAACTAGTCCATTCAATTCTGAATTTTTAATTGCACTGGTAAATAAAACACAAATTCAAAATTTAAAACAAGTATTGTGTGAATTTTTAAAACTAGTACATTAAATCTAATATGTATATAAATGCACAAAGGCTAAAATACTACACCAATATGAGAATGTGTTCTTAAGACATATTCACACATACTATAATCTATAAAACATAAAATACCCAAAAATTATATTTTTAAATAAGATAGTTTTTATAGAATATAAAACTCTAGAGATCAAAAATTAAAAACAATAACATAAATATAGGGGGGAGAATGCTACAGATGTCATTTCATGTTATTTTAGTTTTCTATCTAATAACTGTCAGCTTCAATTGACTAAGGAATTGGCAACCTTTAATAAATCCAATTACTAGACAAAAGAGGAGAGTGTATCTAGTAATTTTATTTTCAACAATCATTGAAACACAACAAAATCATTGGAGGATCCTGAGAGATCTTTGATAATAAGAAAAAAGATAGGAAGAAGGTTTTGTATCTTAGTCTTCTAACCAAAAATGAGAACAACCTTATCATTTTTTTAGCATCCAAGTGAAAAATGGATTGTCTATTTTATCCAACAATAAACCATCATCTGTTTTGTTCATTTTTTTTTTCATTTAAAACACATTAGGAGGCACTCCCCCATCCAAGACACCCACTCATGCTTCTTTAAAATATGGGAAATTTATGTTTTTCCTTTTTTTATATATATTTTTTGAATTTAAAATGCGGAAAATTATTGCATGTTCTTGGTCCAGCATGCTTCGCACCTACAAAAAACTAAAAACAAAAAAAAAATATTAGTAACTAAAAAATAACACATACATGATTAAAATAACAATTATATATTATTTTTTAAAAAATAAAATACTCAAACTAAAATTTAAATCAAATAAAACTTAGGCTACCTAAGTCAGAAAAACCCAATAAATCTCGTTCTCTCTTTGAGAGATATCAAATGGGTCTTATTGTGCCTGTATGCCCCGAATTTCGGTGGTTTGGTTGAGCCACAATGCCTTGTAGGACATGACATGAAAGGGTGAGCAGGTCTTACCATGCCAGCGCATCTTCATGGGAGGTTGGTCTTGCACGGCTCGATGAGCCACCTTCTTCAATTGGGCTTGTTAGGTCATGCAGGGTTGGAGCAAGTCATGACGAGACCAAGTTGTCTCAGTCGAGAAGGCAATGGCATGTCGCTGTCATTGGTTAGTGGCAAGTGATTAGACCTATGCAAACTCCATAGTGCTGATTGCACTATAGTATAGTGCACACTAGGTGGTGGACACTCAATACTAGCTAATGTAGTGGCCATTGGATGAGTAGCGATGGGAAATGACCAGTCATGTTGCCAGTGGCCAATGCCTGTGGTAGTGCCTAAATGGCATCAAATTTCTTTTTTAAGTTTGAGGTAAAATTTTGGTTTTCAAAAATTAAAATATTAAAATTAATTTATACTACACTATAAATTAAAATGGATCTATTTTAGAACTCAATCAAAAAAATTACATTTGTTTTGACTTTTGATTTCACACAATGACAAAGAACAATAATAGGGGGTTTTTTAAATAACAATCACAATATCAGCAATATGCATACTAGGCCTCTAATATCCATGATTAGTCTATGCCAATATTATTGTTTGAATCATCATGTCTAATTTGAAAGTTAGTGCTAGTGGTGGCCTCAATATACTTGAAATTGTATGAATCATTATCCACCGGTAGCTCTTTTACTTTATCTTGAATACTCATCCTTGAATTCTCCTAGTGCTTCAAGTAAGAAAACTTTTATAATATTTGGTCATAGTCTAGATATCATATCTAAAATAATATTCATGAATACAAAAATATTAAACTCTGATATTGTGTTAGACACCGGATGGGTCAATAAATTACGTGTCATCTTAGATAACACAAGATAGGTGAATTCATATGATTTCTACTAATTTAAATTTTAATATATATTAATTATCATCATCATCATGTGATTGGATAGAGCCATAATTAATATCTAAGTTTCAAGATAACTCGATTCGTAGGCATAAATATATATGTGCATATACATTGCCCTACACACACACACACACACATTTATACATCCATATACATTCTTATCTATTATATATCAGCATACACATTTTTGTACTTTTATATATATTTATACACGTATCTACATTTTCAAAGTAGTGTGTATATACTTGTATGCATGCATATACTACTGTGCACCCACACAAACACACACATATACCTATATACGTAATGTATTTTTAAAGTTACACATGAAACTATTATCTGTGTGTGTGTGTGTGTGTGTGTGTGTGTGTATAAATGTGTTTAAAATTTTTAGATTTTGAAAATTTAATTAAAATAAAATATTATATACTGTACACAATTTATAAAATATGATAAATTCTTTATATTTAAAACAAATATTTGTGTGTGTGAGTGTGTGTGTGGATGTGTGTGTGTGTGTGAAGCATATTAATACGTAAAATGAAATTATGAATTAAATATATGAGATTCTATTTTATTCAAATAGTTGTTTTTTACTATTTATATTAAAATAACTATCAGTATACTCATATAAATAAATGAAGTTGGCATATTTGTAAATTATTTTATAATTTACAAAATATAGTTCCTAAATAGATAATATTGTTTTTGTTTTTCTATATAAATTTTTTATTAAAATATTAATGTATATGATAAATTTCTATCTTTTATTTATTATTATTATTAATAAATTTTTAGAAACTTTAATATTCAAACAAATATAATGTTATGCATATAAATAGATGCCTTTAATATTTTGTAAAAAATCAATTATTTCTTTAATTATATTCAAACAAAACAGATTACCATATAAATATATGAGTAAATTTTTCTACAAGTAATTATTGTTTTTATTTTATTCAAAATATATAAATGACCATATAAATATATGAATTTGTTTTTTAAATAATTATTTTTAATTTTTTTTTTCAAATTGAATACATGACAATGTTTTTTTTTTGTAATTAATAGATACATTTCAAATATTGTTTATTTATAATAAATATGACATATTGCATATTATTAGGTGCAAATTTTATTTTATAAATAAATTTTATTTTTAAAGTTTTTATCTTTGTAAATTTAAACTACATAACATATATATTTTATAAATTTTTTATAATATTTATTATACGTGCATAATGTTATTTGTTTTGAAATTTACAACATGAATTTTAACAAATAAATATTTTATTAGAAATCAATTTTAGTTAAATGATATTAAGTGAGACAAAAATACAAACCCTAAACATATTAAATCATAATGATTTATACAAACATATAAAAATACAATAAAAATACATTTAAGGTTGAAAAAATTAAATTTAAGTTCCTAAAAATATATGGAAAAATATAAATATTTAGATAATATCCAAAAAAATATATGTATGAATGAGATGAATGATATGAATGGATATTAAGTCTCTAAGGCATGTAGTTATACATGCTGTAGATGTAGTTATATACAGTTTTTCATATAATTATATATATTTAGACATATGGCTATGTATAGGTATTAATGTAGATAAATACATTTATATATAGTAATATGTTGATATACATATTGTTAAATACATTTATATATAGGTATATATGTATATATATATATATATATATATATATATATGTATGTATGTATGTATGTATGTATGTATGTATATGTATGTATGTATGTATGTATGTATGTATATTAAATATATGTTCTTATATTTATATATAGTTATGTTTATGTATACTTTTTTATAGTTATAGATATAGTAAAATACACTTATATATTTATGTGTTATTACTCTTGGGATCATCATATTTACATAATTTATTATTTAAATATTAAATATGTTGTTATATACACTCTACTCACCACAAACACCAACACCCATTTTGTGATTAGCATCGAAAATCACAAGACTGTCGAGTGGAAAAAAACTTAGAATACAAGTCGGCATACTTACTGTGCACCTTCAAAATCCACACAATAAGAATACATTATATCACACATGCATGAAGTATGTATACGAATCAGTTTATATAAGCAATACAAGCATACCATGATGATTAATGAAGAAAAATTTCGAAATAAAAAATAACAAAATCAAGACACACACTCTTGCATTAAGATAATCGATGAAGAATTAGGGTAGAAAATGTACTTCAAATCAATAAGAAATTCTCGCTTATTCTTTGATTAGGTTTTGATGCATCAGTGTCGAGAGATAGAGGTGGACTACGAAGGACTTAGGCGCTTGTTAGAGTTGTCTCTCGAGTCTCAACAACAAGTGACTAAAATTACCAAAATATTAAAATTTTTCATTATAAAAATATTAAATAAACAATAAATATATAAAATACATAAAGACTCATTTTTTTTATTTATTATTAAAATATTTTCAACAAAATTCATGTGTGTGTAGCAAGGTACACATGAAAAACAAACACCTTACAATTTTTTATAATAAAATTAATTAAACAATAAATATATAAACTATTTCAAAAAATATATGTTTAGCCTTATAACAAAAAAATCAAATAGCAACAAAATTTACTAACTTCATATAATAAGACATACATAAAAAGATGATTTATCTTCTAGCCACTCTCCTAAGAGTTATAAAATACTCTTTATGTTAAAAATTATATAAATATATATATTTTATGGTTATAAATTTTAAGAATTCATATTAATTTTTATGAAGATAAGATGAAATAATTTTAAAATCATAAAATTTCATATTATTTGATGTCATTTATAATTTTTAAAATTCTAAAAATTACTTAAAGTGAGAGATAATTAAAAAAACTGTACTTATTATTTTAATAAAGACTAAATATTAAAGCTAATAGTAAAAATATTACTCAATTTTTTAATTCTTATAAATTTTAGTAGGGGCAAACATCTATGTAGTTATATTTAAATATTAATTTATTTTCTTTTAAATTTAATGAAATAATTTTAATTTTTATTATAATTCAAGATTTTCAAATTTTGTATTAATTTTTTTTAAAAAAATTCTTATAATCATAAAATTTTTTGTATACTTATAATAATATTAATATTTACTAGTTTATTCATCAATTCAGATATTTTTGAAAATAGTTTATATTTAATCATACAATGAATTATTTTACCTTTATATTATTAGAAATTTTAATGTATGTTCATTTAATTTTTAAAATATCTTTAAAATTTATTATAATTATAGAATTAATTATTTAATATTAGTTTATTACAAATTTTTAAGTTTCTTGATTAAAAATTTTAGGAAAATTTTTTTTATAATTTTTTTAAAAATTTATATTCATAAAAATAGTTATTTTAGTCCATATTATATAATTTTTTTTGTATTTTTATATTTTTTTAATTATTTATTTATAATATCATTTTTTTATTATTTTACGAGGAGAATATGTCTTTCAAAGATCGCTTATCTATAGACCATAACATACATTTAATAAACAAAATTAAATAAAATATTAAAACAAATAATAAATTAAAAAAATTAAATAATTAAAGATTGGCTAGGGAAATTCCATCGCTAAATCCGTTACTAAATTCGTCTCTAAATCCGTCGCTATATTCTAGATATAATTAGTTAGGGAAGTTCCATCGCTATATTCTAGATTTTATTTGCTTGAGAAATTACGCCGCTAAATCCGTCACTAAATTCCCCACTTTTCTTTACGCAGAACTTACATTATTATTCTGTCTCTAATCCATCGCTAATACGTTGCAAATTTTTATTTAAATGTAAAATCAGAAATCCCTTGTAATTCCCTAGCTAATCCATCACAATTTAACTAGGAATTGATCCCTAGCTAATTTCCCTAGCTAAATGAACATTTTCTTGTAGCATTCTATTTAATAGACTACCTCTACATTTTCTCCTAGTTAATTAAATAGAAAAGTTTGTATCATTGAATATGTTGTCTACTTAGAGTCTCGCAACACCTACCATACCTAGTGTCACAATATATAAACATATTATCATTTTTTTTGTGAATTTAATCATTTAGTTCTTTTGTTTTGTTCATGCATGTGGATGAATATTTTAATGTGTTTTCTATCTCTTCCACCATAACTTTAGATCCATACATGCATCCAAGGAATAAAAAGTTATAATACATGATTAGTATTTTAAATACTTAGTTTCCTAAGTAGCTATGACACTAAAATCAGAGAGTCATCTATCCATACAACTTTTATTGCATATGTTACATGGGTGTAATGCAAATGGTGTGAGTGTACACATTGATGAACACATGTTTGCCCTATCATAAAAGATTTTTAAGAATTTTAAGAATATAATTTCTATTTTTTAGTCTGAATTGTAAATAAAAAGAGTATCCCTCTTACTATTAACAATATCAGATATCATGTGTTAGAAACCAACACATGATTCTAACATCAAGTATGTATAATTCTAATAATGTCATATATTTATATAGATTTTTTTTCTTTTTTAGGCACATTGATAAACATAGAATATAAAACTCTTATTGTCTACTAAGTATCTTGAGATATTTTAGTAATTCCTAATATTTTCTAATGCATAGGAAACAACTATCATTTTTACTTGCACTATTAAGTTAATAATGTGACACAAATATCTAATATGAAAAATATTAGCTAAGAGTTCATTTCTATTTATTTTAACAAATATCTTAATGATAATATCATTATTCGAAGCATTATCGAATATAATACTAAAAATTTTATTTTCAATATCATATTTTCAAAAGATCCTTATTAAACACTCATTTATGGCGAGGTCATCATGAGGTAAGAGCTCTCAGAAAATCCTAATTTTTTTTATTTAGCTTCTATTTAGAATCAACACAATTGGAAGTGAGACATGCAAATGAGGCATCATCGCTACTAGTCTAAATTTTGAACATCATGGACACTACTCTGCTATGTTTTCAATGCTTATTAATTACTAATTATATTTCAAATTTAAGATATTTTATTATGTCATTCTCACTAGTCGATGTAGGAATTATATGATAAAAGACTAAAAGTAGGTTTGCATAATATTAAATATTCTAGGATTTTATGAAAATCTAATATGAAGAGTTGAAGACTCATGCTTGTAATCAACATCATTATGTCTTCTCTCCCAAAGTTATTATGATAAATAAAAAGAATTAAGAAACCTAAGGTTGATCCAACGTTAAGATCCTACCACTAAGTTAGGTTTTAAGGGATATAATATATCATGTTTTTTGGTATATTGATTGACATATCTCTTAAAGTGATTATTGTCACCAGTACTCTTATATGTACATATGTTTTTTATAATATATTATATATTATGTTGGATGTTATTTGATATCCATATTATTATTTTTTGATTATGTTAAGGTACATCCATACTAAAAAAGTTCACCTATTTTTAAGTTTTTTAGGAAATTTTGTGTATGCCATAGAAGAGAACTTAGTTTCGACTTCATATCTTTTGATCAAATTGTAGTTATTATCTAGTATAGATCAAATTTATTTTTATTAAATTACTATTTTTCATTTTGTTATATATGAGAATCGACTGGATGTAGAATAAGAAGAGTAGTAGTTTTAATTTTTTTACTTTCTTTTTCATTTATTAATTAGTCTAAAAATTATTAAATATATTTAATTAATTTAAATGTAATTTAAATGAAATCTCAATGTATATGCTAACTTTGTATGTGCAACAGACATTTTGGTGGTTCCAACTTCGATTCTCATGTCTGGAAGTCACAATTCATTACAAACTAACAATAGTGCTCTACAAAATTAAAATTTAATTTTTTACAAAATATAGCATAAATAGGGTACAATATTAATTTCAGAGTAAGGAGATGAGAGAAGATGAGAAAATTTTACAAATAAACTATGAAAATAAAAATATACCAATCAAGTATTTAAAGAAAAAAATTCTTTAAAAAATATATTATTTTTTGTTTTTTTTAATATTTTTAGAGAAGAAATATGACATCCATTATATTTTTTGCAAATGAATTATGGGAATATGGGATGCAATCTAATAGCTCAAAACTTTATTAAATTTTTTTATTATGGTTGATAGGATGGGGATAGGTACCATCATGTTGGCTATTGCTTTTTTTTTTCCTAAAACAAGCAAACATAGTATAGAAGTCATTAAAAAATGGTGAACATGGCTCATCGTGCTCTTTAGGATTAATTGAACTAATCCCAGAGAGTATGATGAGTTTGTTGATAGCCTAAGTCTTTCATAGAAAAGATTTTTCCTAGTTTTCCCTAAATTTTGTCAATCTGTGCTTCATTATGACTAATGATTAATATTTTATCAATATATAATACAAGTATAAGTTAGTGGTCATAAGAGTTGCGCTAAAAATTAGAAAACTATACGAATGAATACATTTTTTTGTAGTATTGCCAAAGATCTTGCTTAAATTTGTACAAGCTTATTTTAGTCTGTATATGATACTTTTTGTTTTCTTTCTATGAATCCCTTAGGATGATCTATTTAGATTATCTCGAGGTGGTTACTATTTGGAATGTCTAATACTGAATAATACTAGTTATTTTGGTGATTATAAATGGTGTATTTGCATGAAAAAGAGTTTAAAATGAAATCATTTGTATTAAATTATAGTTTTGATAGATTAAGATGAATAGTAGTGAACTTAAGTGATTTTATATTAAATATGAGACTTGGTGGATTTATTGAGTAGGAGGGGATCAAAAAGTCATGCATAGTTATAGTATTCCTTGTGTTACAGCTTTGTTATACCTCCACGAGCTTATATGAAAGTTTTGGCATTAATTCTTATGATAGTTTTTATACGTCATGACTCTACCACCTCAGTGACACAACCATCTCATTGAACAATATATTCTTGTTTATCAAACCTTCTTAGAGTCATAATCGTACTAGATTGTAAAATTTTTTATGGCTTTAATATTATTTTTATATCGTAAAACTAAGTATCCTATAACAATGGAATCCTATATCATCATGACTTTCTCATTACAAAGCTAAAGTACAAATTAAAAAAGATATGATACTTTTCTAGCACATTTTGTCTTTTTGCTATTAAGATTACGATTAAAGCCATGGATATCCTGCAACACCATGACTTAAGGTTATAGAAATAAAATACATAAGCTATGATCATTTACAATATCGCAACTTATTGTTATAATAAAAAAATGCACAAGTCATGACTATTCCTAATGGCATAGCAAACTAATACAAGTGCAATACCAAGGTCATAAGTCTCATTCCTAGTATCGTGACTTTGTGTTAAAAAGAGACAAAACTAAAGTTGGGTATTCCACTTAAAAATTACACCCAGTCATTCGAGTATAAAAATCAAAATAATATGAAAAAAAAGAGAAGTTAGGGCATAGGATGAGAATAAAAAATTTAATATGTTGGAGCACAAATTCACCTAAACATAAAGAAGATCCATATGAAAAAAATGACAATAATAAGGCACAAGAATAAACCCTGGTGAGAGATGTTTATTATGTCAAATACTAAATAAAACTAATTATTTTGATAATTATTTAATATATATTTGTATAGAAAATAAGCTTAAATAGCATAATTTTACTAAATTGTGGTTTTTATAAATTATAATAATGAGATTGAGTGATTTTTATAAGACAAAACTGATGGATTATCGAGAAGATTTGAGCAAAAAAATCATAATATTCTGCGTTTCAACTTTATTACACCTCATTTAACTTATAAGATAATTTCTATCATCCATTTGAGTTCACTTATTTTTAATTTATTAAAAAGTATTTGACTTTTTTACAAATATCATAAGTTTAATTTCTAGACCTAAAAATTTCTTGGGAAATACCCCAAATTATTATTCCCCCTAAAGTTTTTATTACATTCCATGGATCAAAATCAAGTTAAAGAAGTATTTTTTTCTAATTTTGAAAAAAAAAAATTAATTTTTTAATTACGTTATTTTAAGACCATAATACATCAGGAGAGAAATTACAATCAGAAGAAAATTAAAAAGCAAAAAAATGTGGGTGGAAACCCAATTATTGTCGTTCGATTGCTAGCCGTTCGATCTAAGTTTTCTTGAGGAATTCCATAATGCAAGTGCGGAATGCGGTTCCCATTACTTGAAACCCAGGAAATCCAGCTGCTTTAGCCAGCGCCTCGAACTCGTATGGCGTTCTCTCCTTCCCTCCGGGAATTTGAGCCAACATGATGCAGTCAACATGAACAACTAGCTTTGTTGAAAGGCTAGTGTCTGGAACCACTGGAAGTATATATTCCACGACGATCACCTTCCCGTTCTCTGGAAGTGCATCGTAGCAGTTCTTCAACAGTCTCAAGCAGTGGTCATCGCTCCAATCATGGCATATCCACTAGTCGTCATCAAAATGAAAGTTAGAATTGCAGTTCGTGGAAAAAGCTCATCGCTAATCTTCTTCTTGACGGTCATATATATCGCACTTGACCTTCTGATCTCTTAATCATAACGCTACGTTAAATTACCTTCATGAAGATGGCATCTCCACGAGGAACACGAACAAACATATCTCCGCCAACATGGGTCACACCTGCATCAAGCAATCTCGATGATTACAAAAATGGGTCCGACTCCAACAAACATGTCTCCGCCAAACGTATCTGCGACGCATTCAAAATTGATATCTGCATGCGTGACAGATACGCGCATAGATGTGGATACCTGGATAAGGTGGGGCGCCATGGATGACATGGGGCAGATCAAAGTTGATCCCCTTAATTTTGGGGTGTTTGGAAACGATCATATTGATCACAGCCCCAGTTCCTCCGCCGACATCCACCAGCGAGTCGAGGCTTTCGAAGCCATTGTATGTTTCAAGAACTTTCTTCATGGTGATGGCAGAGTGATTCGACATTCCATTGTTGAAGACGTTGCTGAACCGCGAATCTTTTCCACAGTATTCAAACATGGTCATTCCATATGCTCTGTGGAACGGAATTCCGCCTTCCAGAATCGCATCTTTTAAATAGTACCTTCACAAATCGATCATTCAAATTTTCTGGTTATAATTCAAATCACGCTGCTCTCGTGTTTTACAGAATTCAGTATATCAATTTGATTGAATGAACATCTTATCCTGTGATTTGAAGATCTCATCCACGAGGATAAGAATGAACATCATTAGTCTCGTCTGTTATTAACAAAATAAGAATAATAACAATAGTGAATAACCAGCTTTCCATGAGGACTTTATCCTGGTTCATGAGGGAAAGGGGAGCGAGAGAATCGCCATCTTCATTTTTCCGCAAGAATTTGCAGACAGGTGCGAGGCCATACAGCCTCTCAACGGTGCCATCTTGGAGATGCCTGACAGAGCACTTCAGAACTGCGTGGCTGGCCAGCAATCGTAATACGCGATCCAACATTGCCGGAGCTTCTGGATTGTTTGTGGGTAGCAGGGACGAGATCTCTTTTGGAGACATGAGCCCATCGGAGCCAGCTGTGGCCATGATCTCGAGGAGGTCGAGCTCTATGGCAGTTTTCAACACCATCGGCAACACGGATGCGCTAACCAGTTCCATTGCCAAGAAGTTGTCTTCCTCGTCGGATGCACGGGTTGACGGCACCTGTGTCTGAGTTTCCACTGCCGAAGCCGAACCCATATTTCAATCTCACTGGTTCGGACTAGTTTGGAAGGAGGAGGTCTGGGGTTGGGGAGCTCCTTTTCCCAAACGGGGGATGACGCTCCGCTACATCAAAGTACTGACATGGGATGTTGATTCTTTATAGGATGTTGTTGGAAGGCTCAACAACTTAAAGAGTATTTCACCAACTCCCTCACTTTAAAAAATGGCATACTGTATCGAGTTCACCAACTTCAAGATTCGCCCGAATAAGATGCAGGTCGGCATCAATAAGTCAAATATTTTTTTCTCGAATAATAATGAGTTCTTTCTTACTTTTCCATATTAAGTGGATTATGTTTTGGGTGTTTCCCCAAAAATTTTTAACATTTATATAAGTGATAATTATGTATTGGAATATTTTTCAATAAATTTTTAAGATTTGGATAATAAAATTTTGATATTTTTAAAAAATTACAATACTAAAAATAACTATAAATAAATTCACCCTAATTTATAAGTCCCAAACTATCATCTTCCCTGCCCCTCGCCTAGGAGTGTAACCGAGCCGAGTCGAGACGAGTATTAGGCAGGCTCGGCTCGGCTCAGTTTTAAAGGAGTGGGCTCGAGCTTGTTCACGAGCCTGTTTACGAGCTGACGAGCCAAGTTTGAGGGTGCTCGGGCTCAGCTCGTTTAACTTATGAGCCTGTTCATGAGCTTGGTTCACGAGCTTGGTTCACGAGCTTTTTCACGAGTCTGGTTAACTAGCTTGCTCACAAGCCTATTCACGAGCCTGTTCACGAGCTTATTTATGAGCTGACGAGCTAAGTTTAAGGGTGCTCGGGCTCGGTTAGTTTAACTTACGAGCCTCAAAATGATGTTCGGTAATAAAAGAAAATGTTCATCTAAAATAGCCAACAGACAACTAAATTAAAAAGATAAGATAATAAAAATTCAATTAATTTGATTAAAGTTCAAGAGTTAAAATATTCATCATGTTCATTTGTAGGAAAAATTTATTGTGCATCAAGCCTTCTCCATATTCACAAGCCTGTTCATGAGATTGGTTCATGAGCTTGTTCACAAGCCTGGTTAACGAGCTTGCTCACGAGCTTATTCACGAGCCTGTTTACGAGCCGACGAGCCGAGTTTTACGGGTGCTCGGACTCGGCTCTTTTAATTTACGAGCATCAAAATGATGTTCGGGCTCGGCTCGTTTAACTTAATAAACAAGTTTGAGCAAGCTTCTAACAAGACGAATGCCGAGCAGCTTGCGAGTAGCTCGGCTCAGTTACGGCCCTACGTCGCCCGCCCCTTTCATTTGGAATAGTGATTTTCATTTTTCTTTGAAAACCATTTTTTGAATAAAAAGTGTTTTCTAATTTTTGGTAAATTGATTTTTCCAATAGTTTTTGAATTTCAAATAGTAGTTTTCAACATCGAAAATCACTATTTTTGTTTTAATTTTTTATAAATGTGCAGGGCAAAATCAATTTTATGCTTTTGAGTGTATACAAATATAAATGTTTTAGATTTTGCTCTAATTTTTTTTAAATGAGGCATCTTTTTAATTATTTTGTGCATAATACACCAAAACATAATTCTCCTCACATTTTGATTGCAAAAAAGACGGGGATGAATCTCTCAAAAAAGTTTTTTTGACATTTTTTTCCATAAAAGAGTTGTTTTATTTTTTCTTTTTTTTTGTTTTTTTTTTGTTTTCCTTCTCTCCTTCTTTTCCTATCATGCCTTTGTTGATCCCTAACTATATGTCATTTAGAGATAAGAATCAAAAGGATGTGTGGTTTGATATTGCAATTTTTTTGAAGAAGAAACAAGTTAGTCATAAGTCTTATAGTAAAAGATATTGTGACCTCTCACTCAGTTTGCATTTCATGCTTGTTTTTTTTTTTTTTTAATGTACCATTAAGATTTCATGGATTCTTATTATTAGATCCATCAATTTTCAAAATATATCATTTATCATCCAAGGTTGAATACATTGATATGAGGGAGAATATGGATTTGAGTTAAACTATGCAACTCATTCAAAAATTACTAGTTATTTTTGTAATTTTCTTGTCTTGTCATGTTGAGTAAATTTTCATTATTCATTAACTTCATGTAAAATGGTGAAGTATATAAATTATTTTATACCTTTTCTAGTAAAATATGTGATTATGACCCAAAAATATAAATTCACGGTACTATATTTATTATTAGTAAGAGAAGTTTTTAAATATTTAGAAACTCAACAGTCTTACATTTTTAGACAAAAGAACTCTGATACATATTTTGTCATAAAGTAATAATTTTCATCACTCAATCAATACTAACCACTTAATTTTGTTCACATGAAAAATTAACATTTTAATATAAATTGATGATTTTCTAAGATAACATATTATTGGTAAAATTAATAATATTCTAAAAAAAAAGTATTATGTTTGCCATTAAGAAACTTTTATAGTCTTAATATTGGCATATAAAAAGTTATTCAAAAAATTAATAATTTTGATAATATATTCACATTTGATCAAATACTTGACAATTTTTATGTGAAAATACTCAACAAATAAATTTTTATGATATTACCAAAGTAACATTATCAAAAAAAAAAAAAAAAAACCAATAGTCTCAATGTTTTAGGTGAAAATTCATTCTATGAAGTGATTAAGCTTAATAAATCATTCATTTTAACCAAAAATATCCATGGAATAATTGTAATATCTACAAGAAAGGTTAGGGTTGAAGTTAGTTTAACTATTTTTATTTTTCTTGCTTGATTTCTTACATTAGGGTTGAAATTATACAAATTCTCAATCATATTTTTCTTTTATTTTTGTTTGAGTTTGAATAGTTGTTATAGAACTCAGATTGAGATATTAAAGCTATGGCTTGATGTTTAAGGTTTGGAAAAGCTTGGCTAAGGTAAAAAAATCATTAAAAATTCATGAGAAATTTTATATTTTGTATTATAAGTTACATATACATACTTTATGATGCGTAGTTTTATATATGTGATTATGACCCATTTGTTTTGAAATTTTTGAAATGAGTTTCATTAAATTTAAATATTTTAATTAATATATATGATTAAATGATAAAAACTCATAAATTTGATACCAAGAAATAATTTTTTGATAAATTTAGAAACTCATTTCTCCATATATTTTTTAGAGAAAGTTATTTTCCTTAAAATAGGAAAATAGTATTTGGTTATGTGTAAATGATGCCAAAAATCATGATTGATGGATTTTTTGATGACTTTTAAACTAAGATTATACTAATATGCATGGGTAAACTCCTATGAAAAATAATTTGATGTCATATTAACTATATGATATTTTGAATGAAATTTCAATAATTTTAAAAAAATACATATTTTGGATATTGAGTTTTGAGGCAACTATTAGTCCTAACAAGGACATTGCGGGGTAAAACTAAAAGAATTTTCATGGGGACATGAATTAGATATGTCATTGGGAGAATGATCTAAAAATCTCTGTTACATTTGTTGTGGTGCTCAACTATGTGGAGGTGATGGTTGCCAAGCTGGAAATTGGTAAATCTTTCATTAGTCTTTAGATCATGGGAGTGGATGTGCACCTTCCAAATAGTGGGGGTGGTAGCTAGTTTGAAGCTAGTCGATTAGTTTTTCTTCTACATGTCTCAATATGGCTTAGTGGCACCTTAATATGCATAAATTTATATATATTGGTGAAAATGAGATGAGGATTAAAAAATTAATATTTTGAGAACTTAGAAATACACACACGTTATAATTTCATAAATTTTATATCCATGTATATATATAAATATATGTATGGATATTTCAAACTTATTCTTAAACTTTTAAATTATTTATTAGAAAACATAATTGGCTATGGAGATAAACTAGATTTTCTATATTTTCTTGAGATATTTCTACTAGGTCTTAGTTGCTAACCCATATTTTTCCTAGGTGGAGGAGATATTGATGGGTTAGCCCAATTCGGAAGCTTACAAATCTATGTGAGGGTTTTGGTAGAGAATTTAGATTGTTTTTTTTTTGATAAAGAAACCTCATTATGTATCTAGCCATAGAAGTTATTTTGTGTAAATGACTTTAACTTTTACATGTAAATATTTTAACTTGATAGTTTATGCATATTTATGATTTTCTCCAAAAGTTGATCTATTTAAATGGCTAAATGTAAGGGATTTTGACCTATTTTTTTATTTGTCTCCACTAAAATTTTTACTCTGTGGGTGTTTTAGAATGAAATTAACATGAAAAATGGAAAGGTAAAAAATTGTTGAAATCTCTGCAACTTTCTACAAAAATACAGTCGAACACATGTAATACTATTTATAGTACATATTTTTCTTGATTTTTCAAATATAGATCTATTTATTTTGGATCGATAGCTTTAATAAATATTCTTTCATTATTTTTACATGTACTTTATAGGTAATTTACTAACTTTATAAAAACTCGCAATAAAAAAATGTGAAAATCTCTCATATTAGTTTTAAAAGTATTTTAAATCATGTTTAATTTAACTATTCAAAGTAAGCACATCATGGCTTCCGAGTGAGAGTGCTCCAAGGTCATGATAGCTTTTATGGTATAGAGGAAAGTCATCTTTATCCAGTTAATTATGTGTTTGCTATAATAAGTACTTAATAGTGTTTTTTTGCCACTCCTTGTTGTGTGTGGTGTTCAATTTTGTTTTCTATAGTATGGTTCTTAGCGAAGTTGGGTTTCGATTGAATAATATTAGTTCGTCCATAGTTAGCATTAGAGTAGGAGAAATGATATCGAAGGGCATGTTGCTTAAATGAGTTTTTTTATATAGGATACTATGCGTTTTAGTGTTCAACCTGATCATTTAGTAGCGGAGTCTTGTCTATATATTTTTAAAGAATTAAATGGAGAATTTAGGGGTCCTAGTAAATCTCAATATTGTCATAGTATCTTTCCTATTCATTTGGAAAGTATACTTTGGTGAGAAAGCATCATTATGCTTCATGACAAAGCATATTTCTCATTTGATATGTTTGAAAAGTCTTTTAATGTTGAGTACTACAGTGAGGATATTAGAAGAGAAAAGGACCATGAGTTCATAAAGCTCATGCACTATAATATGTGTGACTAAGTTTAATCTATATTTTATGAGCTAACACATTTTGCTCCTTATATGGTTGACAAAATTAGCAGGCAAGTCCAATGTTTAAAATAATGGCTAAAACATTATCTATATTTGAAAATGATTCATTGATACCTTTATGGTTATGGTGATCAGATAAAAAGTACTCTCTTGGTAGAACAAGATATTTATGATACTTTACATATATGTGAAAAATGGAAAAAAAAGATGTTCAGATCAAGCAAAAAGGTAATTTTTTTTCTTCTTCTTTATCAAAAGGAAAATCATAGTCTACTTCCCCTGCTCTAACTATCTCAAGGCTATGTTCTTCTATTGAGCAAATAAGTGATATATATTTTCTTGGATGTACTATATTTTAACAAGAAAAAATGTTATGGTTGTAGCTAAATAGGACACATGAGGTGAGATTGCTTTCTATAGTTCTAGCAAGTTAGATCGTAGATAGCTAATTCGACACTAACGAGCATTGCTTTAGCTCAATCCATATGCCTTCAAAGTCACCATGGCTAGTTGGGTCCCTCAACTTCTAGTACTTCAAAATCGTCAAATAATTTGTGGAAGACACCTATGACTCATAGATGAACTTTCATCATCTTACCTATCATGGAGGAGGAGGAGGAGCAAGTAATAGATGAAGAGGTGAAAGGCATATTCCTTATTTGCATTACTTGAGAATATATTTTATTTGATACTAATGCTTCTTATTATTATGATTCATCTTTTTTTGTATATGTATTGAGTATGAAACCCAAGAAATTTGACTCTAGTTTATGTGTTGCTTTTATGTTGGATAGTTTGATTTTAATGAGTAAGGTGTATAAAAATTATAAACTTTATTTTGATAATTTGTCTCTTTATGTCAATCTTTTACTTTTGAAGTTTTTAGGATATGATGTAATCCTTTAAATGGGTTGATTATTAGAATTAATGGTTATGCTTAATTGATACAAGGGATGAGCCATAATTAAGCTGTGAAAACTTATTGTGTTTAAAAGTGAGTTTTCTTTCCCACTATTTAGTAGTTGATCATGTGAAAAAATTTAGTAGAGCTCGGTGCTTTTCTCTTTTGAATATGATTAAAGGACCTGAAAATAACTTCTTAGGCTCAAGTTCGGATTGTGCAAGAGTTTGATAACTTATTTTCTAGAGAGCAACCAATGTTGCTTCTTTTGAGAAAAATAAAGTTTTATAGACTCGATGTGAGAAATTAAGCCTATTTCTATTCCTCCATACCTAATGGTATGATTGAGTTGAAAGGGTTGAAAAACAAAAAGACTCCAAGATCTCTAGTGTTTGAGATTGACCATTAGTTTTTTCTTAAAAGTATCATCTCGTAAGGATATACATCATTTAGGCAAGAAGAGAAAACTTATATCATGGTATGTGAGTCCATTTGAGATACTCATAAGAATGAGACTGATTGTTTATCAGGTGGAATTACTACTAGTAAATACTTATGTACATGATGTGTAATATGTCTCAATATTACTTATGTTGTTAAAGAAGTATTCAAAAGATGATCATTTTTTATACTTGTTATATAACTTATTTTAATTAATAAGATAACTGATTCATTAATGCGATATTTATTATGTATATGAATTGATATCAATCTTAAATTAGTTAATGAAATCTATGATATATTACATAGCATAATAAAAATCATAATGTTATAATAAGATTCCTATTATGTGTAGCTATATTGTAATTAAATCATCACTAGTCATAAGATCAACTAGATTGGATGTTATTGATTCAGATAGAGTTGCACATGTTGTATTAATACTTCTTGATTTGATCAAGTAGTTGATCTCATGAATTGTGATTATGGTGATTATTGAAGTAGATATGTGAATGCTTCATAAGAATAATCAATTACATCAGATATTTGCTATGAAACAATAATGTAGATCATCTATTTTATATAAATGATAATCTCGTCATAGCAATGATATAAGTATCCTTAGACTCGAGGTAATCAAATTTGCCTTGGATATCATTTATGTGCTTTAACATTATTCATTGTTGGCTCTTTAAGGTGAAGCAAAGCCATATGTACTTCCTCCCCCATTGTCAAGATAAAGTGTTTTGATAGGAAGAGAAAATAAAATTTGACAAGTCATTTGATGGTGACAAAGGTTGCATGAACATCTGACTTGTAAGCAAGCAGATAGAACTGTATGTTAAATTTCTTCAACATAAATAATTAATAATATTTTCTAACATTTCAACCATTGGAAAGAGATAAAAGGTCGTACAATTTTCAATGATTGGAATAAAAGAAAAAAACTTAGTTATATGTCCCTTTTTTTGGGTGTATATGTTTAAAAAAAATAGAGAGATGTGCTCCCCCTCATATCCACCAGGCATTACTTAAAAATGGCATCTTTTTGATTTTCTTCTTTTTTGAAATATTTAGTGGGAAATTATTCCATGAATTTGCTCCACATTGTACCTCGGCTAGAAAAAAAAAATGGAAATTATCAATAATTGAATAAAATAATACTGTAGTTTTAAAATAACAAATAAGCACTAATAATTTTATTTAAAAAAAAGAATAAACAGCAAATCAAAAATGAATATTTTAAATTAGTCTTCCAACTTGGCCATACCAACATTATGAATATGATAGAACAATCAATGCCAATCAAATAGCACAATGGATCCAATTAAATATTCTATACAATTAAAAAATGTGTTACTAATTCGTATCTTTCAATCCTACTTTGACAAAAAAAAAGACTTAAATGCAATAGTAACATTTGAGATGCAAATATCAAATAAATCTCATGTTTGATAACCAATAATATGATAGTTTGATTGGCAAAGGGGAATGACTACCCAACCTAGAAAAATGAGTTTAATCCCTAGGGATACCAGATACATGACATATGGTATCTTTGTCAAATATTATATTCATATCATTAGGATGAGAATCTTACCTACTCTGACTTGAGCCCTAATGCTACAGGTGTCAAATGGGTCATTCCGAGCTGGCACGACTAGTTTTTTTAGGGCTAAATGGGCCTACGTGTCGTGCCTAGCATGGCATGCTAGAGTATTCATGTCATACCTTGCACGTAATGTTGCTTTGGAGGGAAGGCCTGGCTCGACACAGCCCATCGCCTGAAGTCAGCCCAGTTTCGGGCTAGTTCATGTTGGGATTTTGGGATATGGGAGATCCCCAAAGCCGAGCGGGCACTCATGCTGACCCACACGACTCGTCGCATCACCCATCATCATGACATCACCACGTTGAGCATCGGGTCAGGCGCGATCCTGAGTCCCGACCATATTGGCGGATCCCAAGGGCATGTGTTGGGTCGTGCTCCATGTCGTGCCCACGTGCCAGACATGACACATGAGCCTACTTCCATCGGCATGGCATGACATGAGTCATGCCGAGAGTCTGCTCAGCACGAGCCAGGGCATAGTCCTAGAGCGTGCCATGCTGGGCCAAGCCTGGACCTCCCGACTCATTTGACACATTTACCTAACGCCCATATACTAGGGATGAAGGGTAATATAGGATGAGTTGGAGAGAGTGTGAGGGGACAAAAAAGATCTCATGCTCAATAAATAAATGTGAAGTAAAAATTCTTTAATTTTATGATACAAAAAGAACACTTGTTAGATCCATATATTATTAAAAAAATGCATGTTAAATCTTTATGTTGTTAATTATTCATAAAATATTTATTAAATATTCATTATTAATAAATTGGGTGGGACACATAAACTAATATTCCAACTCATATATGACAATTCTCTATTTTTTTAATGATAACTTTTACATGCACTCTCTATTTAGTGGCTATATTTGAAGTTTATTCTAAACCTATAAATTACCTTAGCATCACTTCTTTTGGATCATATTAGTATCATTGTCATTGATCAAGATGATTCACTCGATCTATTTTTTTCTTTTATAATATTATTCTTCTTCTAAAAAAAACAATCATAATCACTAAGATTCACCTCTGGCAGAAACATTAGATGATTTGTTGAAGTTCCTTCCTCATAAGTTCAAATCTAGTATTAATTTGATGTAGATGAAAAAGACCTTATTGTATAAAATATCTAGAGGCAAAGAAGACAAATCAGAGATGATTATAACAATTAGAACCATTTGTATTGTAGATAGCTAATTTTTGAAATTAAAGCTTAATAACTATAATCAAAACTGATGATGAGTATAATTTGTATCAACTCTAGTGTTCAATCTACCTCTATCCCCATATTTGAAGTTGAGATCTATGATTTTTGATGCATTAAGATGATGACCATGTATATATCATAAGATGTGTGGGAATTGATCAAGGATGAGTTAGATGTAATCTCTTATAAAAATAATTTCAAGGTGATAAAAAGATATAAGTAGCGAAGCTACAATCCTTGAGGAGACAACTAGAGAATATGAAGATAAAGAAAACTAAAACACTTAATGAAATATTTTTGAAATTTATTGAATTGATAAATCAGATGAATATGCATGGTTAAAAGATTATTAATAATACAAACATAGAAAAAATTATGATCAACCTCCCAAAAAAACTTTGATTTATTTTTAGCTGTGATTGAAGAAACAAGCGATTTCTCTCTCAGCTCAATATTTAAGAGCTCTTAAGCTTGTTGAATGCATAGGAACAATAACTTAGGAGATAATCTATGAGCTCTCTAGAAGTTTCTTTCATTTCAAATATGAGTCTCAATACTAAGAGTGATCAAAATTTAAACACTATCATATGAAATATTTAAAGTTACTTCGGAAGCATAAGAAATGGATGTCTTAGAAAGAATAGAAAAAAGGTTTACTACTAGCATAAATCCATCAAATGAGGAGGGTTACTCCACTTATAAATGAAATATATGCAAGTGGAATAATCATATTGAAAATGTCTGTTGGTTTAAAACAAATTATGAGTGCTAAAACCATATGAAGTTTTTGCGCATTCAAAGCGATTATAGACTTTAAAAAAATCAAGAATCTAGTTGTGCTGGGGAAAAAATATATAGAGAATTTTTTCTATACTTCTCTAAGCTTAACTTAATACTCCTCTAAAGTATGGTTTCTAGATGGTAGGCGTATGAATCACATGACCAAAGATAAAAATGTGTTCATAAACTTAAGTACTTCAATTAATTCTCAAATCAAGATGAGTAATGGAGAGTTAGTGAATTTTGATAGACAGAGAACAATTTAAGTTCAAACTAACTCTAGAATGAAAAGCATCAAAAAAGCAACTTTATTTTATGACCTAGATTAGAATCTATTGAGTGTGGTTCAAATGATCAAAAATGAATAGAAATTATTATTCAAAGAACATGTATGTATCATCTTTTTTTTGTATGTATCATCTTTCATAAAAGGCATAATAATATATTGAAGAATGTTGAAATGAAGAGAAATCAATGTTTTTGTTTACCCATCCTCAAATTTTCTATCAATCTTGCCATGAAGGTACAAGATCTTGAAACAATTCGGGATATTACATAGAAGACATGGGCAACTAAACTATGATCATCTAAAATCTCTAAATTAGAAGAGAATAGTAACATGGATTGCTGGGTATCATTGAAGAAATAAAAAGATTATGTGAAGGTTGTGCTCTTGCCAAGCACCATAGGCAATCTTTCCACAAAGGGGTTGCTTAGTGGGCTTGAGGCATATAAAAAAATTTCCACACTCATATATGTGATCCAATGCCAATACCATTACATGAAAACAACATATAGTTTATGTTGTTTATGAAAGACTACTCAGGTATGATGTGAGAATTCATCATCAAACTCAAGTTAGAAGCATTCTATGTTTTCAAAAAGTTCTTGAGTTATGTTGAAAAACAATTTGGAGTTCCAATTATAATCCTAGTAAGTGATAAACATGAGGAATTAACCTCAACCCAATTTATCCATTATTATGAAGACATACATCAAAAGGTAGTATTCAACTCCTTATACTTAACAAAATGGTGTAATAGAAAGAGGGAATCAAGTTGTGATTGAAATGTCTTAAGATATAATATATAAAAAAAATACTCAGTCTTCTAGGCTGAAGTAGTTAGCACTATAATAGTATACTCATCGAATAGAAGCCCACTATTTCACTAAATAATATTACTTCAATTATAGTTTGGAGTGGAAGAAAACTTTGGTAAGTTCTTTTAAAGTACTTGGTAATTTATGATTTTCATAAATATCAAAACAAAATAGAAATAAGTTGGATAAAATAAGTGAAAAATTTATTTATATGGGGCACAATGCATGCTCTAAAGGGTATAGAATGTATGCCCTAAAGACTAACAATCTAATGATTAATTAGATGTTATGTTTGATAAAGACATCAATTGTAGAAGTGAATTATATTTTTTTTAGCAATACTGCCTACTGATTTTGAAGTATTTATAGCTGCAAATGAAGAAGTAAATATTCCTAATAGACATGAATCAGCTGACTCTCCAAGGTACGCGATTCTATCTTTTAAAACCAACACCTCTTCCCCTAAAAATATATTTTCTTTTTCTTTGTCTACTCACATCAAACTTAAAACCATAAAAGATATATGGAAGATACAATTTCAATGTGAAAGAGACCAAAATTTCTGAAAATATTATATAACATCCTAATCGAGTAATAGCAATGAGTAGAGAATTGGAGGTAATTGAGAATAACAACACATGAAAGCTAGTTTAGAAGCTAGAAAATAGCAAACTCCTGAAAGTAAAATGGATTTTCAGATTGAAAAACAATTCTGATAGAAATAAGCTAAGTTTGAAAGCCATATTAGTAGCTAAAGGCTTTTCCAAAATATCTAGAATTTATTTCATAGAAACATTTGCTCCCATAGCTAGACTGGAAACAAGTAGGACTATAAATTCCATGACTAGTCGACAAAACTAGTCACTATCCCAACTTTATATAAAATCAGTCTTCCTTAATGGAAAGCTAAAAAAAGAAATTTATGTTAAACAACCATGTGACCCTGTAGTTGATGAACATGAAATTTAGGTTTATAAGTTGAACATGACATATGGATTAAAACAAATACCTCGTGCTTGGTATACTCAAATAAATAGTTATTTTCTACAAAAACTTTTCAATAGAAGCCCTAATGAATTTATTCTCTATGTTAAAAAAGATAGCATCCTTGTTATCTTAATTTTTGTCTTGTATATGGATGACTTAGTTTTTACAATAAATAATATGAATGTGGTTACTATAAAAGACATGTTGGAAAAATATGAAATAAGTTATATAAGTTTTTTTCCTTATTTTTTTGGGTTTTGATATACATCAAGATAACATGGTGTGTTCATTACCCAAAGAAAGTATATATGCAATATTCTTGAGAGGCTTGGTATTTCAAAGTATTAAACAAGACCCAATGTAGTGTTTGTTGTGAACCTAATGTCAAGATTCATGAATTCTCTAAACCATTTATACTAGGGAGTTCCAGGGAGAGTTTTGAGGTACCTTAAGAGCATAATAAACCTTGCCTTTAAAAACTTCAAAATAATGAATATAAGGTTGTATGGGCACCATGATTTTGATTGGGGATGGTACACAAAAGACTCAAAGAGCACATTTGGATATACTTCCTTTTTTGCATATGTTGTTATATCTTGGATTTCCAGGATGTAATCCACCACAACTTTATCCACTATTGAAAAATCATTAGCCACCTCCCAAGCTATGTGGTTAAGAAGGATTTTGAAAGACATTAAGGAAAGATAAATTGCGAAAACTAAACTTTTCTCTGATAAAAAATTTGCCATCTAAATTGCCAAAAATTATGTTTTTCTTAGCATAATTAAATATATTAATGTAAAATATCATTTCATTAAAGAAACAATTTTATAGAAATAGATTTGCTTAGATTATTGTAATACCAAAAACCAAGTGGTTGATTTATTCACTAAAGCCTTTTCTCTTAACCGTTATGTAATGTGATATTTAAATGTGTAATTTAAATATGTGACATTAGATTATGTGTTACTATGTGTGTGTCATGTAATATTTAGATGTTTATTTTTCTTTTCTTTTATAATTTTATTGAGGTGATTGCCTTGTATTGTAAAATAGTGATTTGTTTTTTATTCTATTGATCAATATATTTTTTAACAATCTCTCTCTCTCTCTCCCTCTCCTCCATGATCTCTCCAACCTTGGTTTCTACAATTTGAAAAAATTCAACAAAAAGTAATTATTGAAAAAGTTGTGTTGCTGCTTGGTGTTTCTATTAGTGAAGAAAGATTCTCGTATGGATGCTCGATTCAACAACGGAATAAGCAAATTCGTTGTGTTTGAGTATGTTTTAGAATAAAAAAAAATGTGATTATCTTAGAGTTTTCAGAAATGAAGTAACATGTTTTAATAAAAGTATTGCAGAAGGAGGTAGTGTATGAAAATATTTTTCTCATCCAAATCAAAATGTTTTCCATGATTCATTAGAACAATTGTTTTATTGATATTGTGTACAATGTGTCTATAGTGCAATGTGTATTATTTGGATGTGTAAAAAAGCATGTATAGTGTAGTGTGCATGTATGCTACTTTGGCTGTGTCAAAAGTGCATGCAAAGTATGTGTATCTAATTTAGTGTTTCTTCATTCAATAAGACTTTGTGTGTGTTTATGTGTGTCTATTGCGGAATATTTGTAAATGTTGGATTTCTTATCATTTTAATTGGTTTATTATAAAAAAAACAATTGACAACAATAATCCCTCATTTTACTCATCTTCTTTAAATAATCTCACATTTCTAGTAACTAAGAATAAGCTCAAGCCCATATCCCTTCTCATTTTGGTTCCAGTTGGTCACTCAACTAGTTGAGCAAGTCTTTGATCCTACATGACAAGAACCATTATGTCATGTGACTACCATGTGAGACAAAGTAATTAGTGTGCTGCAATTGTTATATCACTTGAAAAAAACATCTCACTTCTTTCATCATCTTTATTGTCATCATGTTCATCCTTTTCATCAACCCACTGTCATTGTCTTTGCTACCATCATTATCTTTATTGGGTTCTAGTTCAGGCACACACAACAACAAATTGAAGTTGATTCGGAATGATTGAAGTTGGGGTGGTATATTAAATGTGTCTGGGTATGGGTCATCTTGTTCTCATACTGCAGTTTAAGTTAAGTACCACCACAAGCTTGATTCATGTATGAGAATGAAGAGGAGTGGTTTGAACATTGAGAATATGTTATATAGGTGCTCCTTAAGGACCGCAAGTATTATTAATTAGGGCAAAATTGGAGCATATTTAGTTTTAGGATGAAATTTGATAAAATTTGGGGATAATTTGAATTTGGGGTAAATAAAGGATTAGTTTAGGGTTAATTATGTTTCTGAAAAGAAAAATTTTAGTTTTGAGAGCAAAATTACTGATGGACATAATAGATATAAAATTAAAAAATCTGAAATCAGAGAAATTTTAGGGTAAATAAATCAAGAGAAGTTGCATAAAAATAGGGAAAAATTAGAGAATTTTTCTACCAAAATTATGAACACAGTGATGTACACTAAATAAATAATTATAAGCAAATATTTTCATTTATTTATCTAATTTTATTATGTTTGTTATATAGACGATAAGCTATAGTTTTTTTAGAAGGGTTGAAGATTTTGACAAATCCAATTAGGCAGAGTTTTCGTTCCTACTCCCACTAGAGTCGAGATTATAAGAGATGTACTTTTTGGTTCCAGCATTAGATCAAAATCTTCTAAGTGTGGGATAATTGATGGAAAGAGGTTGTATAGACTGGTATTTAAAAATAACACATGTGACATATTTGATCATGAATCTTATCAACCTTCATGGACAGTGAAGATGTCTAGTGAAAGGAGCTTTCCACTAATATTTAACCAAAAAATAAACAAGACATTGACTATGAATATCGAGTTTGAAGCCTCATTATGACATAGAAGGTTTGGGCACCTTTAATTATTTCAGCCTAAAAAATATTTTTCAAAAACAACTTGTGAAAGGTGTACTCTCAAACCTTGTCATTCCCACCATTGTCTGTGAGGAATGCTCACTTGGGAAAAAGTCCAGACAGAGTTTTCCCAAAAACTCTACCTAGAGAGCATCTCCACCACTAGAACTGATACATGCTGACATTTGTGGGCCCATGTCAATCCAATCTCTGGCCAACAGTAGCTATTTTTTACTATTTTTCGATGACTGTACAAGACATATGTAGGTTTACTTCTTGTAGCACAAGTCTAAAGTACATGATTGGTGCAAGAAATTAATACCTCTTGTAGAGAGATAGTATGGACTAAGTGTAAAGATTCTTAGAACAGACAAAAGAGGTGAGTTCGTTTCACATAAATTCATTAATTTTTGTGAACTAAAAGGAATACATAGACAAATGACTACCCCTTACTCATCTCAACAAAATGGTGTTGTGGAGAGAAAAAACACAACCAATAATGGAAATGGCTAGAAGTATTATGAATGAGAAAAACTTACCTAAAGTCCTTTGGGAAGAGGCATTAAACACTGTAGTGTATCTTCTCATTAGATGCCCTATAAAAGCACTGGATAATCCCACTCCACTACAAGCTTGGAGTAGGAGAAAACCAAGTGTTAAACACCTTAAGGTATTTGGAAGAGTTTGCTACTCCCACATACCAAAGGTCTCTAGAACTAAGTTAGACTCCAAGAGTCTAAAATGTATATTAGTTGGTTACAATATACAATTCAAGGGTTACAGACTATACTCACCAGAAACAAAACCATTCCTAGTATGTAGAGATATAACTATTAATGAAAATGCCAAATGAGATGAAGACTTCTATGATTTTGAAGTTAAAAATACAAGCCCGCAAGGCTATAATATTAACGTTTCTGCATGAAATAAAGAAGAATGCACTCCAAGGTATGGTTTCTACTCCCCTTCTGAGTCAAAGTCTGAAATAGAGGAATAACTATTACATGATATAACTATACCCATTAAATATAAATCCTTGACTGATATATACCAGAGATATAATTACTCCTCAGTTGAGTCTCTCAACTATATGAAGAGGCTGTAAAATATCAAGTCTAGATAAATACAATGAAGACATAAATATCTTTCATTGAAAAAAATCAAACTTGGACTTTAGAAGACCTACTCCCAAATAAACACAGCTTAGGGGTCAAATAGATATTTAAAATTAAGACTCAACCAACCTCAAATCAGCTTATATATAAGGCTCGATTAGTAGCCAAGGACTACTCCCAAAAAGTTGGAATTGACTATCTTGAAACCTTTGCTCCAGTAGCAAGATTAGAAATAGTAAGATTTCTAATAGTCTTAGCTAGACAAAAGGGTTGGAACTTGTTCCAATTAGATATTAAGTCTACCTTATTGAATGGAAAACTAAAGGAGGAGATTTATGTAGAACAACCCATTTGTTTGTAAAACAAGGGAGTGAGCACTTTGTTTATAAATTAAACAAAGCTCTATACTGGTTGAAATAAGCTCCTCATGCTTGGTATCAACAAATAAACTTTTACATGCTGAATCAAGGATTCAAACATAGTAAGAGTGAGCCTACACTTTACATAAAAATGGCCAAAATTTTTGGAATTTTAATTGTGTCAATATATGTAGATGATATAATTTTCACTAGTAACAAATTAAAATTAATAGATGACTTTAGAAGAGAAATAGAAACTTTGTATGAAATGTCAGACCTAGGTAACTTAAAATATTTCTTAGGATTTGAAATTTTTCAAGACACAAGTGGTGTGTCCATCTCTCAAACTACATACATAAAGTCTATTTTGAAAAGTTATGGGATGAGTGATTATAAACCTGTCTCAACCCATATGGTTGCGAACCAGAAACTGATTTCTGCCCAAGGCAGATTAGTAAATTGAAAAGTATACAAAAGCTTAAATGGAAGCTTACTGTATGCATCTGCCACAATACCAGACATTGTATATTCTGTTCACTTACTTTCTTGGTTCATGCATGTACCCAATCACTTGCACCTTAGTGCTGCCAAAAGAGTTTAAAGATACTTTAAAGGAACCTTAAACTTAGGTCTAAAATATACTAAATTTAATCTTACTAAAATATCTAGGCATTGTGATAAAGACTGAGGTCGATTGCTTCTTGGCAGTCTAAGAAGCAATCACCATTTGCTTTATCCACCACTAAAGATGAATATGTTTCAGCTTCAGTAGCTTCATCTCAAGCTTTGTGGATGAGAAAACTATTGGCCGATTTGGATGAACATGTAATAAGTCCAACTGACATACTTTGTGACAATCAATCGACTATATGCATAGCTAGTGATATTGTTATACATAATCAAACAAATAACATAGGTCTCAAATATCACTTTATTAAAGATGTTTTCATTAAGACTAATAAAATTAAATGCTATTTTGCAGAACAGAAAAACACGTAGCAGATGTTTTCGCTAACCCTTTACCTAGAGAGAAACTTGTCTACTTACGTGAAAAGCATGGACTTACACCAACTACATCAAATAGGAGAGATTGTTGATCGAGCTTTAATTCTGTTGGTTGGGCTTCTTACTTTGTGAAGTTACCAATATGCCCTTACTAACCCTTTACTTTGTATTTTTATTAAATACCAAGCCTTGTTTATAAGCTCATTTGTTTTTCTTATGATTTGTGATTGACACAATTTTATCGTTTTTTATTATAAATGCTCTTTGGTGTCTCACGATTTCTTCTTCTTCTAAAAATTATTCTCTTCTTCTTCAAGTTCTCATCTCTGTAATCCTTGTTGAATTAATGATTTGTTGTAATAATACAACATGTTAGGCCATTAATTTGTTTTGGAGGTAAGATTTGGCACACGGGATTTCTATTTAATCAAAAATCATAAGGGGTAGGTTTGTTACTATTTAATCAAAAAGTGAGATTATTTGAAGAAAATAGAATGAGAAACCCCAACGGGCACGGGTTTATTATCAAACAAGAAATGACATTGATGCATGGATAAAACAATTCCAAAACTCTCGGTTGCTTAAATAAAAAACATTGCTAGTGTGTGTGTGTGTTTATGCGTAAATTAATTATAGGAATTTTGGGTCGCCACCATGGTGAGGTTGAGGTATCATTCTGCACTTTTCTCTGCCACATCTGACTGCTCTGCGGCGGTGTCTTTTTCTGAGTCGACTGCAGCGACATCGGCCCCTTCCTCGTTTGTGGTAGTAGCAGTCACATCATCGATTGCCTCGGTGGATGCCTTTTCTCCGTCCTCTTTTGGCTGTGTGAGATCGACCAAAGGTGCTTCGTTTTCAGTCTCTCCTTCATTACTGCTCTTCTCTTCGCTCTCGCCTACTTTGTTTTCCTGCATGAACCAACCAGATTACGTTAGACAACACAACCCACGATACGTCGAAGCAAATGAAGGAAAACCATACCTCCTGGACCACGGTCTCGCTCTCAGGCTTGGTGGGGCTGGCAGGAGCCTCGCACGGGACGGGTTCTGCGAGCTTCTCGTCAGATGCCCTGGGTTTGGTCGCACAGCCGCCCATGATTTATCCGATACGGGCAGGTTGGACGTCGGAGGCGAGTCTTTGGGAATGATGGGATGATTTGATGAGAATATATGAAGCCCCCCCTGTGTTTGGCCAGGCGACAGATTGCTCCCTCAAACTGAAGTTTTCAAGAGAGCAATCAACCTCAGAACGGTGGATCATCGCAGCGCCAAGCTGCTTAATAAATATGTACCAACTTGCCATTTTTAGGCAATTGCCTTCTTCTTCCAATCTGTGTGGATTGACCCTTTCCCATGGACACGAATGCTATCTTCGTCCTCCACCTCTCGTCTGGGATGCTACCCTTCCACGGTTAAACATAGTTGAATTCATTGCCACCTTTAATTTAGCCTATTTTTGTCCTGCCTGACGCACAAGCACTCTGCGTCTCTACCTAACATAACTGCTAACGGGCACAATTTAACGTTCCTAAAGCTCGTAATAATTTTTAAAATATTTTTTTAATTTTTTTTATTTATTTTTTAAATATCAACTAAAATAACATTGAATTTACTGCAAGAAGTACAAAATAAAAATTTTCATAAGGTCCCTTAAATCCAAAAATTTCCAAATTAATGTTATATTACATAATTTTCTCGTTTAGATGCGGTTCTAAAATCATTTTAGCACATTTTATTCAAAATTAGTTGCCTGGTCACTATGAATAGAATCTAAATTTTAAATAATTTAATTCGATGCTAAAATAACTAATATAAACAAATAATTTAATAATTCATGTGTTATAAATAAAAAATTAATTAAACACGGTGCTCTTTCTTTTCTAATGCTCGATTAAAAAAGTAATTAATTACATTCTATTGTAATTAATAGAGTTAGTTACCTACTTGACAAAGTCTTGTATATCAAATTATATTTCAATGATATAGGAGTTAGTTTATGCACATTCTTAGTTTTTAGGATTTTCAACCACTATTTTTTATTCTCATGATGTATTTATATGATCAATTAATCAATAAGAATTCAATCAGTTTTGAAATTGTGTTATGGTATCAGAGAAAAATTAGAGATAATAAATTCTAAAATTTTTTTCTCTTCTCCATTCCTCTTCTTTCTTTAATCTCGAAACCATGGACATCTCTTCGCCTTCAATTAGCAACACAAATGAATCACACAACACCATTATCAACATGAATGTTGCCGCCCAAACCCCTCTCAAACTCACCTCCACCAACTACCTCTCTTGGAAACTGCAATTTCAAACCCTTTTCATTGGTTATGACCTTTTAGGCTATATAGATGGCTCAAAGCCATGTCTCTCACCCAAAATAACACACCCATATCGAACCCTGCTCACACCCTTAGGATTCGCCAAGACCAGTTAATCCTGAATGCCCTTTATTAGCTCCATCTCTCACATCATCATCCATTTCATTGCACAAACCAAAACTATTCGTGAAGCATGGACAATCCTAGCCACCACCTACGCCAAGCCTTCTTTTGGCAGCATCAAACAAGCCAAAAGCCAACTCAAACTGATCACTAAAGGCTCTGACAGTGTCACAGCTTTCCTACAATCCATCAAAGCAAAAACTAATGAGCTTGCCCTTCTCGGAGCACACCTATATGCAGAGGATCTCACCCTTAGCCATAATAGTTTATCTAATAAATCACATGCCAACACCCACACTAAACCTTTTCTCTCCTTTTAAAAATATATTTTCAACAACTCCCAATTATTCAAAACTCAAAATTTTTGGTTATTTATGATATCAATGACTTAGACCATATACAACCAACAAATTAGACACTCGATCCTTACCATGTGTCTTCTTAGGATACTCTTTAACTCAGAGTGCCTACTATACTATCTTGATCCAACCACTTCCAAAATATATGTCTAAAGGTATGTTCAATTTGTTGAGACTATATTTCTATTTACTCATCTATCTGCTCCTGCCTCTTCTCCTCACTCAAACTCTATTGCTACTTGGATTCCTCCACCACTTAGAATTCCCAGCTTGCCTTTGGTACCACCACCCAATCCGTCATCTACAATGAATGCCCAATAACAACCTCCAAGTGAAGCTTCACCACCATCAGACCTGGTCGCCACAACCATTACATGAACCTTCCCATACCAACAATCCCCAACAACCCCACCCGCTTACAGACCAACCTGAGCCTCAGCCACAACCCAGTCACCACATGACTACAAGAGCTAAAAACAATATTTATAATCTCATCGCCAAACTGAATCTTTCCAACCAATTACCCATAAGTAATGATCATGAACCAACAACATTGACTTAAACTCTCAAAAATCATAAATGGCATCTCATAATATTTGAAGAATAAGATGCTCTTGTTAAGAATAAAATATGGGCTCTGGTTCCACCAGATAGAATACAAAAACTAGTTGGGTGTATATGGGGTTTTAGAACTAAACACTAATCTAATGGTTCTATTGGTAGGTAGAAGGCCCGATTGATTGCAAACAGATTTCACCAACGTCTTGGAATAGACTACCAAAACACATTCAATCCAGTTGTCAAACTGACAACTATAAGAATTGTTCTCAGTATTCTCATTAATCGTGGTTGGTCCTTAAGGCAACTCGATATCAACAATGTCTTTCTTCAAGGTCATCTGTCAGAGAATGTTTATATTTCACAGCCACCAATATTTGTTGATAAAAGTCAACCCTTCATACGTGTGCAAACTTAACAAAGCAATATATAGCCTAAAACAAGCTCCCCGGGCATGGTACAATGAGTTCAAAACGTTCCTCTTATAGTTTTATTTTTAGAATTCATTTGCTGATACTTCACTCTGTCTTTCATGCTAAAGGTCACACTATGTATCTCCGTGTTTATGTTGATGATTTAATTCTCACAGGAGAAGATGCTACAAAAGTTAATCACTTCATAAGTATTCTTGCTTAGCGATTTTCCACCAAAGTTCTCGACTTACTAACTTAATTTATGGGTGTAGAAGTTGTCCCAAACAAGCAGGGCTTGTTACTCTCACAAAGGAGATATATTATGGATCTTCTCACTCAAACCAAGATGCAAGATGCCAAGACTATTCTTACTCCCATACCAACCAGTTTGACTTTTATGTTAAATTGATATCGCCTTCGCTGTTAACAAATTGTCACAATATATGCATTGCCCAACAACTAAACAATGGTCTTTTGTCAAAAGGCTACTACATTATCTTGTTGGCACCATTAATGATGGTTTACAACTCTACAAAGACTCTAATTTGAGTTTATATGCTTTATCAGACTCTACTCTCAGTTTACAAGCCTTCTCTGATGCTGGTTGGGTAGGGGACAAGAATACTTTTTGCTCAACAAATGTTTATGTTGTTTATCTTGGTAAAAATCTGATTTCCCAGAGTTCTAAAAAGCAATAGCCTGTTACCAGATCTTCCGCTGAGGCAGAATAGTGCTCCATTGCAAATACTATTGTTGAACTTAATTTCATTTGTTATCTCTTGATCGATCTTGGTATTTTGCTTCCCAACTACCCTGTCATTTATTGTGATAATATTGAGGCCACTCAGCTCTGTTTTAATCCCATTTTTCATTCCCGAATGAAGCATGCTGCCATATTTTTTCATTTCAAATGGGATCAAGTTTAAAATGCTGCTTTTCGTGTTGCTCATATCTCTTCTGAATATCAACTTGATGATGCACTTACTAAGACACTTCCAAGACAATATTTCCTAAAACTTAAACAGAACATTGGACTACTTTGTCGAGCTCCATCTTGAGGGGGTATAATAGAGTTAGTTACCTGCTTGACAAAATCTTGTATATCAAATTGTATTCCAATGATATAGAAGTTAGTTCACACACCTTCCTATTTTGTAGGATCTTCAATCAATATTGGGTATTCTCATGATGTATTTATATGATCATTTAATCAATAGCAATTCATTCAATTTTGAAATTGTATTGATAATATTAAAGAAGAAGAGAGATTAATTAATATCCTTTTAAAATAGTATTGTTATATATCATATTTAATATTGTACAAGGAAGGTATAAAACATTTGATAAGTGACTATGAAGATTTCATGGATAACTATAAAGTTATTCTTAATTTATGTATATATTTATAACACTCATCATTAAATAACCAATAACTTTGAAATGAGATGATGGAACTTTTTTTGATCACCTTCTCAAATATTGAATTAGATTGTATTGAAGCTCAACTTATACAAATAACTAGTTTGTTTGTAATCATGTAGTGGTTCCCAGGGTACTATTTACATTGATTATTTTATAATTTATCATTTATTCAATATTTTTGCTCCATGCAAAAACAATAACATTGTAATGTTCAATGTCGAATCATAGCAACCATTGTGGAGATTGGAACAAACTAGAGATTACTAAATAATTCGGAATAAACATATATTTTACATATTTAATTGAACAACTTTTTTAGAACAACCAAATATACATTACACATGATTGAATCATAATCTCTCTCTCTTTCTCTCTCTCCCTCACCCCTCTCTGCCTCTCCCTCCCTTTCTCACCCCTCTCTTTCTCTCTCTCCCGCCCCCCCCACTCCCTTTCTCCCTCCCAATCTTTCTCTCTACCCACTACCCTCCCTCCTCCCCCCCTCTCTCTTTCTCCCTCCCTCTCTCTCAATTTTCTAACATACAAATGAATCACCCACTACACATAATACAAATGAATCACAAAATATCTTGAATAATACTTAGTTATATGAACAATAAAAGCTATAACTTAAAATGACACAAAAATAAGGAAATCACATAAGGAAGTGTTCTGTACTCAAAACTATTTTTGGCTTTTTTTTTTGATTGGTTTGAATCATTTTTTTGTTTTAATTAATAATTGTGCAATGAGCTGAATTTTTAGAAATGTATATGTCTTTTATTTTACATAGTAGATGATTTGATGCATGAAGTTCTACTTATAGATGGAAGTTCAAATTATAAGTTCTTATATAATATATGTTTATTTTTCATAATCTAGATAAAACTAAATAATATTTTAGTAATATTATAAAACAAGATTTTAGTAGGTATATCTTGACTATGGAGAATAATAAAATTCTAAATAATATTACTAGAATGCTTGTGTGTATTGAACGGGACTACCATGATATGATTATTTTCTAGTAACATATAAAAAAATATGCATTATTATTATTATTATTATAAATAGTGTTACTCTTAAATTTGAAAAAATTAATACTCATTTATACTTATTAATAGATGTTTTGATACATAAAGTGTTGAATTTAGAACTAGATATATAAATATTATGAATTTGATAACTTTATATAGTGTTTAGTGAATATTGATTATTATTAGAATCTATGTCTTGTTAGAATGTTTAATGATACCACCTTGAGAAAACTTATAAGTTTTAATATTATCAAATCCTACAAGTAAATTTTGATCCATATTATAAATTAAGTTAAGTAGAAAGTCTCAAAAAAATTATTAAATTTTGATTTACCATATCAAATTGGTTAAGTGGTAAGTCTCTAGAATATTATTTGACATCGATAGAATTAAATTGTTAATAATCTAATTTAATGGATTAGTATATTAAATTTAACATGAGAAGTTTAATAAATGTTAAAATTAGAAATTAGTATCAACCTTATTATCAACCAATACATGTTGTCGAGTGATAATATGTTTGATACTAGTTTTCATAAGGTTAAAAATAAAATGACTAACAAAAATACATAAATACATAAATACATAAATACATAAATAAATAAATACCTAAATATATAAATATATAAATACATAAAAACATAAAAACATAAAAATATAAAAATATAAATATATAAATATATAAATATATAAATATATAATATATAATATAATATATAATATATAAATATAATATATAATATATAATATATAAATATATAAATATATAAATATATAAATATATAAATATATAAATATATAAATATATAAATATATAAATATATAAATATATAAATATATAAATATATAAATATATAAATATATAAATATATAAATATATAAATATATAAATATATAAATATATAAATATATAAATATATAAATATATAAATATATAAATATATAAATATATAAATATATAAATATATAAATATATAAAGATATAAATATATAAATATATAAATATATAAATATATAAATATATAAATATATAAATATATAAATATATAAATATATAAATATATAAATATATAAATATATAAATATATAAATATATAAATATATAAATATATAAATATATAAATATATAAATATATAAATATATAATTATATAATTATATAATTAGTTAAATATATAAACATATAATTATATAAATACACACACACACACACATATATATATATATATATACACAAATATATATACATATATATATATATAATATATATATATATATATATATATATATATATATGTATATATGTATATATGTATATGTAAATATATAAATATATAAATATAAAATACCTAAATATATAAATATGTAAATATATAATATGTAAATATATAAACATATAAATATATAAGCATATAAATATATAAGCATATAAATATATAAGCATATAAATATATAAGCATATAAATATATAAGCATATAAATATATAAGCATATAAATATATAAGCATATAAATATATAAGCATATAAATATATAAGCATATAAATATATAAGCATATAAATATATAAGAATATAAATATATGAGCATATAAATATATAAGAATATAAATATATGAGCATATAAATATATGAGCATATAAATATATAATATATAAATATATAATCACATAAATATATAAACAAATAAATATATAATATATAAATATATAAATATATAAATACATAAATACATAAATACATAAATACATAAATACCTAATACATAAATACATATACATAAATACATAATACATAAATACATAAATACATAAATACATAAATACATAAATACATAATACATAAATACATAAATACATAAATACATAAATACATAAATACATAAATACATAAATACATAAATACATAAATACATAAATACATAAATACATAAATACATAAATACATAAATACATAAATACATAAATACATAAATACATAAATACATAAATACATAAATACATAAATACATAAATACATAAATACATAAATACATAAATACATAAATACATAAATACATAAATATATGAATATATAAATATATACATATATAAATATATACATGTATAAATATATACATTTATAAATATATACATATATAAATATATAAATATATAAATCTATAGATATAAATATATAAATATATAAATCTATAAATATATAAATCTATAAATATATAAATATATAAATATAATATAAATATATAAATATAAATATATAAATATATAAATATATAAATAGATAAATAGATAAATATATAAATATATAAATATATAAATATATAAATATATAAATATATAAATATATAAATATATAAATATATAATATATATATATACATAAATATATATATATATAAATGTATAAATGTATAAATGTATAAATGTATAAATATATAAATGTATAAATATATAAATATATAAGCATATAAAAATATAAGCATATAAATATATAAGCATATATATATATAAGCATATAAATATATAAGCATATAAATATATAAGCATATAAATATATAAATATATAATCACATAAATATATAAACAAATAAATATATAAATACATAAATAAATAAATATATAAATAAATAAATACATAAATACATAAATATATAAATATATGAATAAATAAATATATGAATATATAAATATATGAATATATAAATATATGAATATATAAATATATGAATATATAAATATATGAATATATAAATATATGAGTATATAAATATAGATATAATATATGATATATAAATATATGAATATATAAATATATGAATATATAAATATATGAGTATATAATATATGATATATAAATATATGAGTATATAAATATATGAGTATATAAATATATGAGTATATAATATATGAGTATATAAATATATGAGTATATAAATATATGAGTATATAAATATATGAGTATATAATATATGAATATATAATATATGAATATATAAATATATGAATATATAAATATATGACTATATAAATATATGAATATATAAATATTGAATATATAAATATATGAATATATAAATATATGAATATATAATATATGAATATATAAATATATGAATATATAAATATATGAATATATAAATATATAATATATGAATATATATGAATATATGAATATATATATATATATGAATATATAAATATATAATATATAAATATATAATATATAAATTATATAAATATATAAATATATAAATATATAAATATATAAATATATAAATATATAAATATATAAATATATAAATATATAAATATATAAATATATAAATATATAAATATATAAATATATAAATATATAAATATATAAATATATAAATATATAAATATATAAATATATAAATATATAAATATATAAATATATAAATATATAAATATATAAATATATAAATATATAAATATATAAATATATAAATATATAAATATATAAATATATAAATATATAATATATAAATATATAAATATATAAATATATAAATATATAAATATATAAATATATAAATATATAAATATATAAATATATAAATATATAAATATATAAATATATAAATATATAAATATATAAATATAATATAAATATATAATATATAAATATATAAATATATAAATATATAAATATATAAATATATAAATATATAAATATAAAAATATAATAAATATATAAATATATAAATATATAAATATATAAATATATAAATATATAAATATATAAATATATAAATATATAAATATATAAATATATAAATATATAAATATATAAATATATAAATATATAAATATATAATATAAATATATAAATATATAAATATATAATAATATATAAATATATAAATATAATAATATATAATATATAAATATAATAATATATAAATATAAATATATAAATATATAATATAATAATATATAAATATATAAATATAATAATATATAAATATATAAATATAATAATATATACATATATAACTATATATATATATATACATAAATAAATAAATACATAAATACATAAATACATAAATACATAATATATAAATGTATAAATATATAAATATATAAATATATAAATGTATAAATAATATAAATATATAATATATAAATATATAAATATATAAATATATAAATATATAAATATATAAATATATAAATATATAAATATATAAATATATAATATATAAATATATAATATATAAATATATAAATATATAAATATATAATATATAAATAAATAATATATAAATATATAATATATAAATAAATAAATATATAATATATAAATATAATAATATATAAATATATAACTATATATATATATACATAAATAAATAAATAATACATAAATACATAAATACATAAATACATAAATACATAAATACATAAATACATAAATATATAAATGTATAAATATATAAATATATAAATGTATAAATGTATAAATGTATAAATATATAAATATATAAATATTTAAATATTTAAATATATAAATATATGTGTATATACATATATAAATACATAAATTTAAAATTATATAAATATATAAATATATTAATACATAAATACATAAATATATAAAAAAATGAATATATAAATACATAAATACATAAATACATAAATATATAAATATATAAATATATTTAATTTGCTCGAATTATATTATATTAGACATAGAATAAAGATTTAGGTGTATTGCTACTTTGTTACTTCACATACTTTAATCAGTTAGGTTACATCACAAAATCTCATTAATGAGACTGTCTCATCAACTGATCCACAAGTACACGTATCATATAAATAGTATAATCGACTTCTATCAATACATCGATCTCATAGAGATTGTATAGGTAGTTTGGTTATTTAACAATGAGACAACTAATTTTTACTAAATTGAATACTCAGGTTGTTAAATAATCTTACATCCATGGATTATTTTTTTAATTTATGTGATGACATTAAGTCACTCAATATCTATTATGTTAGATATAAAATAAAGGTTATGGTGTTATAAAATTACTACTTGTCCTAATAGTATATAAGTTAGTTATCACTATTGAACCTTTCTTGTTATTAATCCCTTTGTAGTTATTCCATTCTTACATCACTACTAAGAAAATAATTTCTCTCTACATAAGATTTATTCATAATCTCATACATTTTTAGGAAACTTTGTCAATTGCCCTTCATAGCTACTTCACATGCACACTCTTTTTCTTTGACATTCTTTTTCATAAAGTCTAATGATTTACATAATTTGTAAATGTTTTCACTTTTAGCTTTGTATATGACATACCAACATAAATTAACTTTTATTTCCTTTAAGTTTCATTAGAGAGAACCATATGAGTAAAAGTAGCTCATAATATATGTCACTACCATATGAGTTACAACACACTCATGATAATGCGACTCCCACAATAAAGGTGAACCCCTTTAAAGAATGTTCCATATAATATCCATTCTAATTAAGACCCAATTCTTTTAAAATATATACAATGGATTGATATGCAAAAGTATTAGTATTATTAGATTTGTAAGCACCATACTTATGATAATTAACATACCTAAATATTGGGTTGAATATATATATTCATCCCATGCATCACAAATAGAAGGGATTTTATTTCCTTCCAATCATATGAATAAGCGTGCATCATGTTTTACATGTCACTATCAATCATAACAATCTTGCATAAATATATCTATAGGTGAAATCCTTATTCAAGTTATATTTATTCGTTATCCATCAGTATCCATACATAAAATAAATCAAACTATTCATGCATTCATGATTAAAACCAATTACATCGCATAATTCAAATTATACAAATCCTAGATCCATGTTAGTTTGGTATAAATTCTCAAACTTATCCCAAGATGAGAGGAGTTAGAGAGATATACCCCCCAACTCTATCGATTTTCATAAATAAAGCATTCCTTACTTGCTTGAGGAATTCCTATGGAGTATGAAAATTTCTCTTAGGATTTGTAGTTATCATGGATTTTCTTGTTGTATTGGGGATAACAAGAAGAAAATGAAAGTTTTTTCAAAAATTCCCCATCTCTCACTTTTATGCTTATAGGGCCTTATATTGCTCTATATAGGAAGTTGAAACTCTCAGAAGAAAAGTACAATTTTAGTCTTCATCTCTTCAGCTTAATGTCATGACTCCAAAAAATAGTCAAGACTCTGTTAAACATATTGATCTTTCTATAATTCAAAGTCACTTCCATGGTAATAACTATGTCTTGGGCCTAATTTTTATATAACACACTTGTAATATTATTATATAGCCATAATGCTATGTGGAGGCCATGACATTGTCAAATAGTATTTCTTGATATTTATGTGGATGATGCACTAAGACATAGCCATGGAACTGAGACTGTTCATATGTTGGTTGTGGTTGTGGCTCATAGTACTAGAAAATAGCTAGGAAACAAAATTAACCATTCATATCTCTCAAGTATCCATGACATTGTGAGTGGCCATAGCAAAGACATTTTCTTCTCTCATATAACACATTGTCATAGTGCTATTAGGATGTCATGGTATTGGCACCTAGCTTGCATGTACAAGTCACATTTATGGATTCATTTGAGAACTAAAGTTGTAGCCTTAGAAATAACCATACTTGAGTAATATTCTATGTAATATTTAGTTTTCTAAAAGTTATGACTTTAAATAATTATCATGATTTTTGCATGACTTGTTGTGACTCTGTAGTTTTCTATAATTTAAAAATTATGGCTTTGTAAAAATATAACCTTGAGCACAAAAAATGTATTGAAAATGACATAACCATTTTAATTTTCTAAATTAAGTATAATTATGATTTCATTATAATATCATAGCCATTAAGAATATGTCACACAATTGAAAGATTGTACTAATGAATTGATAAGATCATGATATACAATAATTTTCCTAACTAATTTGGTAAAGTTTTGGCCAAGAATAGACAACAAAATTATAAGAGATTCACTAATCTTTATTCTTTACTACACATCTATAAAAACTCATTTATTTTATGACTATTCTTATAAACTCTCCAAAATACCAAAATTCATGAAATCAATATATATTAGTTTCATTTTCACATCTACATATTATTATCAACTAGCAATATATATATAAATATTTGATAATTTAAACATTAGATTGGGTGTTATGTAATGATTCTTTGACCTAATAGCAAACAAGGTAGTTACTACCATTGTGCCATTCTCATTGGTCATCCCCTCATAGTTTTTCCTTTGGTATATTACCATTGAGACAATAATTCATATCTTCTTTAGAGTCATTCATAATCTCATACTATTTAGGAAACTTCGTCAACTATTCTTAATAGTTGCTTCCTATGCATTCTCTTAGTTAATGCCTTAAAAATAAAAATAAAAAACAATATTAATTGAAAAATAAAACACCTGAACTTTAAATTACAATTATATATTATTATTAAAATAACCAGTAGAAACACAACCAAGTAAAATTTATTGTATACTATGACTTTATTATTATGCTAAGTTTTTCTGATCAGGTAATATTCCAAAAGCTCGTTGGGTAAGAGACTTTCACCAATTATAATTCTATAAGTATATGGGTCATATAAATAGTAAAATAAATTTTTGTCCATATATCGGTCACATAGAGATTATGTAGGTAGTTTGATCAACTAGTAGTTAGAAGGATAAAACTTAGTTTTTTGGTATGACTCTTAGAATCTTGGATTGTTTCATTTCATTATAATAATAGCATGTATAAATTGCCTAGTTATTATTGTACTTAGTCACAGAACAAAAGCTAAATTATTATAAGAATTTCCTAGTGCCCTGCCAGCATATATGGTAGTTATCACCTATTAGGACTTCCTCAATGATGGTCCCTTAATAGTTACACCCTTACTATTTTACCATGGAAATAATAAATCATCTTTTCTTGAAAGTTATTTATAAATTTATATATTTTACGCAACTCATTAACTACATTTAATGGTTACTTCATATGTGTATTCTTATTCTCGGATCTAAAGTGTCATAAAGATGTGAACTAATCTAGTTTTAAACAAATTTGTACTTGGAGCTTCTTAAGCATCATACTCATAAAAAATAATATATATCTTTCCTCAAATTTCATTGATAATAGTCATACAAAAAAAATAGCTCGGAGGACTGCCACAACCTTACGAGCCATCTCCTCTCAACTCTCACATGTGTTTTGTGGCTTACTTATCACTATCCACCATGATAATATGTGACTCATATACTAAATGTGAAACTTTTAGGAAAAGATTCTATAAAATCCTTATATCAATTGAAGGTTAATTTATTTAAAATATGCACAATGAATTGACTTATAAAAATATTCATACTTTTTGATTCATAAGTACTAAACTCACAATGATTAAAATTACCTTTGGGTTTTGATGTATAGATTTATCTGTCATGTCATGATTGGAAAAACTATTACTTTCTTCCTACAATTATGTAATTATGTGTCTCATGACTTACATATTATCGTTCACCATATTAAAATGCACAAGCTTACTAATAGTAAAATACTAATATCAATTATATATTCATAACACATACTACAAACCTAACATAAAGCTCTTAGAATTAATATCACTTATATATCCATAACACATAATAAAATATACTAACCTTAGACCATAATTTAGCATGATATTAGAGAGATAGTCATATGAATTAATTAGAAATATATCTTGGTGAATTCTAGGTTCTTAATGATACCTCTTAGAAGAATCTAAGATTTAAAACCTTAAACTTATAATTCTTTTGTAGTGCACCTCAAATATCCTTTAAATTTTCATTTAAGTCTTATTTTTATACTCACATGTCTAGTTGTATTTTTAAGTGGGAAGAAGTAGTACTATGAAATGGCTTTGACTTTAGCCTTGCATTTCTATAACTCAAAGTCATAATGATGTAGATAGTCATGACTTTGATCTCTTTTTTTTAATAGATTATTGTGATGTTGGGAATGGTCACAAATCATGCATTTCACCTCTATAACATGAAGTCACGATGTTGGGCAACCTCTATGACACAAAGTCATGATGGTAGAAATGAACATTGCTCTTACATTTCACCTCTATAATACAAAATCACAACACTATGAATGACCACGACTTCAACTTTTTTCTATTGCAAAAAAATTATGCCTCTAGAAATGATCATGGTTTGAGTAAATAATATATGTAACTATCTATTGGTAAAAGTTATGGTATAAAAGAATCATCATAACTTTTGTCTTAATATTTGTGTCTCTAGAAAGAAAATATTATGGTGTTGGAGAATGTTATAACTTTTAGCACTAGTAGGGTATTTAGTTATTATGATTTAAAATTAATGTTGCAGTCATTAAAGTGTTACTGAGTTAGTATTGTTATGACTTCAAGAAAGTTTCATAATAAAAAAGAATATAGTATGCAGTAAAATGAATGTGTCAATGAGGTAGTAGAGTCAGATATACAAAAATTATCATGACTAATTATATAGAGTTTTGACCAAAAATTAATATTAGAATTACTTTATATGTTCTTGAAGGTGTAACTAGGACATAATATACGAAAATTTAAAACTTTACATGACTTTCTATATGATACTTCACACAAAAATTTTCAAGTATTATACTTCACACAAAAACTATATGATTTCACTATTATTCATCATAATTAATCAACACTACAATTTCATGAAATTATTAAGTTTAAAACATTTTTTCATGAAAATTCAACATGAATATAGGGCAAAATAACTAGTAATATTTTTTATTTGGAATATTGAACAAACTCACATACTAAAGTCTTTTTTTATCATTGACCAATTAATCCCCCTCATAAAAAACATTTCATCCATTCAACAAAAGTATTTTTTATGACTAGTTTTGAGTATCATAGTACATCTAAATGGTGAGGCTAATTCTATTTGTAGATATGTGATTGAGTCATGACAAGGTTTGAATTCCTAAAGTAAATTTGTTGGTACATAAAATGTGCATAATAAATTGTGTGAGAAAATACATAATTTTTTATTTTATCACAATGTGTAGAATAGAAAAATCACATGTTGCTTCCCAAGCATCATTATGTCTAACATCAATAGCTATACCATCAATGAGTTGCTACCTCCATCGGTGATTTTAGCTACCTATGCTAGCTTTTTCATGTAGTCTTTTATTTCTTCCTATCTTTTAAAATTATTTTTCAGTATTGAATCATATTTATAGCTTTCTTATTTGAAGCTTCCTTCTTTGAAATTTTCTTCCCAAGATATTGTGACACTTTTGATCTCCATGGTTTTTTCTTTTTCTTCCTAGATCATCAGAGTTATGACACTATGAATTACCATGACATTTTTATTAGTTTCTATATCTCCAAAGTTGTGACATAGGTAAACATCATAACTTTCATCATTGCATATGCTTCTTTTTCTCCTTTCAGATCTTTCTGAATCTTCTTTTCAGCCAAGTCTTCCTCTATCACTTCATCATCCAATAGTTAGGATTATGCCTATATATTCACTAATAGTGTTGTTTCCAAATTCTCCATATGATTTTTTTATATAACTATAATGAAAATTTTGGCATTCCACTTACTTTTTCTGCCTCTCCAAAGTACTCTTCTTTGGAGTCTTTTAAAGTCACAAATTCGAAGAATATCATTACTTCATAATAGTCATTCTCATAAATCTCTACTGTGTCACTTTCATTACTCTAAATTTCCTCTTCTACCTCTTACTTATCTTCGTCTGGCCATTAGTCTTCTATAAAGTCTCTAAATCTAAAGTTCACCTTTTCTTGCATTACTAAGTGGAGGAGTTTATCTATCCTCCAATAATCTTTCTCACCAGCATCTATACTCTACAAAATTTTATAAAAGTTATTTATTACTTACTCTTTGCTTGTATGAAAAGTAGACTCTCAATTCATGATATCAATGAGTATACATTTAATAACTAAAAATGGTCATCCCAAGATCAATGGAGCATGTTGATTTCCTACATATTCAACACAATAAAGTCTGTAGAAAAAATAAATACACCAACCTTAACCAACATATCTTTAATAATATCATTTGGGTGCTTGGTTGATTCATTTGAAGTTAGAGATAGATTGAAGTGATCTTGCCGAGATTCAAACTTTGTGTTATTAACAAAAATATAAAGCTGACACTAAATCCCAAATCACATATTATCTTCTAAAGTGTGTGCTCACAATTACACATGATATCATAAAACTTCCCAGACTATTCAACTTCCTTAGAAGTTTTTGTTGAATAATCATATTATAATATTAGTCATATTCATAATCCTATATGTCTACATTATTAACTTATTACTCATGACATCCTACATAGATTTTATATAGTTTGACATTTTAAACATGTTGGGCAATCGCGCTTCCACGGGTAGTGAGATTAAGAACAGAAACAATAGAAAACACAGAAAAACAAGCAATATATATATCCCAATGCAACAGCATCCATGACAGAATCAAAAAAAACACGAGAAATCAACACAGGAAATAACATGGTTCGCTAGTCGCTCAGTACGACTAACTACCTCTACCAGAAAATGCTTATGCGTTACAGATTAAAACCAAGAACAGAACGTCTTACAATATGCAGCACGGAGCAGTCGCGAAATCACGCAGAGAGAGGAGAAGAGATGATGAACAGTTCAACCGGGTCAAAAATAGCTGCCCGAAAAATAAATACAAATCATTTTATACAAAAAATAAACATCCGGTTCATTTAACCGAAGCGGGTCGGATCATGGAACGGGACCTCCGTTATTGTGCTACTGCTGCATCCCCGGGCTTTTAATATTTCCTTTCCTGCACTTACATGAAAATATTAAAACAGATTATTAAGTAAAAAATAAATTACATATACAATAAAACATTACTTTGGAAAATAAGATATTCACTTAGAACTTCTAGAAAATTTTGAAAAAATTTTCAAACTATTCATTCAATTTCTCATTCCTAAAATATTGTGGAAAAGAAAAATTTAGAGGAAAATTACTTTTAATATCATTCTTTATCACATTCATCATTTCATTACTTTGTGTAATTTTCATTTGCTCTTATGCTTCTCCTTCTTTATCTATAGTAGTTAGGGGGTGTGAGCTAGATTTTCTATTCATTGGGCGTAATGACTTTAGAAAATATCATTACATTGGGTCAAGCAGCTTTTGAAAATGATGTGGTGGGAACCATGACTTTTGAAAAAGTTACATCGTTACCAGTTTTAGCTGCCTCTAATTTAGCTTCATCCAATTGTTATCCCACTAGCTCTTCACTACTTTCAAGTATATTTAACAAGCCCTTCTTTGGATTTGTATTAGCATTACTTGGTATCTCATCAATACTCTTTTCTATTAATGATAGTACCCATTGTTTGATTTAGTTCTCTATACTCCTCATTTTCATATTCATATATTCAAAATCTTATATCAAGCCTCTTCATATTTTATTATTAAAGGTCATTTATTCTTTTCATCTTAGTCCGTAATGCTATTAGCTTATCATAAATATAACACTTTTCTTCTCCCATTGAATGTTAAGAATTCAAGCTCGATCATCCTTGAATCACCACAATTAATTATTCCCAATATTCTTTGAGATTTATCCCATGTTCTACTGCCCACTATCATAGCTTCTAAGTGAAAAATTATCATGATCTTTCATGTTCAAATGGTAATGCGTGGAATATTAGTATTTTGTTAAAACACATATCATTTCCTTTACGGGTTATTGGCCTTTTCTACTTGATAAATGGGGTCAAAGTTTGTTACTTCTTGCTATTACCAAATAATGATTTCTCTTATTCATTTTTAATTCTCCTATTGGGCTTCTGACTTCTTCTGAAAAATATTCATATTTATTATTTTCATGATAAATCTGTCAAGCACAAATAGTCTAGCTTAATTTCTTTCCAAGATATTTAGAGTTTGATAGTTATTCTTTTTTAACTTTTTAGACAAATAATGTACTTCCTCATGTGACTTATTCAATATCGACCAATCAAAGTCTACATCAAAGGTGCACCTCATCATGTGGTTTAGCCCATTGTAGAAGGTCTAGGCTTAGAACCATAACTTAAACCCATATTTAGGATATATCCTCGTCAATTTCTAAAAATGGTCTCAAGCATCATTCAAGATTTCTAGCCCCTCCTAATATAATTGTTTTATCTAACTCATCAACCATGAGATGATTTGAGGTGGAAAAATATTGTGAGGAAAGCTTGCACAAATTTGTCTCAACTCTCATCAAACATTGAGATAAACACTTGAACTAACTTCATGTCTTCTATCTCAAAGAAAAAAAGAATATACATAATCTAATAGCATATGGACTAACTTTATTCATTTTTACTATCTAACACAATTCTAAAAACATTGCGACATGCTCAATCGAATCTTTTAATATTCTCTCACTATACTAATATTATTGAACCTTTGCTATCAGTCTTGGCTTCAACTAAAATTAATTGGCTTAAAATAGTTACATTTGAATCCTAGTGACATTCTCCATCATAGTTGGCTGCCAATAGTCTCGCAAGATATGGTGATGGTTGGGCTATTGGATAGCTTTCCCCTCGCCACCATGTGCCACTCTTTTACTGTTAGTTCCTTCCAATTGCTCTTTCTTAGCTCTTTGTCTCCTAATTTCTCTTATAGTTCTTTCAATGTTTGGGTCTAAATATATTAGCTTAGTCTTAAAATTTTTACTCATAGAAGTTATAGATAAATAAAGAAACAAACAACTATACTAATAGATACACAAAAGAAATACAAGATATGTAATGCAATTCAAAGCATGTAAGACAAGATATCATTAATCAAACCATGAAAATAGAACTACACAATTTTAAGGATAGCTGTGTCAACTAAAGTTGATTAGCTAAACTAAATAATATTTGGAATTGACACCAAAAAATTGTTGTAACATTGATATATGGCTAATCTTTAAAAGTAGGCAATGTCCTAAAAATTCTTTGGATGATGATCTATTGACCAATACAATTCTATAAGTATATGAATCATATAAGTATTTAAGTGTACTTTATTTAGATATCAATCCTACAAAAAATGTATAGGTAGCTCAATTAACTAGTAGTTGTCCAACTTCTACTCTAGTCAGAAAAATAAAACTAGATTTTTGGTATCACTCTTAGATTCTATGGTTGGCCTATTTCATTATGTATAATAGCATATCTAAGTTGCTTTGTTGTAATTGTTCTTGGTCCTTGGTAACAAAATGAAAGCTAGATTATTATAAGAATGTTTATGTATCATTTGGCATACAAGGTGATTATCACCCATTGAGTATTTCATAATAATGGTCTCCTTATAATTATTTCTTTGGTACTTTATTACTAAAATAATAAATTATCTTTACCATAGGATGATTTATAATTCTATATCTTTTAGACAACTTGTTAATTATCCTTAATGGTTTTCTTTGTACGACCTCATATATCATAAAGATGTTAATTGATGTTGCATTAAAGATGTTTGTACTTTTGGCTTCATAAGCATAATACTAACAACAATTAATATATGTCTTACCTCAAATCTCACCAGTAACAGTCATATGACATAAAGTAGCTCACATGGTTGTCACCATGTTATAAGCCATATCTTATCACATGTGTATCATGTCTTACCTATCATCATCCAACATAATACTATGTGACTCATATACTAAAGGTGAAATACTTGAGAAAATATTCAATAAAACTCTTATATTTTTTGATGGTCAATTCATCTAAGATTTATATAATTGATTAGTTTGTAAAAGTATTTATGTTTTTGGATTTATAAGTATCATACTCATAATAATTAAACTTATCTTAATTTTGAGTTTTGACATATAGGTTTTTTAATGCATAATGATCGATGGGGCTATCACTTCCATATTATCATTATGAGCAATGTGTCTTGGTAGCTTGTATCTCATCATTTACCAAAATAATATGCAAAAGTATACTAATAGTAAATCTTTAATTTTAGTTCTTAAAAAACATCATATACATTAATAACTAAATTATATTACAAATCAAATATAAAGTTCATCAATTATATATCTATCACACATAATAAATACATCAACCTAAAAAGTGATATCTCAATTTAGCATGATATTGGAGATAAATTCACATGAGATAATTTAAAATACATCTTGGCAAATCTTGGATTCTCAATGATAGCCCTCGGAATAATTTAGGATTCAAAATCCTAAACATGCAATTCTTGTGTAGTGTGCCACAAATTTTCTCTTAAGTGGATGTCAAAATTCATGCCCCCTTCTATAATTTTAAGCTCATGCCTTGAGTCCCCCTTACTCATAAATCGTTCCTAAGATATTTTGGCTCCCCTTTATTCCCATCAATTGTTTTACAAGTTGCCGCATACATGCATCATTCATACCTTCACATACCACCACACATTATATTATTTCCATATACAAGAATATTCCATTATATACATACATTCCATATTTATATGATAACTATGTCATCACATATATTCATTCCATAATTATGTGATGACTATGTCATCACATACTTTTTAGATTTAATAGACTAGTTATTTGAGTTTTAAAATTTATTAACCAATGCCTTCTTTTTAAAGAAGCCATTGCTTTTGGAGTAGTGTCCCAATGGAGGATTTCTTTTACTATTCTAAAGTTGCAGGGGGTTGGGATTAGTAGCCTCAAAATTAAATAAATAGTAACATAAACACAAAAATGAAGACAAAAAACAATATTTCAGTAATTTCTTCTATTAGCCAAAATGAGCTCCACCACGATAATGATTCAACACCATAAGCTCCACCATTGTATGATTCACCGCAACAAGCTCCACCATAGAAAAGGCTGGCCACTTTAGGCTCTATCATGACAATGGCTGGCCACTGTAAGTTTTAGTTCACCATCTCAAGCTCCACCACTATAATGATTGGCCGCTTAAAGCTCCACCATAATAATGGATGGCTAGCATAAGCTCCACCATAACCATATCTTCTCAGTTACAGAATACTTAACTTATTTTTAACTAAATTGAAATCAATTACACCCCGTATGATTACATAACCACACAAATCAAATGCAAAATTACTACCAAAAAAAATTAAAGCATCACAATAACCATAATTATATTCAAACTTGGTAGTAATTTTCGATTAACGGAGACCTTCAACGAAGGTCTCCGTTAAAATGAAGGACATCAATCAATTCCTATGCTTATATTAAATCTTATTGTTTTACATGTGATATCATGAATGAGGCTTTGAAACAATTGTTGGAGCTAAATTGATTTGGAAATATCACATATAAAAAATTATTTTATAATTTATCTTCTTAAAAGAAGGTTGAAATATAGCGATTCAACATTTGCCTTAATTAATCATGAAGTTATAGTAAAACATAAGATTCTCCCGTGTCACTTGATCCTCCATTCTCAGAAGGAAGAAGAAGAGGCACAATCATTTTTACCATAATTATTTATGAAACATAATTAATAGTGTATAATATAATAAGAGTTTTGTATGGAAATAATGTAATTAAAATAAAAAACCCAAAATTAAAGGCTGGTTTCAAAAATATGCCCAAACTAGTTCGTCTGGAAATAGCGTGGCAATGCCCATCGTTATGAACGATGACCATTGTCGTGCTGTTTATTTTTTAAAATCAGAGGCCGGCATTGCAAATACTTGCTATTGAAAATACTGTGGAGATCCCATTACGCCCCATGCCCCTCTACTCTCGCCTATCTCCCCTCGCCCGTCTGCCCTTACCTCTTGCCCCTCTCTTCCCATCAATCCCCCCTACCCATCTCCAGGAGCTCCTTCATGGAACTTCGCCGAGCTCCACGATGGAGAACCTGGAGCTCCAGTGAGCTCCACGATGGAGAACCTGGAGCTCCAGTGAGCTCCACGATAAAGTACCTAGAGCTCCAGTGAGCTTGATGAGCTCCCTCGAGCTCCACGATGGAGCTCTAGTGAGCTCCTTCTTGGAGCTCCGTCGAGCTCCAACCAGCTCTATCATGGAGCTCGATGGAGTTCCTTGAGCTCCACGTCGAGCTCATTGGAGCTCGACAAGCTCTTTCGTGGATCTTTGTCGAGCTCCGGTGAGCTATACGTGGAGCTCCAGTGAGCTCCAGGGAGCTCGACGTGGAGCTCAACGAGTTTCAGCGAGCTCTCTCGTTGCTCTCTAGCGAGCTGCACTTCGAGTTCACTAGAGCTCCAACGAGCTTGACGTGGAGCTTGAGGAGCTCCGTCGAGCTCCAGCGAGCTCCTTCGTGGAGATCGTAGAGCTTTGTCAAGCTCGAAGTGGAGCTCGACGATGGAGGTCCATCGTGGAGCTCGACGATGGAGGTCCATCGTGGAGCTCGATGGAGCTCCACTTCGAGCTCACTGAAGCTCGATGAGCTCTTTCATGGAGCTCCAGGAGCTCCTCGAGATCCATCATGGAGCTCGACGGTGCTCCACTAAGGAGTTCCTAGAGATGGCCGGGGAGAGAGGGGCGGGAAGAGAGGGGCGAGAGGTGAGGAGAGATGACGAGGGTAAAGGTGCGAGGGGCACGGGGCGTAATGGGATCTTCATAGTGTTTCCAATAGCCGTCATTCACAATACCGGCCTATGATTTTAAAAAATCATCAGCATGGCAATTTCCGTAATGAGATATTCACAATGTTTTCAATAGACAGCATTCACAATACCGTCCTATGATTTTAAAAAATCAACAACTTGGTAATGGCGTTCATTCACAATAATGAGTTTTGCCATGCTGTTTCTAGACGCACTAGTTTATGCATATTTTTGAAACCAACCTTTAATTTTGGATTTTTTTAATATATTATTTCCATACAAAACTCATATAATAAAACATATCCCTCATCACTTTACAAAAGTGATGTGATATATTCCCTTATTATAATTTATTTAAAATAATATTAAAGATTCAATTTAATATTATATATATATATATATATATAATTAATTAATTAATTTGATTTAAACTTATATCGATTACTAAAATTATTTAATATAAATTATAATTTAACCAAATTATTTATGCTTATTTTATATAGACATAATAGAATTATATGTATCATAATTCATATTAAATTTAATTCATAAAAGAATTATAAGTGCATTCTCTCACTTATTTTAAACAACTCATACTCTTTATTATTTAATGCTTATTCAACTCGTCGTGTTAAAATTATAGATACTTATTAATTAAATTAAATTATTGATAATTAAATTCAATCAATCTCCTGCATATTATCTTGAGACCTTCTATCTAACTTATTCAAGATGCCATATCAAAATCTCCCTCTTAAGTTTGATAATATCAAAACTTATAAGTATCATCAAGGGGGTATAATCAATCCATTTAATATGACATGAATTCTATCAATAATCAACATTCACCATATAATAGATATAGTTATCCAACTTATTGGAGCATATTGATCTAATTATAAATCTCACCATTTATGAGTCAAAACAACTATTAATAATTATACGTATTTATCAATTATATTAATAACAAAAATAATAGTATTTATAATAACAACGATATTTATTTATTTTATATTTCAGTATAAAATAATTACATTACTTTAGTCATGTTCAATGCACACAAGTGCACTTAAAAAGTTAGAATTTTATCATTCTCCATAATCAATATATATATATACTAAAATCTTGTATACTAATATTACCAACAAAATGTTCAACTTCATCTAGATTGTAAATAATAAACTTATATTCTATAAGAATTAAATAATTGATTATTTGTATGTAAGTTGAACTATGTGTATCAAATTATCTGCCATTTAAATAATATATGTATGCATTTTTATTTTAAATACAATCTCAACTCTTTATAATTTAAAAAAAAAAACAAAATGAATCCAAGCAAAAAAAAAAATAAAAAATAACTTTTAGTATAAAATAGTTCCAACAGTATAAATAATAAAATAATCTCAGATCCTAGCAAAAAAATTGCATATGAGAGATCCTAATATATTTCCAATCTCACAAATAGTTATCACCATATTCTCTCTACTATATTCAGAATATAATCTCCCCTTGTAAAGCTATGCAGAATATATTTTTGCTAAATCTTTTTCTTTTGACTTTTCTTTTATATCTTCAATTGAATTTTTTTTTTCAAAACTCCTTTTGAAACACCCAACTTTAACTCTTATTTTGAAACAATTTTCAACTCTTCTCTCATTTATTCTTTCAAATCTTCTCTTGTAATATCTTTTTTTTTTTTTGAAAACTCATCTTTCAAATTTATTTTTTAGTTTCCTTTCAATTTTGTAGCCCCGTTAATTCTTTGATTCTCTTTAGAATGGAGGCATAAATGATTCCTAATCCTTAAGGATCTTGCTATATTTTTTAAATCCCATTAAAAAAAATCCAAATTATCATAAAATCTATGTGCATCATAACTTGAAATTGCAAATTAAAAGAATTCATAAGAGAGAGAAAGAGAGAAAAAGAGAGAGAACATGAAAAGGTTAGTTTTTAAAAATAGGTACACCAAACTCTTAAGTAATTAAATTTTGATATACTAATTTATGTTAATACAAAATTATTCTTATTTTAAAAAACTAACCTAACTTAAAAAATAAATTCATAATGAACCCCAAAGAAGAGCTCCACTCTGGCGAGCTCATTAGTGGAGCTCATTATTATTATTATTATTATTTTTAGAGTTATTTTAATTTTAAAAATAAGGATCATTTTGTATCAATAAAAATTAGGGTAATAAAACTTAATTAATTAAATTTTGGTGAACTTATGTTTAAATATTTAAAATTTTGTTTATTTTTTTTTTAATTTTTATTAGATATAGTATGCCAAAATATAATTATCAATTATTTCAGTCAATTATTTTAGTTTTAAAAATATAATTTTGGGGAACGAAATTACCGCATTCCCGATAGAAGTGATAAGATTCTACCTACCGGACAATTATTTCAGTCAAGCTTTTTTCTTTATCCAACTGACAGATACCCACAGCCCGCTACTGTTTCGTCTTTTGATTCGGCTGCCAGGCGCTGCGATGGAGTTAGGCAACTGTCCGCCGAATAGTATAGTTCATACATATCTGCTCTGCTCTGCTTTTTTTTTTTTTTGAAATACTCTAACCTTTATTTTCTCTCGTCCTTTTTTTGTTGAAGCCGGTCTGCTTCCACCGTTATCGTGGCTTTGTACTTTTTTTCAGGGTTATCTGGGAATAACAGTCAGCAGGGAAGAGCTGGTGGCTGATATGGCCGAATCGCAGTTCTTCCTCTGTCGCATGGTCGATCGTTCATGCGAGTGTTTTGGCGAGACCTAACTTCCGCAGGATATGGCAGTGCTGACCTTGAATTCGCTTCCTCTAGGCTTCAGATTTAGGCCAACCGATGTGGAATTGGTTGATTACTACCTGAGACTGAAGATCAATGGAAATGATCATCAAGTCAGAGTGATTCGTGAAATTGATGTTTGTAAATGGGAGCCCTGGGATTTGCCTGGTACTTTCACCACTCGCGTACCTTTTTTTTTTTTTTAAATTTTTATTTTACTGTTCTTATGCCCTTTTTTCCGGATCCACAGATCTGTCGTTTCTGAGGACAACAGATTCAGAGTGGTTCTTCTTCTGCCCCCTGGACCGCAAGTATCCGAATGGGCATAGATTAAACAGAGCAACTGGCCGTGGATACTGGAAGGCCACTGGAAAAGATAGGAAAATCAGATCGGGTTCCAACTTGATAGGTATGAAGCGAACTCTCGTCTTCTATACCGGACGGGCTCCCAAGGGTGGGCGCACCAATTGGGTTATGCACGAGTATCGGGCAACTCTCCAGGATCTTGATGGTTCTCAACCTGGCCAGGTTTCTGATATTTTTTTTTCTGCTTTTAAATTGACTCATGCAACCATGTGGTAGTCAAGTACAAAATCACTTTCAGAAGTGAACTAGCATTTTTGCTGTTCCAATGGAAGGAATAGAACAAAGTGGATGATTACACCACGGATTTGATCAGCTAAAATATGCTGCCATGTGATTGTCGCCAAGATGCTGTTGGATGTGCTAGCTAGTTCAAATTATGTTGCACGTGTTCATTGATAGACACATAGGCGGGAGCTATATAATTATCTTGAATTTTTATAATTTGAAATGATAAATTTTGATATGTTTTATTTATTCATAAAATATTAGATTTATAATAATCGGCCTTAGAATTGATATACCTAACTTTTTTTTAGTTTTGATTGATCATTTGAAACTCATAGTTAATTTGTTTTCATAGTTATGTATTCTATTATTTTATTTAGTTAAAAAAATAGTTTACTGATATGATAAAATTTTCTTGGCAAAAAAATAAAATAAAAACTCAATGGGTGATCTCTATGTGATAGCTTGAATCCAACTAAAAGTTGTATAAGCTGTTACATAGTTATCCTTATTATTTTTGAATGAAATTTTAGGTCACAACTCTTATATTGGGTTGTGTCGTGCTAGCATGGAGCCAAAGAAGGGAGAACTGACATGATATGATGGCTTGGCTGGGGAAATTGAGGTGTGCCAAGTTTGGCGCTGGTGAAACTTGGCTTGATTGATCTGGCATGACTTGCGAGTGGTTCAAGCTAGCTTGGGTTAGTCGTTATGGCTTGCTACTTGTATAGGCTTTTGGGGCACTACTCTAGGCTAGGAGTTTGGCCCCTAGCCTATCAGCCTTATATGGACTCGTCAGTTGGGGACTTGGACTCTTGGTTAGATATTTATATATATATATATATATATATAATATATATAATTATAAATCAATGAAATTGTAGAAAATTAAATTATTTTTAAATTTATACTATAAATATAATGTGTTTGAGTATTAATATAAAAAATACTTGAAAAAAATATAATTGAATAAGAAAATATAAATTTAAATATTTAAAAAAAAAATTATAAAATGAAATGTATGCTAGTGTAACAGCAACATAATGTCACTTGGTTGAGATCATTATCTTACTATGTTTGTTTTTGTGTATATTATCATTCATTTGTAATTTATTACCTTTATTTTAATTGTTCACTCGTATATCCTATCAATTATTTAGTTATGCCAACGTTTTAATAATATTTGATTGTAATATATTTTTATTTGAAATTATATTTATATTAAATAGAAAAAATAAATAGTGATTTTATGTTAGATACTAGACAAATTAGTAGTTTTTGTGTTATATTAGATAGAATGAAAAATATACATTAATATGATTTTAATTAACTTAATATGTCAATTTTATTTATTATTATAACATAAATTTTCTCGTTATTTATTCTTAGTTAACTAAATAAAAAAGTTATTATTTCTAAAGTTAATATTGATCTTCATAATTGAAGGATTGCTAAAATTATTAAATTATTTATTATAATATTTGAATATGTTATTTAATTATTCATAAATTATATCTTTTAATTTTTGTGATTAGTTCATGCAAGGCAATATAAAATTTAGTCAAGACTTGACAAACTCAAAATAGTAAATAAATGAGATCATTGAACTTAAAATTTATCTAAATTTAATGTCTTCTCATCTTAGTTGGATTTTACTAGGATGCAAAATACTATATTTTTTTTGTGAATTACTAGGCATGTCTCTAATGTATTCATTTTAGTTACTATTATTATAAATATATATTTTTTATAAAATTTATACATTATATTAATTTTTTTTTGATATTTTTAGAATTTTATTTTTAATAATTTTAAAATGAATCCATAATAAAAATGTTTGTTTATTTTTAGGATTATAGGTGATAGGGTTGAGATTGATCTATGATTTAGAGGTAATCCAAATATAGATATTTTGTTTGATTTATCATTATTTTAATTAATGTTAATATTATCATAATAATAATAATAATTAATTTTTATTTTTTAAAAATTAGAGAATTTTAATAGGAGATAAATTTATTTATTTCTAGTTCTAAAATTATTTAGGAAAGAAGTAATTATAAATATTAAAATAAATGAAATTCAGACTCGCACTTGAATTCAAAGATCAAGTGCCATTACCATTACAAAGCTTAATTGTCTATATTAATTCAGATGATTATATAATATTAAAATAAAAGAAATGTATAGCTAATAGTATCATAGTTTTTAAATTTTGAGAGAATTGAGAATTAGAGGAAGAATAAATTATAATTTGAATATGAAAAATTATAAATAAACTTATTATTCATAAAAAAAGGCTAAAATTAAAATATTAATGTTTTTTATTGTGCTAATTTATCGATAGTAAATTGCATGTGACTCCTAATTCCTACTTCAAAAACTATGATATTTTTTTTGTGATGTCTAAATCTCATGCTTGTTTTTTTTAATAATGAGTCATTAATTTTGGTTCATATTTTAAAGAATGAGACAGGGATCCAAGTTGTCTTGGATGATAATCATCTAGAATGATTATGTAACCAATGATCATGTGGCCAAGTTGAGATTGTTGACAACAAATGAATCTGATTGAATTTATAGTTTTTAAATGACTTTTTAGTTGATGACGTACCATTTATTGTTGTTGAATCACCCTGTTCTGATGATGAGATTGTAATCTTTATTGGGCCCTCATCAATGTTGCTATACTATTGGGAATTGATTCTCTTGATGTTGATGAGCTGACTTGGATGATTTTTGATGGGATATTAATTATACAATTATCCTATCTCTTCAATGGGTAGATGATATTTTATTTTATCTTTTATTTTTTTTTGTTTATTCTTATTAAATTGGTTAGAAGAGAATATTTTTCAGTTATTTGTTGTTATACTCTCTAAGTTGGTTAGGAGAAAAGTTCTTAGATATTTTTTTATTTTTCTTTTTAAGTTGGCTACAAAAGAGTATAACACTGTTTTTTGTCATTATTCTCTCTAAATTTGGTAGGAGATAATATTTTGCATTTATTTTTACTATTATTTGTTTGAAGTTGATCATAAAAGTATATTTCTAAATTATTTTATCATTATTATTTATAATTCAAATATTAAAGAAATTATATTAGTTATTTTACCGTAAAATTTATCTAGATTCTAGACAAGATCATTATTTTAAATTGACTCATAATTTATTTTTTCTTATATCTTAGTGTATTAGATTGTTATGCATCAGTTTTAGAGGATGTTAAAGTTTGAAAAAGTTTATTTTTATTTTTTTTCATTTTTATTATTTATATATCTGATGGGAGCATGAAGTACTCAATTTGTGGGCTTTTAATCAATGTTTTCCTTAATATAAGGACAATTGATGTACGTTGTTTTGTATTAAGTAAAATAAATTTAATTTTACTTGTCTCTAATTTATATAAAGATCATTTTGAAAGTTTTCATAAGCTCACGTTCACCATTTGATTTAATATTTTTTAGAATTTTATTTGGTTGTGACGTGCTGGTGCTTGCAGTTGAATGCACCTACACTATTGACTGTCATGATGTGCAAATTGTATTATTGTGGTAGTGTGGAGGTTAACTCTAGTTTGCACGCACACAAAAGGAAGCATGGATACGACTCCCTATAGTCGTGTCCACATGTGGACACAATACGGACACAATATGGATACGTGTCCGATTTGCCATGTGGCATATCGTTGATCGATTCGTGTTCAATATGCCATGTGGTGTATCGGATGGATGCGTAGGATGTTGTATTCATGCCGACAATGTTGAGTGGCCGACGTCTGACAACATCAAGTGGCTGATGTCCGGTGACATTGAGTGGTCGACATCGTTCATTATGCCGAATGACCGATTCTGTGGGGTGGCGGGGGTGGGTGCGATTCTGTGGGAAGGCAGGGGGCGTGATTTTGTGGGGCGGTGGGTGGGGGGGGGCATGATTCTGTGGGGTGGCGTGGGCACGATTTTGATAAAATAAAATAAAATATTTTATTTTATAAAATAAAAAAATATTTTTTTATAATATAAGATAATTATAAAATATTATTTTATAAAATAAGATAATTAAAATTTTATTTTATAAAATAAAATATCATATTTTTATTTTATAAAATAAAAAAAATATATTTATTTTATATAATAAAATATTATATTTTATTTTATAAAATATCTAATATTTATAAATAAAATAATTTTTATTTTTTTTATCATGTCGTATCCTAGCCGTATCCGTATCTTGAGTTTTTAAAAATTACTGTCTCCTTATTTTGTCGTGTCGTATTCCCATGTTCGTGTTCGTGCTTCTTAGTATGTGTGTGTGTGTATATATATATATAAAATTAATTATGAAATTTGAAAATATGAATTAAAAAAAATTAATAAAATAAAAAAATTTTTAAATTTAAAATTAGATTTTAAATTAAATTATGTTAGAAAAAATGTACATAAATGATAAAAATAAATACTATGACCCTTGTAAAATATAAAATAGAAATTATCATTTTTTAAAATGAAAAAATAATAAAACATGGTAAATGATAAATTTCTAAAATGGTAATTGATTGTTTATTATTTTCATTAGTTCTAATCATAACAACTCAAAAGTTTATCATGCAAATTATTATGTATTTTTACTTGTAGAGATTGGATTTGATCATGAAGATTTATCAATGTCTTTTCCAAATTCATTAAACATGACACTTTTTTAAATTTTTGTTTATAGATTATAGTATAGTTTTTATATCTGAAATTATATTTATAATTATAAAAAATTAGACTTTGACGTGACACTAGATATTAGATGTATCAGTAGATTATATATTATTTTATATAACATGATAAAAGTAGATTCTTGTGATTTTTATAATATATTTAAGTTCATATCACTTTGTAATAAGATAGAATAGTAATAAATATCTAAGTATCTTAAAAGTTCGTACCTATTCATTGGACTACCCACATCATTTACTCATTGGTAACTGAAAAATGTGATATGAATATCTATATTCCAAGGTTTGTTAAAATTATTTTATTTATTTTTATAATATTTACATAAGTTTCTAATTATTCATAAATTTTGTACTCTTTCAATCTTAATTCTAAGATTTATATAAACAACTAAGTAATAAAAAAAGTCATAATTTATTTTATATATATATATATATATATATATTCATCTTAATAGTAATATTATCAAAATATAAATATTATCTATATTAATTAAAGATACTATTCATGTTACATATATACCTAAATACAATACAAAATATGAAAGTGTGTATAGATGAAAATTTGACGTATCTTATAAAATTTTAATGATTTTTTTTTAATTCTAAATCTATGTTTTCTTATTAATTATTATTTTATTAATTTTACTAGTAATGAATTTGAATGTAATTTATAGACAATTGATGCATGAATTCAATGTCATATATGTTGAATTTCTATGATGTTTGATATATAACGAGATGTTTTTTTGAGCTTACTTACTTATAGAGACTACAAAACTTTTTGTAGTTTATTAAAAATACAAATATATTTTAATATATATGTAATTTGTTCTAATAATAATAAAATTATTTTTAAATTTATCGGTATTATTAGATTTATTATATGATAATTTCGACTAAGGGATCATGTCTAATGATCATATAAATATTTTCATTGCGACATCATTATTCAAAGTATTGTCAAATATTTTATGATGAAATTTATTTTATATTTCATATTTTCTAAAGTTGCTTGAATGATTCTCATATAAAATAGAATTATTATGAGAATAGATTCTCATTAAATGCTATTATTTTTTATTTAGCTTTTATTTAAAATCAACAAAATGAGCGATGCTGCATTCGAAATGAATTTTGTTAGTCATTATGATTATTTCATACATTGGACATCACATATGTCACTTTAATGTCATATAAGTTTATTAATTATTAATTATTTTTAAATTTATATTTTTTTATTATATCAATTCTATATGTTGACGTAGTGATTATATAATAAATGGGATAAATATATTTTTGCATATAATAAATTAATCATGAATCATTCATACATTAAATTAAAAGACTAATTCTAGTAACCAACCTAATAATATATTATCTAACAAATTTATGATGAAAAATGAAGGTAATTATTGAAATTAAAATTGATTTAAATTAAATAAGTTTATTGTCTAGTTGAGTTTGCTTATGATATAATATTTCATGTTTTTTATTGTATTGTTTAGCGTGTCTCCTTTGGTCATCACTCTCACTACTAGTTTTGTATTTATAATTTTTTTTGTAATCTCTATAATAGGCATGATGAGCTTATGGTAGGGCAAAATTAGTTTAACATACAACTAATAGTTACCATTGCATGAATGTTGACTAGTTCAAGGTGTCTCCTTTGGTGATCACTCTCACTACTAGTTTTGTAGTTATAATTATTTTTATAATCTATATTATAGGCATGATGAGATTATGGTAGGGCAAAATTAGTTCAGCATACAATTAATAGTTGTCATTGTATGATTGTTGATCCTTTGATGATTTGTTGGTGGGGCGTCACATAAGCTGTGTTATTGTGTTTAAATTCTTGACCCTTGACAAGTGGTAATAGAGACAATTATAAGTCTCAATGTGGTTATGCCGTTATGAAGACTTTTCTTATGATCTTGGTGACTAAATTGTAATTTCTCTCCGTGATAATACATGTAGCCAATGAGGCGTAGGTGGTAGTGATTCAAATATAGTTGTTTGTTGTTGATTAATATTGCAATCAGAAAGCTTATGAGTGATAGTATGTTTCTTTAGATTGGGAGGTACCATATGCTATTTTAGTATTGTACGGGGACATTGCCTATAAAGGGTGGAACTTGAAGGGCAAATTTTTGGAGTACTATTGAAGAAGCATGACAAGTGAGGTCGTATCCAAAAGTGAATATAAAAGTGTCAAATGGGTCATGTCATGCATGCATGACTCGTTTATGTGTGGCCTAGCTATGCCATCATGTTGTGCCTGACACGACATGACTGTGAAAGTATCAAGCTTAACATGGCTTATATGACCCACAATCATGTCAGGCCATATTGGGCTATGCTGGGCCATGGTGGTTTGTGTTAGTTTTTGGGTAGAAATCTAATTAAACTATTTAAATTTTTAATTTTTTATTTAAAATTTTTTGAATAAATGAATTAAAATAAAATAAATAAATAAATAAAAATTTGACATCCAACTCAAATAAAATATAAAAGTATTTAATATAAAAAAATTATTCCAAAATTAAAAGTAAATATGATACATGCATACTGAGAATCATATGATATTCTTAGAGGTGTTAAACATACTAGGCAGCTCGACCCGGTTCAACAATGTTTGGCTCGGCATGACATGATTAAGTCCAAAATCATGCCTCGGGCTGGGCCGCTTCATAACATTGTTCATGCCATGCTGGGCCAGCATGATCTTTGTCTTATCTTGGGCTAGGCATGACACGTGTGTTTGGCTTGATAGCACGGTAAACTTCCCTAGGTGACCATTTGATGGAGTCCCTATCGGGCAGTCTCACAGGTGGGCCAATTTAAAAAAAAAAACAATTCAATTTTTCCATCATGGGTTGTTAAATTTTTAAAAAATAATCAGTCATGTGGTTGATTGTAATTGATCGACCTTTAAGCCGGTCACCCATCACGCAGTGGGCAACAGGTCTCTTTCTTACGTGGTTATGCCAAGTTGTTCGCCATTCATGTGCACATGCTGTTGCCATCCATGCATCTTGTCATCTTTGGAGTTTGACACGGTCTGACATGGTTGTGCACTCTTTCATGCCATCATGTTGTGTTGGGCCGGTTGCCCGATCCACCATGCCTTGAAAAAATGAGTTGAGGATTAGCCTCTTCCTTCATTATAGGGTGTAACTCTTACACTTGAGGAATATGATGAGTTTCGTCACCTCATTCATGTTGTCAAATAAGCCTTAATTGCTTTTATTGCTCATACTGGTATTTCTTTTGCCTATCTTGCACAATATCTTAGTTCATGTATTTTTAATTTTGGTGCATTTGATCATTTGTCTGGTAATAATGATCTCTTTTCTTCTTTTACTATAATTTTATCTTTATCTTTGATTAATTTGGCTAATGAGATTTAAACAATGACCACAAGTATCAGGTCTGCTTGTCTCATGCATTTTTTATCTTTTACTTTTGTTCTTTATATTTTTGTTTCTTCATTTAATAATATATCTGTCAGCAAATTAATTTATGATCTTTATTATTTGATTACTTTTTTTTTTGTCACCTTACATGATCGGAGTACGCGGATGATGATTGACATAGTACATGAGTCTCATAGAATTTATCATCTTAGTTCGACCTCATCTTCCATCGTCTGCACGTTAATAGATGACTCTCTTCTTGTTTATCGCCATCTTGGTCATCCCAATATTTCTAAGCTTTAAAAGATGATCTCTCACTTTTCTAGCTTATCTTCACAAGATTGTGAGTTGTGTCAGCTTGGAAAATATACTTGTTTTTCGTGTTTCGTCCACACTGATATTTGAGATCTATCTTGAACTACGTCTATTTAAGGTTTTTATTATTTTGTTATATTTATTGATGATTTTTTCCATTGTACCTGATAATTTTTAATGAAAAGTCAAACTGAGTTATTTTTTGTATTATAAATTTTTTGTATTCTAAATTATTTGTATCTTATACAGTGATAATGCATTGGAATATTTTTCTGCTAACTTTTTTAATTATTTATCTTCTCATGGGATTCTTAATTAGTCTTCTTGTGCTTACACTCTACAATAAAATGAGATGGCTGAGCATAAGAATCGTCACTTAATTGAGATAGTTCACACTCTTCTCCTTTACCATAAGGTTTTTCAATGTTTTTGGGGGATGCTATTTTAATCGCCTATTATTTATGATCAAGTACCTCATTTCTTCTCTTTTCTAATCAATTCTTACTTTGTCTCTTACTGCGTATTTTCATTTGTATTTGTTTTGTTCACATTCTTACTTTTGATCAAGATGAACTTTCTGCTAAGTAAATGAAATGCATTTTGATGACCCATCCACCAACTATTGACTGACCTCTTGATGACTCATCTCTTATGACACCCCCGTGTCCGGTCTTGTTGTCTCCCAACTCCCATTGATTCTCTAATCATCATTCGGAAATGTATTCGTTCATCTCATAATCTTCATCTTATTTATATATTTTTATCTTATCATTATTTATCTTCATCATATTCTGTTTTTATTTCTATCTTGTCTTCTGTTTTTATTTTCCACATTGTCCATGAGGCCCTCTCTTATTTGGGATGAAATATTTAATGGTTGACGAAATGACTTCTTTGCATTCTATTTGATGGATGTCCCTTTGGCCTGGCACAATAATTCCAACCATGCCTCGTGCAGTGCTTGGGCCGGTTGGTACAGTTGATACCTTTAGATAGATACTCATTTGGCTCATCTTGACTCAGTTCAAATTTTAAAGTATAAATGATTCATAAGGAATAGGAAATAGTTAATGGTTTTATATGGGTTAATCTTAAGGTGCCAAAAAGGTAATGCAAAATACCATGCCAACATGATCCATTTGAGTGTGGCATGAGCATGCCACCGTGTCATTCATGACATGCCATGGAAATAGTTGGTTGGCTTAGCCTAGCACCGTTGGCCCACATTGTGCAATGCTGTGCGGGCTTAGAGCGGATTGTGGTACTTTGGGCTGGATCAGGCCAGCACAAACAAGTTTTTCTCTCTAATATGATTTATGATTATTTAATTCTATCTAAATTAAAAGATTAACGGGTAAATTAAATAAAAAAATCATAAAGATTTAAAATAAAGGTGTCAAATGGGCTGAGTGGCCTGAGCCCGGCCCGAGGCACCATTCAATTTGGTCGTGCCAGGTCGAGGGTCTTGGGCCCGACATGACCCGCGTGCCTTGTCGGGCACGACCCTGGTGCTTGCCATGTGGGGATGGCACAGGTGACGTGCCCAACATCTGATGAAATGTCGCTTGATGGCCGATGAAACGTCGCTCGACGGGGGATGACACGGAGTCGCCCAATGGGCAAAGGCTCGGTAGGATCGATGGGGATGGTGGCGCGGTGGCATGGATTCTCAAATTCTAATATTTAAAATTAACTTTAACCTAAATATATCTTGACTAGAGGTGTCAAACGGGATGTACCGGGCTAGGTCGACTCATTTTAGCTGGCTCGAACGTGCTTTCGTGCTGGGTCAGGCATGGTTCTGTAAAGGTCAGCCCTGCACGGGCCCGCGGTACGAATCTATCGGGTTCAGCCCGGTCGTGTTGAACCCCCTAATTTAAAAAAAATTAGGGTTTCGGCATGCGCCGTAACGCCACCGCACCACCAAAATCCTAATTTTAAAAAATTAGGGTTTCGGCGCATGTCGTTGCGCTACTGCGTAGCCAAATTTCTAATTTTAAAAAAGTAGGGTTTCTCGGCTCGTGCCAAGGTATCATGCCAATGGGTCACAGTACCGTGTTGGGCCAGGCATGGCACGGGCATGAGAAATTCTCGTGTGGTGCCGGCTCAGGTACGACCGAATCGTGCCATGCCTCTTGCTGGATTGGGCCGCCCCGACCCTGTTGACACTTCTAATTTTGACTTGGCCTGAACCAGCATGTACCTGGGTTGATTTCATGCCATGAGCCATGCTGGGCCTGCACTTCAAATTACCGTGTTGTGCCTGGCATGATTCATGAGCCTGGGTGGTCCTAGAAAAAATGGGTCAGTCGTCCCTGACCCGACTTGTTTGACACATCTAATTTAAAATGATAAAAATTATAAAGTATAATCTTATATTCTATATAATACATATTGCATAAACCATAGACAATAATACATAAATTAAAATGGAAAATAAAATTTTAAAAATAAATAAGCATTAGAACTATATGATACTATAAGTATCACATGATAACATAAATTATCATAAATAATTAATCAGTGTATGTGGTATGATATTCAATTGAGATGTATATCATCATCATCATGGATGTGTCTGAAGATGTTGCTAGTGTTCTAAATATTTTTGTCTTTACATCTTATGAATTATTATTCATCATTATTTTTTGTCTCTTATTTTGAATGTTTAATTTTGAATTTTTTTAGTTCTTTATGTATGTATCTCTATGATATCTGGTCGTAATTTTAATCTCTTGCCCGGCACGGTTCGGCCCGTGGTACTGCACACCAGCACGGGTTTGACCCGTGTCGGGTGTCCCTTGAGCCCGAACCCACGATGGCCCCTCTCGCAAAAAAGACTGTGGGCCAGGCCTGATTCGACCCGACCCGCGGTTCCACGAATTTCGAATCGTAAGGACAGGCCAGCCCGAGCGGGCCAGGCAAGGCACGGCACGGCCCGCCGTGCCTGCGGGTAGTGTCGGGCCCGACTATTTTAAACCGTGCCGGGCCAGGCACGGCACGTAGGCACGCTCGTGTTCAAAAAAAAATGGGCCTTGCCGGCCCGGCCCGACCCGGCCCGTTGACACATCTATGTTTACATCATACACTCATATATGATAGGATTATCATGAAGATGTAAAATCTCAAAAAATCTTAAATATATTATTTATTAAGTTTACATATTGGGTGGTGAGATATGTAACTGATGTATCATTATGACTAGTTTATATATTGAACATGATAGATATTATTCTATTATATTTCTTAAATTTATTAATTATTAATTATTTTAAATATATAATATTTTATTATATTATTTTTACATGTAGACTTATCAATCCTACGATATGTAGTCTAGAAGTAGGTCAGCATAATATTAACTATCCTAAGATCCTCTGAAAATTTAATTGGGAGATTCATTATCATAATCAATTTATTCATATATTCCCTCTTAAAGTCATTGCCGATGTCGTATATGAGGGGGATTAACAAAGTTGAACTAGATTCAACTTGAAAGATCCTATCATTAAGTTGAGTTTGTTTCAGATCTAATGCATCATATTTTTTAGTATATTGATCAGCATGCCTTTTTAGATACTCAGTTCTATATAAACTTCTATATGTATATATATTTTTTATATATATATACTGTGCTGATTCTTTATTGATACTTTTAGAATTTTTAGTTTTTATAATTTTAAAGTACATTTATGCTATTCATCTAATTTTTTTAATGACATATGCATTTGGATCGAAGGTGTTGAAGAAAATATAGTTTTGGCTTGGATATTTTGTTATACTTATCATTGTTATCTATATCTATGTTAATATCATAATATTATCATTAAATTCACTATCTTATATATTTTTTAATTATTTATATTTTTAAAATAAATTTTGAAATTATAAATTAAAAGAAAAAAAACTCACAAACTAGCATTGTAACAAAAAATCTAGTATCATAAAGCAAACCATTTTATTATAAAATTTAACTTTGGATGCTAGCAAGCTGCAATTTTGCACATGTACACCCACATAAACTGTCAATTCCATTTGTACAAGCATAAACCATAAATAAAAATAAAAAAAATATTTCAAAATAAAGATTAAACAGAGTCAGAACTAAGAGAGACTGAGAGAGTCAAATGATTCTCTCAGTCTTATGTAAAAAAATTAAAAGAGCAGAAGAAATTGAGAATGAATATTTAAAGTTATTTTCTATTTATATAAATTTAAAAGAAATTTAAATTTATTTAAAAATATATATTTTTTATTTTTTAAAATTTATTTTAATAAAAAGCTAGGATCATGACATCCGTTTGATTATGACCAAAGTAACCGTTAAAATTAATTTGATGGCTAAAGTAAAAATGTCATTAAATTTTTAATTTTTTTATTATTAAATGGGTTGACAGGGATAGAGACTTGTGTGGCTTGTCGTTGTTCATGTTAGAGCTCGTTGTGTGAAAATGCAATAGGTGATAAGGGATGCATGACTACTCAACTGTGAATGACCACATAAGTAATATTTAGCTTATGGGCAACAAGCAATACCTGCCCAATGAGTCACTAGACTTGACCCATGATCCATGACTCGATTGTAGCAGGTCTTGAGTCCTTGGGCAGGTGGACTATGTCATCAGGCTAGGAATGTGGGTCATGCATGGCTAGGTCTTGAGTCCTTGGGCAGGTGGAACGACATGAGTCGTTCCACGGGTCAACTAGGGGTGTCAAACGAGCCATGCAGTGTATTGCCTGGCATGACATGACTTGAATATGGTCGGCTTGACATGGCTCGGCTAGCTCAAGTTTGGCTAGAGCTGGGTCGGATCGTGCCTGACCGTGCTGGGTTAGTCCGGGCCTTGCCTGGAGGCTACTGGCCTGGTCGACCAGTCACTAGTTGTGGTTTATGATTTTTAATTTTTTTTAGCAAATTTAAATTTTTAATTACTCATTATGAGTTATGACAATACATTATTTATTTATTTCACATAAATCATAAAAAAAAATTATTTCACATAAATCAAAAATATCAAAAAAAAACTTCTATCATCATCATCCAATTCAGGAAAAAATAAAATAACATAACAATAATATCACAATAATATAAAATAAAAATCAGCAATCATTTATTCAAGCTCAATTCCAATGTCAATCGATATAAGAATACAACTGATGATTATTTCATAAGTGTCTGATGGTATCACTAGTAGCGAACTCAACATTTTTTAAAGGCCCACTAGTTATTATTAGTCATTATCTCATTTGCTCTTGTTCTAGCATGATTCTAAATGCTTAACCTTGAATCTTCTCAATTCTTCATTCATGCTAGTGCCTCAATGATATCTAACCATAATCTTGATCTCTTATTTGAAATGATATTGATTGCAACAGAAAAAATATACTTCGATATTATGCTAGATATCAGAGGAGTTAATAGATTTTGTGTTATTTTTTACCGCACAAGATATATGAATTCATAATTTTTATAATTGCAAAATATCAAGGTTATTATTATCATAATGTGATATGATTGAGTAGTAATCAGTATCTAATTACCAATACAGCTCACTCTTATTTCACGGTCTAATTCGTTATTTTTCCTTGTTAATTGAATGAAAAAGTCATCATTCCCGAATATGATCCATGTTTGTACTTAAAGTCTAGCTACAACTATTACCGATCCTTGTGTCATTATAGTATATAAATAAATTAGTCAATTTTTTGTGAATGACTTCTTTAGGTTGATGTTCCCGTTTCATACACTTGAATATGTATATTAAAACACCCCTTATTCCTTTCATATTAATCTTAGGATCCATACTAGCATTTAGATAATAAAGAGACTAAATGGTGTATCAGTATTTTAAATACTTGGTTTTCATCTCAACAACTTTGTCACTAAATATTGGGTCATTTCTAACTTTTTTAAACATGCCAATAATTTTATATATACACTTGAGTGTAATGCAAGTATTGAGAGTGTAAACAGACAAATACATGTTCTTCGTATCATAAATAATTTTTAGGAAGTTCATAAATAAAATTTCTGCATCATAGTCTTCATTATCAATAATAATTTGTTATTCTTATTATTGATGTAGTCGGATATAATATATTTATATTCATTACATGATTCTAATATTAGATAAGTGTAATTCTAATGGTGTTCTATATTTGTTTGAATCTTTTTTTTCTTTAGATCCATAAATAAATAGAGACTATCAAATTCTTATTGTCTATTTTCCTTCCGTGTGAGGCCCCTTTCATCTTACTATACTCCTAAAGTATAATCTCTCAGATTGATTCTGCTTTCCTATCGATTGAAGTTCTCTTGAGACTTCTGTTACATACCTTCTAGCTATGTAAGCCCCGTAAGATATTGTGTAGCATGTTGGAGTTCAGTGAAAGCAGTGACACCGCTTACAAGATCAAGGGAGGATGAAAAAGTGATCAAATATTTCATTTTTTAGTGAGTTATTTTTTTAAAATGGGGGAAATTACATTATTCTCTACCTATACTATCAAATTAATGATTTGACACATGTATTTAATGTGAGAATTTTATCCAATGGTCTCTTTCTAATAGTACTAACAAATATATTAATGAATATTTTATTATTAGAATCATTATTAAATATAATATTAATTTTTTTTTTTTTGAATATTATAATCTTTAAAAATTCTTATTATGTACTCATATATGACATGTGACGAGTTAATTACAAAAACCTACCACATTAGGTGGGGCTGGTGGATTTTTATGAAAATAATAATAATATTTTTTTTAAGTATCGGGTGGGTGGGTGGGTGTAGTAGATTGGATCACATGTGATCTGGGTTCAAATTTTGGGGCACGGTAAACATGCTGTTGTACCTTGCTGCTAGCCGGGCACCTTGATTATGTCTGGCATATCACGAGGTCCAGCATTGCTTGGCTCAGCACAGCATGAGTCGTCCTTTGGGCTGACACGACTTGTGTCCAAGCACGGTTCTAGACCGTGCCTTGTCAGACTAGACACGAATAAGTCAGGCCATCCATTGGGCAGTGCCTGGGCTGCTCGACCCACTTGCCATCCTTATGGCCAGCACGATTCAGGACCAAGTATGATTTCAGATTGTGCTGTGCCAGGCTAGGTACGATTGAACCATGTTGTGTTGTGGGTTGTGTTCGGTCTGCTCGACCTAGTTGATGTCTCTAGATGAATCTTGTTGAAAAATAGCTTGAGGGCATACAATGGAAAAGGTGGGGGAGATTCTGACAGACTCCTAATTCTGGTGTTTGTGACTTAGCATTAATATATTTGTGATGATTAATATGTTGACTGCTTAAAACATAAAGGAAGATATTGATTTATTGATATAAATAGTCAAGGGATAACTATTCGATGACATGATAAAATATATCCATGGGTGACGAAAAGAAGAAAAGGCCACTAGTTTTTTTTTTTTTTTATTGTGATATACCAAGATTGTCTCAATATAAATAAACTTATTGTTATTATCATGAAGAATGGAAATCATATTTTTTTTTTTTGTTAAACCAAGCTCGTTCTTATTGAGTTCAATCAAAAACAAAAAGCATGGAATACAAATATGCTTGATGTTTATGAATTTATAAATTGTCGATCATAATATTAAATTATTGATGAATACAAGTGTATTTAATCTTTTTATTTTTAAAGTAATCATGAAAAAAATGAATCTCAACATAATCAAATATAATAGTTAGTTCAAAATGGTTAATTCTAAAAAAATTAAAATAATTAATATCATATCTAATATGAAGATTCAATTGAGAGACTAAAAAAAAAAATAAACTGCTGAAATAATTTCTCTGGATGACCATGACTTAGTACCCGGGTTATTTTTTTTTTAGAATTAGAAAATACTCGTAGTCTGATTTACCAATTGTATATGCTTCATATATTATATTTGTTAATGTATTATTTTGATAATATTAAGTATTGGATAATCTACAACATTATTTTTTACATTGCAATTAGCAAAATAGATGTGGTGAAATAAAATAATTTACTTGGCGCTAGAGGTGTCAAATGGGCCGGCCCAGCACGGCACGGCCCGTTTTTCACGAGCACGGTCGTGCTACCGTGCCGGGCACGGCACGGTTAGTATATAGGCGGGAACGGCACGGCCCGTAGGCACGGCAAGGCCGTGCCGTGCCGGGCCCGCTCGGGCACGCCTTGGCCATACAGGCCAGGCGGCACGGCCGGGCAGGCGGGAGCCGCAACGCGGGACCGGGTCAACCAGGGTCCGGGAGGCCGCACGGGCTGAAAATGGCAGATTAGAATTTTTTTTTTTTTTTGTAAATTTTTTGATTAAGTAACCGTATAGACTATAAAGTATTAGTAATAATTAAAAAATATAATTTTTTGTAAAAATTATAAAATTAAAAATTAAATAAAACAAACAAATATTAGTTTTGACCCGTCCGGCCGGCAAAAAATATAATTTTTTGCCGGCCGGACGGGTCACGAGTCACGACTCACGCCATGCCACATGTGACACGCCGCTAGTGCCACGCGTGCCTGCGTGAACCGGCACGGGATGAGGGAAGAATAGTTCTATTAGTTTTATTTGTCATACTCCTTAAATCAACTAGATGCCATACTTTTCCTCAATTTTTTATTGTTATTTTTTTAAGTTGTTCGAATAAAAAATATTTTATAGTTGTTTTGTTGTTTTTTTGTCATTTTTTCTCCTAATTTGATTAATTGAGAATATTTTTCAATCTCAGATGGTTAATAGCTTGGTTTGTGACACCTAGAGATGGCAAGCTGGTCGGGCAGTCTAGGCATGGCCTGACTGAGCCATGCCTGACCTAGGACAACATGATTCATGACGTCTGATATTTGAACTAGTCATGATTATTCATCTTATGCATGTCTAATCTTCAGCTATGTAAATTATTAATTGAACACAAAATAAAAAGATATTAGGATTTTTAGAGATTCTCTATCATCATGATGATTGACCATATATGAGTGTATGATAAGAATTTTTAGAGAATATAATATTCAAAATAAAATATATAGTATTATATTTGATAACATATCTAATAATGGAGTCCTAGTTGAATCGAGTTGAGTCGAGTGCGAGTTGATCTTAGACTCGGAGTCCTAGCTGGCAAGCTATGCTAGGCTAGGCATAGACTAGAATAACCAGGCTCAAACCATCCAGACTCGGTACAGCTTGACATGACTTGGCCTGAATTTGGCTGGCCTCGGGCCAGCCGTGTCGTGCCTGGCCTGACATTCTCGAGTCGTGCCATGCCTGGCACGACTTGGCACGGGTGAGCTGACCGGGCCACCAAAAACTAGGCAGTGCTGGCATGACACGACTCGTCTGACATCTCTACTGACACCTTTAATCTCCGTGTCTAGGATTGTTTACGCATCAATTTGTAAGGGGGTGTTATTTTTAATCTATATAAGGGCATTGTTATTGTTTCACAACGAAGAGAAAATTCATTTTATTTGTTTTAATTTTCTACTTATAATATTATTTTTAAAATTTTATAAAGATTAATAAAATTTGGGATTTGTTTGTAACATTAATAATAATGTATATATAATTGAATGATCAATAAAAGTAACAGAATATTCTTGGGTATCATACGTGATTATTCTACAAGATTCTTACGTATTTGAATGAATTAAAATGAATGAACTTTTCTTAGTATTTTCCTGACGTATCAGATACGAAGGTATATTATATATATATATTTTTTTTTAAACTAAAATGCCTCATAGTTAATAAATATTATCTTTTTAATACTTGTTTTTATTAATTATAATTACGTAGGAGTGGCAATATATGTCGTCTAATAAATTATTTAATGCTTCACATCATCATATGGTGTCAAATGTATTTCAAAATTTTATTAATTTTTTAAATTTTAATATTACAACTAAAAAATATTTTTATTATTTGATCAACTTTTATAAAATAAATAAAATTGGAGATTTTTTTTTTAAAAAAATAAATAATCATATATATTTCATACGAGTATACGATGAATACTTCAAAGTGTGTTCTTCTCTTCTTCCTCAATTCGCAGAGTGCGTATGTTCTCTGCCGTTTATTCAAGAAGGATGACATCAGCATCAAAGGTTTTGATCGTGATGGAGTTGAACTGGCCCTCGTGTCTCCCACGATGGTTCGATCTTCTCCCGAAGGCATGCAAGATGGAAGGGAGGTGGCCCAGATTGTGCCAGAGGGACGAGCACCTCCAGCACATGGCGAGCAGCAGCAGAGCATGCACTATCATGCTCGTGACATAGGGATCCCCGCGGCCAATGTAACGACACGTGACATCCGAGAAGCTTAGCCAGACTGGAAAAAAAAAGTTGCTCTTTTTTATGTTCTTATTTATTTTGGTTCAGGGAGGTGGGCAGCTAGAGGACGAGGAGTTCGGCCTGCAGTACATGCTCCCGCTGGAGCCTCTGGACGACGGCATGTTTTCACCGGCGAACCAGCGGCTGCAAGCAAGCCTCGGGCCTCCTGGCGCATCTCATCCAAATCCGACCACCGGCGTCATGGGCAACTGCCACTGTGAAGCGCAGCTAGACCACGGCTCTATCGGGCTCGATTTCTTCTTGCCTGACCTGTTTGATTCTTCTTATATCTTTGAGCAGGCCGATGTGTACTCCTCCTACGAGCATTCATTCGGCATGAACGATTCAGCATTTCAGGCCGACCCAACGAGCGGCGCCGTGCGGCTCGATGAAGAAGCTACGCGCTGCAGCGACTCGAGTGCCGAGACGTCCCAAACCACTCTCGTAAGTGCGCGCAATCAGCGGCCAATTTCTAACCACGAATTCGTAGCTGTTCTTAGCCAGCACGATTTCACATCGCCACTAAATCCGAAAGTGCTGAAATTGCCCCAACTCTCCCTGCATGCCAGTTTCTGCAGGAGTTCCAGAGTTCCGCATTTGCCGGGGGGAGCACTTATGGGTTCCCCCTGCGCGTTGAAGGTGAAGCCGCCCCCAGTGGCAGCTCGGAAAGTGCCGCAGCCTTGAATCAGGTGGACCAAGCTGGTGGCGGTGATGACGTTGTTGGTCCCGGGATCAGGACGAGGGCTCGGGGCCATGAAGCCGGAACGCATGCGGGCGACTTACGTGCGCAGGGTGCCGCCCCCCGGAGGCTGCGCCTCCTCTCTTCGAGACCGCCAAGGGTCTGGAGTGCCGCGTCAGATGAACGTGAATCGGCATCGCCGGCCGCCAAGGTGAGGAGTCTTGTTCGTTAGTCTCGCCCAGGCGAGCTCGTCTTCCTAAATTATGTTTCTCCAATGCTGCCGTCCGTGGCATGATGCGCAGGAGGGCGTCGGGGAGGCGGAAAATCATCCGGTCGGCGCTGATGATGAGTCCGGGCGGGGTTCTGGACGAGTGTTGCCGAAAAATGGATCGCTACTGGCGTGGGCGACCGGTTTGATTCCGAGGAATCAAAAGCTCCGCTGCGTGTTTCCGAGGGCTCCCGCCTGCCACTTCGGGATGCACCGCCCGTGGCACAAGCTGGTTCTCGTGGCTCTTGTTTCGTTGATCGTGGTCAGCAAGTGGTGGGGGGGCCTGATCGTGTTTTCGAAGCCACTCGACGGCGCCATTTTCTTTTGTTTTTCTTCTGCCCACTGAGCGCAGTTTTCTATCGTGTGGTTTGCACACACCCCGACCCATCTTGTAATTTGCTTATTGTTCCTAGGCCTCGTGGTGTGCTACAGTACTCTTGTTTTGGTACCACCGATTTGTATCACACCGCAACTTTACATTAATGGAATCTGCCACTTTTTATTTTATTTTTATTTTATTAATATCATCTCCAATCACACACAACAAAATAGATACTTAAAATATATGTAAATATTCAATTCACTATTTTAGCTAATAATCTATTAGAATTCATTCCAACCACACTTTCTATTTTACACTTAGATTCTAATATTTTAAAAAAAGCCAAATATGTATATAGAGAGAGATAGAGAGAAAAAAAAGAGAGAAAATTTAGAGGACTCAAATGGGTCTTCATATTTGTTGATACATTTGAGTAAACTAGGAAATAGAGTGGGTTGGAGAGGAATTTTGTGTGTTTGGCTAGTTAAAATAGCTAAAAGTGAAAAAATAGAGGTAGGTTGGAGATGCTCTAAGGCTAGCAAATATAAAAGAATGCTTCTTCATTGTATGCTAAAAAAAATAATGCATCATTTTAATAAAATTAGGCCAATTAGGGTTCTACCCTTGTGGATTTCGGCAAGGAGGAATACAATGAGAGACAAATGGGAGAGTGAAAAATATGCTAAACAATACAAGTCAAAACACAAAATAAAAACTAATTCAACTCATGATACTTCTTCATGCTGAGTCGTATAGATTTTACAAATATTCCTTTGAGAGCATTATTGAAGATATCTATAGTCTATTTCTTAGTATGTGCATATTGACTACCAAATCATACTGGATCCACTCTCCTGTGAAGTGATCATCAGCTGCAATTTGCAGTAACTGCTCATGGGATGCCTGGTTGACAACATATGTTTAGTTATCTGATTGCGCAATGCAATGTTGTTGGCCTCTAATAATGTAGATAAGTAAAAGTTATCTAAGAAGTAACTAATTTCTGAAGCTCACGAGTAACTAATATCATATACCTATGCTCTATCTCTATACTAGGTCTAAAAGCAATAGACCCTCTCTTATTTTTATAAGAAATAAGATCATGTTTAAGAAAATTACAGATATCATATCCTTGTGCCTAGCTTTGTGATCGTTGGAATCCATCTAGAATCTTAATAAGCTTCTAATCTCTGACTGAAATCTCATGTTCTAGATCCTTCTTTATGTATCTCAGAATAGCGAGAACTATTTTTATAGAACTTATCTATGAAAATTTAAGAAATGATTAATTATACTAATCATGTAGATAATATTTGATCTAGTCGTTGTCAGATAATTTAATTTTTCTATAATTATTATACATCTAGATAGTGGAATTTATAGCTAGTTCACAAGTAAATATTACCTCATCATTCAAACATATAGATTAAGAGTTAGAATTTAATATCATCAAAACAAACAAAAATCGAGAAATGATCATGAGGGATAAATTAGAGACTTGTTTTTTATTTATTTATTTATTTTTTTTTTATTTTTTATTTTTTTTTGTTTTTTTTATTTTTTTTTGTTTTTTTTTTGTTTTTTTTTGTTTTTTTTTTGTTTTTTTTTTATTTTTATTTTTTTAGAGACGTTATAAAAGTGCATATTATGTAAAGCAAAGTGACAAAAAACACAAACAAATAATTATTTATGTATTTTGTAGGTGGTTCGAAACCATGAAGAAGATGTTGTTGCAGCCATGAAAATAATATTCGCCATATGATGAAGATGATATCATGATCAAAAATATATTTTAGAGCAAATACAATTATGACATAGAAATATTGTTGCAACCATGAAGAAGATGATGCACCTGCAACATATAAAGCTACTATGGCCATATGATAGAGTGGCGACATATGATGAATATCATGACCAATATAAAGAGTCACAACTAAGCAAGGCTTGTCACGACTAATTTAAATATATTCGCCAATATGATTTACCATAATTTTTTAATGATAAATCATATTGAAAAAAAATTCAAGCATCTTCGGTCGATGATAGGAACTAGTAATAATATTTTCTATGCGGATACTATTGGTAAAGTTTCTTGATGTCCACCTCCCATTGTATGATTTACCATGACCTAGAAATGAGCCTTTAAGATTGCAATGACAACTTGCATAATATTGTTCACTTTTGGTGATGATCATAATTTTTCACATGACTCATTATGTTGGCATTGATATTTGGCTCATATCAATCTTCAATGTATGGCCTATGAGCTAGTAAGCATCCATTTGACTAGTTTCTTCAAATCCCAACATATAGTTTAGTGAGTATGTAGATGGACCATAGTTCACCAAAGTATTCCAGATATGGTCCAAACAATCATCGCTTACAGAGTTACCCATTGATTATGCATAATTGGGCCATTTGGACTTATATTTTGTGGGATTGTTTAGCCCCTAATGGAATTGTCCGCATGTTCAAGTATCAGATAATTAGAGGCATTCATCTATATCTGATAGCTTTGATACTGAGTTATTCGATGACAATGGTGGATGACTACGCTTAGCAGTAAACAGGCAAAAATATTGTGGATGGGAATAGTGCTTGCTATTATGATTACTTACTAAGGTCGTATATTTATACATGAGAACATCCTTTACTTCATTTTTGTCTTGTATCTTTTGACCATCAACTAGGAATCATTGCTTATACTTTTTTTTTCTTGGTGGCTAGAAATATCACCAGGTTGGGGATGACCAGAAATGTCTTCATATTTGGCTTTATTGCTAGATTTCAGGAATCCTACATAAATGATCACCCTAATCATCTCTCTGGGAGGGGTTTATATTTGGATGGCAACTTTTGTGCCAGCCGATTCATATGGTTCACCAACATGTTATCGACCATTTTTATTTACTCTGTGGCTTATCTTGCCCTTGTGAGAACTTAGTTGACAAGTTATCCAATACTTAGCCACCAGAAGCTAGTCGAGGCTTATATTTCATTTCTTACTTGCTTAATTTTACCCATCGATTTATTTTATTGGCTAGAGAGAACTAATGTAGCAAGGTTTTTAGTGGGATATTGGTGAGCATCAATGTCGAGTGAGCCTTTATACAAGGACAAATCTTTGTGCCTATTAAGCTTATTAGTAGTACATTAGTTCTTTGTGCCTATTAAGCTTTTGCTCACATAATAAAGTAGTTTCTACCTCTTCTCTAGGCCTTCTCTGAATATGGCTATACTAATTATGATGTTTGTTATCACCACGTGTGTGTGTGTGTGTGCGTGTGTGTGGAGGCTCCCATATATATGGCCTATTAAGAATAGATGATTTAGTGAGATAGTGTTTAATGATTGTTGATGCCTTGATGCATTCACAGTTCCACTTCAATTTCTTGACTATTTGGAGTAAAATTAAATGGAGAAGTTTAATCGACTATTAAATGAATTTCCCAGCATGCCATGAAGATCACTAACAGTCGGGATTCTTTAACCTCTCGAATAGATTCAACTTCTTAGAGAGTATTAATCTTACTTTACACGATCTACTAATGTTTGGGATGGAATCACCTTGTTTTTTTAGACTAGTCGGACATAAATGAACAATATAAGCTTTTGAAAAGACACTTGAAAATTTATATCTAACATATTTGAATGTTGCCAAGAAAACACATTTTCATTTATTACTCTGTTGTATTTCAATTAGTTTTTATTATTCGTTGAAAACATTCATATAATGATGGTAAGCCTTCCCAACTATATATTATTTGTTCAAAGGGATCCACCATCAAAAAATTTTAATTTTTTGTCCGTAGCTAGGTGAGGAATTCCGACTATTAGTGATCTAATATTATTTGTCCCAACTATATATTATTTATACAAAAAAATTTAATTTTTTATACATATGCATACCTAATCTAATCTAATCTAATGAAAGGATTACATATGTAATCTAATATTTTTTTCAAAAGAATATTTGTACCTATATGCCATAATCATATGTACAAAACTTTAAAAATAATGAACATTTTAGCACAATGGAATGCTAAAAAATAGTTTTGTACACATATCTAATCTAATGAAAGGTTTACACATAATACATATGTATAGTTTTGGAAGCATATGTTAACCACAATTTCTAGGTTAGTTCATATGTATAGATATAAATATATACATATGTAAATATATATTAATAACTATAAACTAATATTGCCTTTAAAAGTAATTGCAAATTTTAGTTTCGTAAGCATCATACTCACATCTTTAACATATGCTTCCCTCAAGTTTTACTATGGGAACCATATGAGTGAATGCAACTCAAATGGCTATAACCACTACATGAGGCACAAATGTTATCATTTTTTATAGTGATGATGTGACTCACATGCTAAAAAATAAAACTTTTAGGATAATATTCTATGAAATATCCACATTAATTGAGGGACAAGTTCTTCTAAGACATGTATAATGGATTGACATGTAAAAATATTTGTGCTTACGTCTTCATGAGTGTCATTCTGATAATAATTAATATATCTCAATTTTTGGTTTTGACATATAGGTTTGTCTCACTCTCACATATCATAATCAAAAAGGCTATTACTTTTTTTCTACTATATGTATGAGTAAGTCTCATGATTTACTTATAATCAACCAACAGGATAACATACACAAAAACCTATTAATAGTAAATTCTTTATTTCTACTATATATAATCATAAATTCCATTAATATCTATTCTACAATATAAATCAAACAAAATAATTAAATATCAAAATATCCATATACACATAAATCAAAATAAATAGATCTAAACATCAATTTATTCTGATATTGGGAAGAAAATCATACGAGATATAAGAGAAGAAATCTCATGAATCTCAGATTTTCAATAACAACGATCACAAGAATTTAGGATTCAAAATTTTAAATCACATGATATTTTCATTGAATTCTCAAACTCCACCCTTGAGAGTTGGGTTTGAAGGTCTCTCCCCCCCTCCCAACTCTAGGGCCCAACCTTTGACCTGTGTTCATTACTTACTCATGGATTCCTATTCAATATATAAACTACCAAATATTTTTTTTATATTTGTGGTGCTACTAGATGATATGTTAGTAATAAAATAATCATAATTAGATCGATTTCATGATTTTGGAGTTTTGGTATATTTTAATGAATAGTCTTGAAATTTATATATTTTTGGAGGAATTTGGTGACTTGGTGATTTACGGGTCATTGAGCAATTTTGACATTCATTCTTAGTTAACACCGTACTTAAGTTGTTATAAAGTCTTTATATATCATGACTCTACCATCTCATAAGTACAATATTTTAATTATATAATTAATTTTTTTTGGCTATGATATTATCATTGAGTTGTAGACATACTTATCTTGTATCAATTAAATGGCCGTGACATTAATTTTATATCACAGTAACTAAGTACCTCATTGGTACTAAAAGTTGAGGTCACTTCCAGGTCCATGACATTATTTTTATTAAGATTTTATATTCTCAAGTCAGAGTCATTAATTTTTCACAAAGCCATAACTTTTGAGTAATAGAAATATATACAGCTAAAACTACTCAGGCCAAAACTATAACAAATGATGGGCCCCATTCAGCCTCAATCCTAGGGAAGCCTTCTAGCAGTGTTAACCAGTTGCCCAACCCCTCCAATAGGCATAATCATATTGTTTGCTTTGCCTCTCATGGCACATAGTTTTATACATGGGTCAGGACTTATTTTCTACCTCCCATGTCATGTCCCTAAGAATTGAACTCAAGTCTTTAAATTCCCACAATAGGACACTAGTTGACCTACATGACTCAATTGGTATATTATAGTAGGAATTTAAGGACTTGAGTTCAAGTCATAGGGACATGACATGCGAAGTAGAAAATAAGTTCTGATCCATGTGTAAAACTATGCACCCTAATAAGCAAAATGGATAATATGAGTATACCAATGGAGGGGCTAGACAACTAGTTAACACTCAGAGAGGGGCTACTCGATGACTAACGTTGAGTGGGACCTATCATTTGTCACATATAAAAAGTCAACTAGCATCCTATTGTGGGAATTCATTTATACGCAATAAACAGTCATCCCCACTCGACCTTTATCCCCAGGAGGCCCCCTCTTAGTGCTAACCTAAAGCTTAGCCTTCATCACTAGGCATACTAATTTTATTTGCTTTGTCCATTAGGGCACATAGCTTTACACATGGATTATAACTTATTTTCTACCTCCCATGTAACGTCTCTATTACTTGAACTCAATTCCTTATTTTTCCACAATAGAATACTAGTTGAGCTTTTATATGTAACAAACTATGAACTCCACTCGATCTTAGTCCCTGACGGCCCACTTTTAGTGTTAATTAGTTGCTCTACCACTACCACTGGGTATACTCATATTGTCTACTTTACCCATTAGGACACATAATTTTACACATGGGTTAAGACTTATTTTTTATCTCCCATGTAATGTCCTATGACTTGAACTCAAATCCTTAAATTCTCACAATGGGACATCCGGTGAGCTAGGTAGGGAAATTGGTGTCATGTATAAATTTAAGGGTTTGTGTTTAAGTCTTAGGGATACAACAATGGATGCAGAAGGATAAAACCTTGTGCACTGATAGGCAAAGCATAAAATATTTAGTATTTAGAGTGGTGGGCCGAGTAATTGGTTAACACTTGGAGGGAGACGCCTAGGATTGAGGTCGAATGGGGCCCACCATCTGTTACATATAAAAGTTCAACTGGTATCCTGTTGTGCGAATTTAAGGACTTTACTTCAAGTCCTAGGGACACGTTATAGGAGATATAAATTAAGTCTTTACCCATGTATACAACCATATTCCATGAAGGGGAAAATAGACAATATGCATGGGTATGCTCGGTGGAGAAGTTTGGGCAATTGATTAACACTTGGAGTGAGTTGCCTAAGGATTGAAGTCGAGTGGTGCCCACCATCTATTACAAAATCCATGGTAATTATCCATAGCCATGACTTTTAGATATATAATGCTATAGAGGGTATTTACTCAAGTATAATTTCTCAAGGTCACAACCCTCACTCTCAAGAAAAGGCAAATTCATGACTTTGATGTACAAGCTAATTATCAATGTTGTGATTATTCATAATGTCATGATCATGTGATATATGAGAACTATCAAAGCTAAGGCTATTATTATTCCTAATGTCATGGCTATATTATGCACAAGAGAGAATATTCCTAGTACCATGAGCATTCATAGTATAATGACATGTTATGTACAAGATGGAATATTCCTAGTGTTGTGGCCATTTCTTATGTTGTGGCCATTCCTTGAATCATGCCAAAGATAAAAAGCATAAGTCATAGATACTTCCTAACACCATGATTTTATATTATAAAAAGATTAGGGCACATTTTGAAATAATGGTAACTTTCTAGAGTCGTGACCTAGAGCTCAAAAGATCAAAGTCAAAGTTACGACATATTTCAAAATTCATGACTTTCTTTTTAGATAAAAATAAAAATATCAAAGTATAAAAGAGAAAAGAGAAGAAATAATAAAAAATATCATCTTCTTCTCCATGCACCAAGACAAAGACAAAGCCACATCAAATAACCCTAAAGGCAATTTTCATATTCTCTAGATAATTCACAAGCAAGTATGGGATACAAGATATAAGCTAGATTCTAAAGTTGGGGGGCATGAGTCTAAAACCCCCCCTTCTGGAGTGAACTTAAAAAAATCAACTAAAATAGGATGCACATAAATAATTTGTTGTCTCAATGGTAAAGTATTGAAGGATAGCTACAAGAGGATCATCATTGGAATGAGCTCAATAATGATAACTACTTTGTATGTCATTAAGGCAAAATGTTATTTAACAATAACTCACCATTCATATTATATCAAAATTAAATATATATTGAATTATTTTAATACGTATCACATGAATTAAGTGGACAAGCCCTAGGTGATGTAAAAGTTATACCAAAATCTCTAATTATCTCATATACTAGAATTGTGTGGTCTCATTGTTGGTTGACCAAACCATCGATACAATTCCTATTAAATTGATTTCTAAATGAAAATCTTATTTACTATTTATATAATATTTATACTCATGGATCTTTATTGATGAGATACCATCATCAATAAGATTTTGGGACACTACCCAACTAATAAATTGGGCAGCACAACAAAGTCATAATAATTTTTTAGGAAACTTAAAAATCACCCCCAGTATTATTATGACACTAGAAGAGGAGAATGATGAATTTTTATTTTTTCTCTTTTGTTCTCTAGAGCTTGAAGTCATAGTGCTAGGAAGTTATAATGACTTTTGTAAATAGTCTATATATCAAAGTCGTGGTCCCTAAGAAATGGCTATGGCTTTGTCTTCTCTTGAGGGAAAAAAGTCTTGGCTTTGAAAATGGATGTGATTCACTATATAACTCTCTATAGCCAAAAGTCATGATACTAAGAAATTGCCATAATTCTGGGCTTTGGAATATTAACCTTTGGTCAAGATAAAATTGTGATGCTAATAAATGGTTGCAACTTTTAGCGCTAGTTGAGTATTTGGTTATTATGATATAAAATTAATATTATAGATATTTAAATATTATGAGATAAGTGTGACCATGAATCAAAAATAATATCTCAACAAAAAAGAATGTGTTGCATAGTTATAGGATTGTGCTAATGAGATGTAGAATTATGACATACAAAAATTACTACGATTAATTATATAGAGTTTTGACTAGTAGACACCAAAATCACTTAATAGAACTATCACCAAGTCATTAATCACCATTAAAAGCATAAAAATTTCACTACTATTTATTACAATGTTTCAAAACTCTAATTTTATGAAATCATTCCAATTATTATATATTTTTGTATCTACACATCATCAAAACCACTAAAATATTCTAGAATATTTAGTATTTCATATACTAAATATCTATCAATTTCACCTAAAATCACTATGATTTCACTAAAATCTGGCATATTCTTTCAAAATAAGAATTTATTAAAATCTCTCTAATAAATTATAGAATAAGTACACATAGAATAAGTTAACTCGCCAAATTATCCAAAAAATTTAGTATGTGGAATACCAAAAAACCTAACACAATAAATGGATTGCTCATCATTGAGAAATAAATCTTCCTCCAAACATCTAGAATAAATATACATCTAGCATAACCATGACTATGCTTGAGTATCATGGTGAAATTTTGTTTTGAAAATGACATAAAATTTCTTGATTTATTATGAAGTACGAGGTTCATGGTCTAACACGTTTATTCATTAAACTACAAAAAAAAATTATTTGGTTGTCTCCCAAGTAGTATTATATTTAACATTTATAGCTAGACTTTTATTGCATCTCCAATTCAGTTAGTAACTTTAGCTTTCAAGGCTAGCTTCTCTTTATAATTTTTCTTTTTGGCTTGTCCCCCTGATTTCTCCTTCAACATCATATAATCAGTATATCTCCTTTGGGATATTCTACCATGGATATCGAAACTTTTAAAATGATTGATGCATCATTGCTTATGACTTCTTTTGAAAATACCATGACTTTTTGTGCAATTGTGGCTTATGGATTGAGGATATCTTCTATGATATCTCTTCTTTTGGGTTTCATTTCTACTTGTTTCACCTGTAATTATTTATTGCTTCTTAGTGTAATAGACTTGCACTTCTTTGAAATTGTCTCGGTATCACTTAGTAGTTCATTCAAGCTCTTCTTTTTCATTGAGATAGCTAGTTGTAAATATTGATTTTTAATTATTTTTATTATTGTGTTCATGTGATCTAATTTTTTTTTTAATTTGTTCCATCTGGTTTTCTTGAAAATTATTTTTTTTCCTTCATCTCTATAAGTAAGATTAGTGTATTCTTTGGGTAAATATAATTGGAGTTTGATATTCCTTATATTTGATCGCCCATTGAGATATTCCCAAAACTCTTTTAAAATCGCCCAAGTTCTCTTGCACATATTTAGGGATCCCTCATGACAGGCTTTCATGATTTTTCATGTTCGAATAGTAGTGTGTGGGCCATTATTATTGGTTTCTTCCACTTGATATACAAGGTCAAATTTTATTATTTTTTACTATTGCAAAACAAAAATTTTTCACACACTTGTTCATTTATTATTTTATGATCCAGACGTATAGAAAATTACATTCATCTTTGCATCAATAGCAGTCAATTTATCTAACTCTAATAATCCATCTTGCTTCTTTTCAAATACTCAAATATCTAGAGTTAGGTATTTATACTTTGTTAGCTCTTTAAATAGAAAATATGCAATACATGTTTGGATGATAGTGCTTGGGGAATAGGCTTTCATGATTTTTCACATTTGGATGGTAGTATGTGGGGCATTATTATTGGCTTCCTCCCCTCAATTTATCTAATTATACTAATCCATCTTACACCCATATGATAGACTTTCATGATTTTTCGTGTTTGGATGGTAGTGTGTGGGGCATTATTGTTGGGTTCTTCCACTTGATACACATGTTCAAAAAGTATCATTTTTTACTATTACAAAACAAAAACTTCTCTCACACTTGTTCATTTATCATTTCTTGATCCAAACTTATATAATAATACATCCATCTTTGCATCCATAGTAGTCAATTTATCTAACTCTAACAATCCATCTTGCTTCATTCCAAATACTCAAATGTTTGGTTTTTGGTAGTTATTTGTTGCTAGCTCTTCAAATAGAAAACATGCTTCCTTGGATGACTTGTTTATAATTGAGCCGCCCGAAGCCGCATCTATTATGTACATAGTCCTATAGTTCAACCCATGATATAAAATTTGTGCTTGCAACTACAACTCAAATCTATGCTACAAATATCTCCTCTAAAGCTTTTTAAATTGATCCCAAATCTCATATAATATAACTTTTCCTACTCATCTTAGCTAAATTAACTTATCTATCAAAAAAAAAGGAAAGAGTTATAACCTTGTAGCATCCAATCTAACTTCATGCAGTTTCACCATGTCACATATCTCTAACAAAATTTAGACATGGCTATTTGGATCTTCTAAAATTATTTCATTGTACTGATATTATTATACAATAATTATCAAACTCAGCTTCATATCAAAGTGATTCTCTTGTATAGGTTACATTTGAATCCCATAAGAGCTATTCATTATAGTCAGTCACCAATAATCTCCCAAGGTTACATTTGTATTGGGATTTTGGATAACTTTTCCACCAATATTATTATACAATAGTTATAAAATTCCATCTCCTTTTATATGTTCTCACTTAGCTCTATCTCATAAATTCTCACATCATTTCTCTCAATATATAGGTACAAAGAATTTAACTCACTTCCAGAAGCTCTGCTCATGTAAGTGGTAGTGACTACAAAATAGATAACAAAATCTACAAGATAAATATAAATGCACTATAAATACAAAGTAATAATCTCATCGACATAATTAGAAATTGAAATATCCTTTTACAAAGACAGTTATATCACCTCAAGTTGACTAATTAAATAATAATAAAGTAATTTTCGATAATAGTGCCAAAAACTTGTGAATTTGTGAGGGTGTCAAAACTATCACTAATTAACATGATCTCAAAATCTTGTTTGGCAAAGATCTTTTATCTAGTATAGGTTTGCAAGTATATGACTTACATAAGTAATAAAGTAGATATAAGTCCAAATATCAATCTCATAAAACTTAATAAAGGTAGTTCGATCAACCAATAGTGAACATACGAATCTCACATAATATATTAACTACTCTTAATGATTACTTTGGATATGCAATTCTATCCTCCAACCTCTAATTATCATAATGATGTGAGGTAATATATTCCTATGAATCTCACATATGAAAATCATACAAGAGAGAACTACTTATAGGGCCATCACTACCATACTTGTCTCCCCCACATATATCTCATGACATACTTATCATCATCTGCCTAAGCCAACACATGACTCACACACTATAGTTAAACTCTTTGGTTAGATATTCTACTTAATTCCCATATTATTTTAAGATTAATTTTTCTATATAGTATATAATGGATTTGTATTACATATGTTCAAGTTTGGCTTTGTAAGTATTATACTCGTAATAATTAAACTTACCTCATTTTTGGGTCTTCATTCAATAGCTTATCTCACTCATTAAGATTAGAAGGATTATCACATCTTTCTTATCATACCACAACCATATGAGTATGTCTCATGACTTACATGTCATCGTCCGCCACAACTGACATACATAAATTTTAATATTCATGAAAACTCTAAGTTTTGGTTCTATATTGTATTTAGATCCATCAACATCCAAACAATAGATAAATAAAAATATAAAATCATATAATCATTAATTCATCACAACACAATTATATTCACCAACCCTAGATCTCAATAGTTGGATATTGTAGAGGAAATCATGTGAGATGTATTGAAATATATCTCATGAATTTGAGGGTTCCCAATAAACATCAAAGTGAAAATATAAGTATAAAATCTTAATTCCAATTAAGGATTGCTTGTGTTTACCTTGAATTTATTCTAAATGAGAGTTAGAATAATGTTGCCTAGGGTTATTAGCGTGTGTGGTTCCTATTTTCTCCCATTTTCTCCTCTCTTTTGCATATTATTTTAAGTTATATTTTTATGCTTATGAGATTTAAGTGATATTTTAAGTTGGAAGTCATGAGATATGAGGTTACAACTTTATTATTTTTTCGTATATTCTTATTGCGACTTTGTTAGGCTGCCCATTTTTATTGGTTAGAAAATATTTTACAAACTCATGGGAAAAAGTATCTTGTCAATAAAGATTATAAGTCATATAAGTAAGTATTATATAAATAGTAATGATGACTTTTAACTATCAATCCCATATGGATTGTATCAGTAGTTTGGTCAACCAATAATAAGATAACACAATTCTAGTAGGAAAGATATTTATGGATGTAAGTAAGATTTTTAGATCCTAGGTTTTGACCACTTTATTAATATAATACATATTTATATAATTCAATTTATGTTGAGTGAGATGGAGGTTAGATTATTGTTGAGAGACCTTTTCTCTTGTGGCATACAATATGGTTCTTCATTAAACCAGTCTCAATGATGGTCCACTCATAGTTATCCCCTCGATACTTTACTATCAAGACAACAAATAATTTCTGAATGAGGCTTATTTATAAGTTCATTCCTTTTAGGAAATTCGTCAACTATCCTTGATAATTTTTTTGTATGTATATTATTATTCTTTGACCTCAAGTATCATAAAGACCAAGAACTTATATGATTTATAAGCATTTGTATTTTTAACTTCATAAGTATTATATTCGCATAATTAACATATGATTTTCAAGTCAAAGAGCTTTCACCAACTTATGTATCATCCTACACTCATGGATGTTATGTGGATTACTTGACTTTGACTTTATAGCAATGATGCAGCTCTCATGCTAAAGCTAAAACCTTTTGAAAAATATTTTATTAAACATCCTTATCGGTTTAGAACTAGTTCTTTTAATACATGTACAATAGAGTAGCTTATAAAATCATATATCCTTTTAGCTTTATAAGCATTGTACTCACAAAGAATAATATATCTCAATTTTAGGTTATATATATGTGTTTATCTCACACATCTTGGTCAAAAGGGCTATCACTTCCTTCCTATCGCATTTACTAGGAAGCCTTATAATTTACCTATTACCATCCACAATGACAACTCACACAACTGCATTGATAGTTAAATTCTTAATTTAGTTCTATTTAATTAACATATCTATTAATTTTTATTCCATAAATCAAACATAATAATTAATTACAAAATTATTTATACATAAAGATTAATAATACAAAATCTTTTACCTCAATTTAGCATGACATTAGGGAGGGGAGATATTTATGAGGTATAAGAGAAAAAGTCTCAAGAAACTTAGATTTCTAATGATAGTCTTCATGAGAATTTAGAACATAAATCCTAATCTCATACTATTTTAGTTTATGTTCCCAAATATTCTTCGGAGAGGGGGAGCTAGAGAGTTTTTTCCTCATACTTTATGATTTAGCTTATCTCTTGAATCATTTTCTTGCTCATGGATCCTCTAAGGGAGTGAAAATATCGACCCGTAGGGTTGTTTGTTATTCTTTTCTTTTTCTTGCTGCATAATGAAGAAGATTTTTTGCTGATTTTTTCTTTCCTCTTCTATACTTTGATATTTCTAAGATTCTCTATGTACAAAGTCACAACTTTAGGAAGATATCATAACTCTGGCCTTCATTTCCTAAATTCAAGGTCGTAAGTCAGGAAAGTGGCCACGGCTTTAGAATGCATCATATTCTTTCTATAATCAAAAAGTCATGACATTAGAAATATTCAATACTCATGCCTTGTCTCTATAATACAAAAGTCATAATGCTAAAAATGACTACTACTTTGACATTACTCTCTCTTCTACATAGTATGGTTTTGGTACTAAGAATGTTTATGACACTGGGAATGATCTCATTAGTGCATAATGTGGCAATGACATTAAGAATGATCATAGTACTATGAATGATCTCTCTTATGTATTAAATAGTTGTGACACTTGGAATGTCTATGGCTTGGTCTTAATCTTTCTTATGCATGAAATGGCCATGGCATTTAGGAATGGCCATGTCACTTTGTCTTAACCTTTCTCATATATAACATGATTATATAGAGGTGCCAAATAGGTCGTGCTATGCTGGCACGACTTATTTTTTGGTGGCCTAATCAGGCCACCATGCCATGTCGAGCATTTCCCAGCAAGGTAGTCATGCTGTGCTAGGAAAGGCATGACATGATTAATGCTAGCCCTGCATGGCCAAGGTTTAGGCAGAATCAAGCTGGGACATGTCGAGCCATGCTGGGTCATGCTAGGTTATGCCCGGAAGCTTCAGGCCTGGTCGACCAGTCACTAGTTTATAAGTTTAAATGTTTATTTTACAAATTTAAAATTAAGTTATCTATTATAAGTTACGACATATTTTCACATAAATCACAATAAAATAAAAATATTAACAAAAATTTTAATAATGAAAAATAATAAAAAAATCTATCATCCAATCCAACCAAAAATAAAATAATACAACATAACAATTGTCAATCATAATCAAGCTTAATCTCAATGTCAATTGGTATCAATATGTAAATGATCATCATCACATAAGTATTTTGATGACATCACTAGCAGTGGACTCAACACTCAAAGTATAATGAGTCATCATCTACGAGTAACTCGTTCACTCTTGTTCTAGCTTGATCCTTGATGCCCAACCTCGAATCCTCATAATCTTTCATGCATGCTAGTGTCTCAATGATATCTAACCACAGTCTCGATCTCCTATCTGAGATGATATTGAATGCAACAGAAAATGTAAACTTTGATGCTATGTTCAATACCAGAGGAATCAGTAGATCCCATGTCCTCTTAAACAACATGAGATATGTGGACTCATATAATTTCTACCATTATAAAAATATCAAGGTTCTTGTTATCATTATGTGATAGGATTGAGTAGTAATTAGTATTTAAGTACCAAGATAGCTCACATCTATTCGAGGGTCCACACCATCATTTTCCCCTCACTAACTGAATAGAGAAGTCATTATCTCTGAGAAGAGTGTCATTGTTCATAATTAGAGCATGCTACAACTACTACCATAACTTGTATCATAGTATATAAATAACTCAGCTAATTTTTCATGAATAAATTCTTCAAGTTGGTTTTTAAAGTTCCTACATGTGGATATGCATGTCAAAATATTCTCTATTCCTTCCACCTTAACCCCATGATCTATGTAGGTAACCAAACAATAAAGAGATGAAATAGTTAACTATGACTTTAAATATTTGGTTTCCATATCAATAGTCAAGTCACTAAATGTAGGGTCATCTCCAATCTTCCAAAACATGTCACTAATATTACATATGCACTTGAGTGTAATGCAAGTGGTGGGAGTGTAAATAAATGAACACATGCTCATCATGTCATAAAAATCTTCAAAAAATTCATAAAAAAATTCATGTATCACAGTCTATGTCATCAATAATAAGTTCATAACTCTTACTATTGATATAGTCAGATATCATGTATTCGTATCAAACACATGACTCCAATATCAGGTAAGTGTAATTCCAAAGGTTTCTCATATCCATTTGAAATTTTTTTCTTTTTTAGACATGCAAACAAATAGAGACTACCAAACTTCTATTATCTACTAGGTATCAGAAGATATTTTAGTGACTTTCGTATTTTTTCTAGTGTGTGGGAAACAACTTTTTTCACTAATTGTACTATTAGATTAATAATGTAACACGTGCATCTATCATGAAAAATTTCTTCTAATGATTTATTTCTAATGGTCCTAACAAACATATTTAGGCTACTTCATTGTTAGATGTAATATAAAATATGATACTAAATATTTTATTTTAAATATGATAATCTTTAAATATTCTCATCATGCACTCATGGCAAGGTCATCATGAGGATGGAAAATCTCTAAAAATCCTAGATCATTTTATTAAGTGTCCATTTTAAATCTACAAAGTGGGTGGTAAGGCATGCAAAAGATGCATCATCGTGACTAGTTCAAATATCAGATGCTATGAACACCACACCACAATTTTACTTAGAATAATTAATTATTATTTGTTTTACCTTATAACATTATAGTATGTCATCTCCTAGAACTCGAAGACGAGAGCTCTTGGTGCTTGACGACGAGCTCCTGAAGCTCGAAGATTCATCCATTGAGCTCGAAAATGAACTACTAGAGCTCGAAGACGAGCTCAAGGAGCTCGACGAAGAGCTCCTAGAGCTCGAAGACGAGCCCGTCGAGCTCCATCTAGCTAGAAGACTCGCCAAACGAGCTCCTTGAGTTCGTCTTCGAGCTGCAAGAGATGGGAGAGGGCAAGGGGCTCCATGAGATGGCTGACAGCGAAATGCAAATGCCTATGGGAGAGGGCGAATGCCGATGGGCGAGGGGGAAGGAATTAATTAGTGGGACTAAATTTTAGATAAGTGATTTAATGAATGATATTTTAGGATAAACATAATTGAGTGCCCCAAAAAATGATTTTTTTTAAGTGGAGGGATATTTTTTCAAATTTAAAAAGACAAGTTTTAAAATCTAAAATTTTTCTGAGGAAGCACCCCTAAACATAATTCTCCCTACTATATATATATATATATATATATATATATATTAATTTATATATAGATAAGTGTAGGGATTTAATGTAGGCATTCTCCCTACTATTATTAGAAGATATTTAAACAAAAACATATATTAATTTATAAGCATAAATATAAATAAATAAACATAAATATATATTGAATTGGATTTGGTTAGATATTGTTTGGTTATTTAAAAAAATTAAAATAAGCCTTCTTTAAATATTTATCTGGATTTGGTTTCAATCTTTGAATAATAATTTCAATCATTATTAAGATCAAAAGCAAATAACGTTCTCAAAAAGCTTGGCAAATTGGGATGAGAGAGGCTCGAACTCTCGACCTCAGGATCACTCGATAGCTATGAGACCTACGCGCTAACCAACTGCGCCACCATCCCCTTGTTGCGTGGTCGCTGTGAGCCTGACAGAAATTAAATAGATAAACTTATTAAGTATAACGATTAATTGAATATCGAGGAAGCTAAAGCTGGAAAAGCACATGGGCTACCGACGATTCACGACCCAACGAAAAACGCAGGTCCTTACTTTTCGCACCCTGCGGTTGTAGCCCTATCCTGCGAGATTGATCCCCGTAAACTGCGGTCTCGAATAATACCAGGAACGCTAGTCCACAGAACCGTGTTTTTTATCAGCCTATATGGGGAGCTTATCAGCAAAACAGTGCGCATGCGTATCTCAGATTAACTGTAATGCTGCAAGACAAATAATTCATGTCTGGCGTCCTCGGATTAAATGGAGATTACCACTATTATTTACATTATTTTTATAATAATTATTAATTGCCCGAGAACTGTTTTAGTTTGGTACTTACATTATTTGCATTTTATTTGATTTTAAAATATAATGGCCAGAGAAATGTTTTATTTTTATAAATCTAAAGGATTTTATAGATAGCGAACCCTCCTCATTCAAAGTTGGCAAATCATTAGTGAATTTAGGGTAGAAATTTCTAGAAGGTCACACCAAGTAATACTCTCGTGAACAAATCTAAAGGATTACCACTATTATTTTGTATATCGACCTCACTATTATTTTGAATCTCCTGAATATAAAAGAATTTTAAAAAATTTATATATTTAGTTCGAACTCATTTGATGTATCTGCCTTTGAAATAGGCTGTCACCATGGTTTGCTTAACAGATTTTCAAGAGACATCAGTATTTCCATAAGAAAATATATTTCTTGTTTGTGATCGAGACTTATGAGGATTCGATAGATATCCGAAATCAATATAATCAAGTAACTTAGGTTTTGATACTTAGGGTTAAAAGAGTCTCATATTTCTTGTTTGTCTATCTATATATAAGGTATCCGAACTATATTTCTTGTTTGCCTATCTGGCTATATGCTTATCTACCAATCTACCTATATATCTATCTTCTTATTTGCCAATCTGACTATCTATATATCTATCTCTATATCTGTCTATTTATCTATCTATCTATCTACATATCTAACTATCTATATGTCTATCTATCTATCTATTTGTATGTCTCTATCTCTACCTATAAATCTTCCTATATGTATATATATTAATAAATGTATATATCAATATATACATCTACAACTATTTATCTATCTATCTATCCGTGTATCAGTCTGTCTATCTATCTGTCTATCTGTCTATCTATTTATCTATCTTTTTTTTTCTGTATATCGGTCTAACTACCTATCTATATATCTATTTAACTTACTAACTAACTAACTATCTGTCTATATGTCTATCTGTTGATTTATTTTTCAATCTATCTATCAATCTATCAAAATGTTTATCTAACTATCTATCTATTTGTCTATATATCTATCTGCCTATTTGTTAATATGCTAATCTTTCAATCTTTCTATATGTCTATTTGTCTATCTGTCAATCTTTCAAAGGTATTTTAACAAATATCTTATCTTGTTACAATGCTTAATAGTATGTGCTGAGCTATATCCTACAAGTAAGTTAATTGAAAATACTATGTTTGTTCTTGTATAATTTGCAAGATATAGTAATATTCCAATGAGTTTCTCATTTAATTGTTTAGGATGAAATAGATCTTTTACCACTTTAAGTAATCTTACAACCATGAGAGAGCTAGGGGTTGAGCTTTGTCCATGTAAAAGTGTTTCAGGATTTTTTTTTCAATGTATATTGATTGATGCACAAAAATGTCATTTAAAAAATACTCTATCTCCAGGCCAAGATAATATCTAATCTTACATAAATCTTGAAATTATAGTGATGTAAATATTCATCATGAAGTCAAAGTAATCAAGAATTATTGCAATGGGATGTCGTTGGGAATTCAAAAGGGTAATGTGGCATTTGGTTTGAAAAAAATTTTCTATTTTTTATTTTTCATTTGTTGGAAGTCATTTTCTGGTTTTCAAACTATTTTTTGAAAAACAGAAAATGTATTTGGTGTATATGCTGGAAAATGTTTTGCTGAAAATGAAAACAGAAAAATACGTTTGGTATGTATAATAAAAAATATATTTTTTATATGTTAAATTAAACTTTAAAAAACAATACATAACTGAATAAAATCATTCACAAAAGAGTTTAAACATGATTTTGAACAAAATCATTCACAAAAGAGTTTAAACATGATTTTGAACAAAATCATTCACAAAAGAGTTTATGCATGATTTTAAACAAAATGATTGACAAAATAGGTCATGGATAATTTTGAACAAAATAAAAATCAAAAGAGTTCATGCATGATTCTGATCAAAACCATTCCACATTTGTTCTGCTATGCCATCGGGAAATCAGATGGAGAACGAGGGCTGAAGCGTTCTCTAGCAAAGGGAGAGAATGACTTTTTTTCGTTCTCTCCTTTTCTTAAAAACAAGCACATGTTTTCTCAAAAAAAGAAAATGAAAACAAGCACCCAAACGCCTTTTCTGGGAAAATGCGGAAAATAGGAAAATCAAAACAGAAAAACATCAAACCAAACAACACCTAAGAGATTCAATAGTGAATTCGAATCTTATACACTCGTCAATTCATGTGAAATTGAAAAAGATATCAAATACTTATGAATTTTATCCCATAAAGGTATAGAATAATAATATAAAAGCATAATAAGAAATTAACATAGTGGTAGAATGTGAACAATGGTACAATAAGGGTCAATGATTCAAACATGGAGTGGAGAGAAGTTTGGAAAACATTGGAAAAACCTATTGCATCAGTATAGCAGTACTGATAACATGTTGTAAAAAAAGAGGAAGAGATGAATAGAAGAAAAATAAGGATTATTATATTTCACTTTGATCAAGCCTATTTAAAGGCTTATAAGAAGATCAAAGGTTACAGTAAGAAAATCAAAAGTCATGGTAAGAAAGCCAAAGGGCTTTCATAAACAATGGTCATTCATTATAAAGGAATTTGTTGGAAAATACATGTCTTCTCAAAAAAAGTATTTTTGTATTTTTATTATCTCATTGTTTATATATATATATATATCTTGTAACATTGTATTATGGGAAGAAATAAAAAATTCCAAGATTTCAAGAGTTATAATGAGATTATGTACAAAATATAATGAGACTATTTACAAAATATAAAAGATATCTTGCACAATATTTTCTATGCATCTGTGAAATCCTAATGAAATATATCAGGTTCTCAAAATATCATAAATCGACGCTTGTGTTTTTCTCAATATGATATGATGTGCTACTTAGATTTATAATGTGAAAATTGAAAGTGTTATTGATCGTGCATATTTGTTTGTTGTGCCTCATCTTTTTTAGTAGTTATTTGAGTATTGTTTTTAAGTTCACTATAAAATTTATGGATTTGACTATTGCACTATGTTTTTGATTTTTTGATATGGGTATTATTGTGTAGTTTGGATGTGATTTTTTTTTTGTATTAGCTACAATTTTGTTAATGACAGTTGGCTAATGCGATGTTTGGTAATAAATTCTTAATATCAAAACAAATTTTTGTTTCTATTCTAGTTGATGTTAAGTTAGTGTACTTTCAATTATATTTAATAAAAGTAAGGGTTATTGTGAATATGAGAAATTCAAATGCTACTATAGGGTTAGTCACATCATCAATTATTTATCATGGTCAAATGGAGTGACACGTATTTAATTGGGCAAAAATAAAAAAAAAATATTATACAAAAATTATTCCAGCCTCTACTATTGTTAATTATGAAAAATGAATCCAAGAGATTGCAAAAACATCAATTTTTGATTTGACATTCATTTGAACCCGCCATTTTAGGCACAATCATGTACTATGATTTTAAAAAATATCTTCTTGATGCTTTACATTTAAGATATTAGCAAGTTAAAAATAATTCTCATTTATTGTAGATAAAATAAATGCTCATTACTTATTTATTTGGTTGAGTTGTTTTTGTTATATGGGTAGTTGGGTACATTACATCCACTTACAATTAATATTAATGAGATTGCAAATTAGACACTTACCTATCCTCTTGTTGAAGTGAATTACATGTTTTATCATATTCAAAATGTTGATACTCACAAAATTTTTTTGGTGGTGTAGCTTTTCTTATGCAAGGTGTGATCATGGTAGAGGCAGAGCTCATGGACCAAGAGGAGCCCTTGATAGAGAAATATGTTGTTATTATTATAAGACAAATCAACTTTAGAGAAATACAGAAATCTAGTAAGCCAGTTTGGGCTAACCAAGCTACCTATGAAACTACTCTTGTTTTGACTTATCATACCACATCTACAATCATTCATGAAGGCATACTATCAAATTCCCCAAATAACTCATCTTTCATGCCAGAGCATATAAAAACAACTATTCCTTCAAAAAAATCATATTTTTTTTCATCTCATTTCTTTATGTTTCGTGTATTGATTTTGGAGTTGCTCATATTATTGTAAATGATAAAATCCTTAGTTAATAGGTCTAGATCTCATATTATTGGCGAGGATAGTATGTCCTTTAATCCTAGTTGTTCTGTATGTTCTATCTTTTATATTTTTGAACTTTCAATGAATTTATTATTAGTTAATCATATCACAAAACAATCTAATTGTAAAATAACTTTTTTTTTCATCGTATTGTGTATTTTAAGATCTAGCATTTGGTAAGATGATCAACGAAGGTACTAAAATTGAAGGTATTTAAGATCGACCATCGTGATACCAACTCAGAGATATTATTGCCTTGGTCATGCTCCAACTTCTTTATGTTAACATCTTGGTCTTCCATTAATCTCACCATGTCATATAGAGTGTTAGTCATATTATCTTAGAAAATATCATCAAGTCTCATTTCTAGCTAGGATCAATAATGTCAATTGCCAACCTTTTGCTCTTATTCATTCAGATAATTTGGTTTTCTATTAAAATAGTTTAATTTGATAAAGCTTTTGAATATTATTCATCGATTGTTAAATAAGTTTTATGTATATTGTAGTATAATTCATTAGACAAAAATTTGTGGTTAGTGTTACACCCCAACAAAATGGGGTGGATAAGAGGTTAAAAAATCACTTCTATTTTTAGAGAGAAGTTATTTTAACCGTGTGTTATCTTATTAATTGCATACTTTTTTAATTCCTTAAATTTAAATCTTTGTATGCATCCTTATATCCGGATAGAGAGTTATTCTCTATAATTCCATGGGTTCTTAGATGTGTGTGTTTTGTTCATTTTTATCATTTTGAAAGAAACTTGTCCCTGTGTGCTTTGAAATATGTCTTTGTTTTGGTATTATATATTATTAATCACCTACCTTTGTTAGTCCTTAAATTTAAACATTCATATTCTACTTTATATCCTAAGAAAGAGTTACTCTTTATGATTCCATGACATTTTCAGTTAAGTGCGTTATATTAAGTTCACCAACCTGAAAATAAAATGTCACCACATACTTTGAAATGTGTCTTTGTTGAGAATTGTAGGACTCAAAAATTATATAAATATTTTCATCCACCTTCTCATAAATTTAGAGATGAAATAACATTCTTCGAGTTTACTCCTTACATCTCTTCTCATGGAACCTCACTTAGTTAGTCGATCCTTAAAACACCTACTCATGCACATGTGTTCTACCCCACAGAATCAAATCCTACCTTCGATGTGCATGATATATCACACAATATGGATACCTCTACTTTTATGCCTGCCATTCAATATGAACTAGTGTCTAATCCACCACCTCTGCATAAAAGTGGTGGAAACTTTATCTATCACACTGTGACAAGACCTGACATAATCTTTGTAGCTATTATACTCAATTAGTTCATTGGAATATATAGAAGTGTCATCAAGATGCATGCCACAGAGTTTTGAGATACTTGAAATGAACAAGTAGACTAGGAGCTCTAATTATTCAAAATCTAAACCCTTTAAATGTAATTAGAATGATGTTTGAAACTTGTATGCATGTATGCATGTTTGCAAGCCTCTTGGTGACATGTGTGTTTAGGGGTTGTAGTTATTATTCTTAAGGGTATATGGGTGATTGTCTATGGAGAATAAATAATCATAAAAAGATACCATTAAATTGATTTCAATCTTGTTGAGTTTGATCGAAAACAATCAATGCTGAATATGAAGAGGCTTGATATTTATAAATTTTAATATTGTCATCTATAACATCAAAGTATTGGTGGAAGTCTAATCATTTTATTTTTCATGGAGTAATGAAAAAATTAAGTCTAAAAATAAGAAAAGGCAATTGTGGGATCAAGATACTGAATTCTAATAAAATTTCAATAATTGATATTATGTCTAATGTGGAGGTCAAATTGAGAGATTGAAAGGGAAAAAAATATACTGAAGATAATTTCTTTGGATGACTTTGACTTGGCACTTTAGTTGTATTTTCTTGAACAAGTAAATGTACTTCTAGTTTCATTTGTTGATTATATATTGTTCTGATAACATGAAGTATCGGATAATCTACAAAAATATTATATGTAATCCATTTAGCAAAATAGATGAGATGGAATAAAATAACTTATCTAACACTCCTACAAATTTATGAAACTTTGGAGGCTATTAGGGAGGAGCCTACAAAAAAATGTTGGAACTTCTTCTCACATTTTGAAATGTCTTTATTTCCCTTCTAATAACTAGGACATCACATAGACTAGCGCTCCTAAAACTTGAAGAGTTAAGGAAGTATCCAAAAAAGTTGATTGATGATGCGTATATTTGGCCTCGAAAGGACCCATATGGTGCTCCAACTTTATTTCCAAGAAAAAAATGATGGATCATTGTGGTTTTGCATTGACTATCGAACCCACACCAAGTTGATGGTAAAAAATAAATATTTGATTTCTTTGATGGTCAGCTTATTCTACCAACTTAGGGTGTGAGCTGGGATTTCAAACTTCATTTGAGGCTATGTTGTATCTACCCAGGATAGCTAAAGAAGATGAACCAAAGATGACATGTATGATATGGTATGAGTCTTATAAATTCTTGGTGAGGATAAGTTGAGATTATGGATCTCCTAGATAATAAATAAATATTAAATTCATTGCATGCAATGAATGTGATGAATTATAAGCAACTAACAAAGTTGTGCATAAATTGATAAAAAATTTATTTATGTAATTAGAATACATGTCAATGTTTGTTACAAATATAATTACAATTATAACTGTGATTCATATTTTAGTTAAATAAACTTATAAATTAAGAAAAATTATAATTTATTATTGTAATCAATTATGGATCTCCTTGCTAAAAAAAATTTAATCTATCATTAAAATTATAATGATGAAAAAAAAAAATAAGATTTATGGTTTAAAGTTTAGGATTTAGGAATTTAGAGGTTTAGAAATGTAGGAGTTTAAGGGTTTAAGAGTTCTAGGGTTTGGGCTTTGGGGTTTAAGAGTTTTAGGGTTTAGGAGTTTAAGGCTTTAGGAGTTAAAAGATTTAGGGGTCTTGTCATTTCTAAAACATAAGTGGTTAAAGGCCTCCATCATGTAAGTTCATTCAAATCTATAGATGACATGTACGCATGTCTCATTTCTAATCATTGAAAATATTAAACTCATTACATGCAACAAATGGATAGAGTTGATTATGATTCATTTTAAATTTTTGACAAAAAAAAAATAGTAGATTAGAAGTAGAAGGAAATTAAATAAAAAATTTAAATAACTAAACCATGTGATGTTAACCATGGCTGCAATATTACTGCTTACTTCATGTATTTAAAGTTTTAGACTTGAGAATTATGAAAATAAAGAACTTACAAAGAAAAAATGAATACAAAAGAGAGATCAAATATACAATTTTATCAAAATTAATTATAATTATTGATATTTATAAATATATAGTAGGTAAATATTAAAAAAAAAATTATTATTCTTTTATTATTTTATCCCATCACATCTGATGAATAAAATGACTATAGTATCTATTGTAATAAAATAACTATAATAGTTATTTTATTAAAATGATTCAACTTTGTAGTCAATGTGGCTTAAAGATGGCAAAGGGGCAGGGGGAGCCCAAACATAGCCCATTGAAAGACTCACGAGGGTTAGAATGACCAATAATGTGTCATGTACAAGCACATAAGTAATAAATAAAAAAAAATTATTTTTTAAGCTTTAAAGAGCTCCTATTTATTGGATTTTATCTCCAATGGATCAATAACTACATAGAATCCAAATGAGAAAAAGACTTTGTCTAAAAAAAAGTTTAAAAAATATAAATAAATATTTCAATTTTAAAAATGCATACCAATAAGTGTAATATTTTTATATTTTCATGCTCAAATTATAATTTACTATTTTATATGTTATTCTTTCATTTTCTTAAAAGACAAAATTTTAAATATTTCATTTTATGGTTATTTTTTATTACATAAATAATCTTGTTTTGTAATTAGCGATAATGTCCAATCTTATGAATAATGGAATTATAGTAGTAGGGTCAATTAGAATTTGTAAGGTACGCTTAAATTACTCAATTTTTTTTGTTGTATGTACTATAATTAAAACAATTAATTATATTATATATACTAATTAAAAAAATGATATCTTTATACTCTTAACTCTCTAGTATTTATACATCAAGTTAATTATTTCTAAAAAAAGAAAAATATTGAATTTTTTAAAAATAAAAAAAAAGTATTATATATGATTTTTTTTTTAGTTAATGACAACCTGGCAGAAAGGCCAGAGAGTGAATTCTCTCTTAGTCATAGGTCTTTCCGAGTACCTAAAAACCTAGGTTTCATAAACAAACTTATTATATTTGGACACACTTTAACATAATAAAAAAATATTAGACGAGAAGAAGAAGATTCAATGGAATTTTTATACTCAAGATATTTATAATTACAAAACTAGTTGTTAAGTTAGACACCTTAGGAGATACATAGAATAATGGACCAAAGAACATATTGCAAACTATCCTATGTATGCCTGACTTAGTTGTGTGGTAGTTAAATTAGATCTATTTTAGGTTTAGTGATCCTCTTCATCTACAATCATAAATATGCAAGAGAAAAGATTACTAGGATGGTTGTTACTATGTGTCTTTTGCTAAATTGGTAGAAATCCTAAAATAGTTAATTGTATGCAAACATATATACATCTATCTCACATTTCATATGATCCCTATCTTGAGTTATGGGATGGATATTATAAAATATTATAATCTTGATAATTAGTTAATAATTTATGATCATACAAAATTTAATGAAGTGATTGGTGATCTCTAATATATGGATTAGTCATGATGACATTCTTTTCACATATATCATTATTCACCATTTTAATTTTTAACTAGAAACTAAATAATGAATATTAGGGTTTCAAGCGATCTTATATCCTCATGATGATCATATCATATATGATAGTCTAAAATGAGCTTTTAATAAATACAATATACAAAATCAAAGATAAATTATAATATTTGATGATGCAATAAATAATGATGTCATAATAACTTTATTCATAAAAATCATTACAAATGTTCCATTCGACTAAAATTTTTTAAGTTAGATATATGTATCACATAATAAAATTAATAGTAATAGCCCACTTAAAAATATTTCTCACATATTAGAACAAATTCAAAATTCATTAAAATATATTAGGACATCTAAGAGCATCTCCAACCACGCTCAACAAAATAGCTACTCAAAATATATTTAAATATTAGATTCACTAATTTAGCTAGCAAGTTTTTAGAATATACTCCAACCACACTCTCTATTTTACACATAACTTTCAATAATTTAAAAAAAACATATATAGAGAGAGATAGAGAAAAAAAGGAAGAGGAAATTTAGAGAGCTCAAATGGCTCTCCAAATTTGTTGAGTCATTTGAGTAAACTAGAAAATAGAGAGTGGAATAGAGAGTGGGTTGGAAAGAATTTTTTTGTGTTTGGCTAGTTAAAATAGCTAAAATTGAATAAATAGCTAACTCATTAGAGATGCTCTAACAAATTACAAGTATTTTATAGACTATGTAAGTTGGTAGGGTTATAAAAAATTTTTTTACTAAATATTAAATATCGTTGGAATTCAATATTAACTATTTTATACATAATATTAAATTAATGTGTTTGTTACCAAGGTATTATATCTAATTTTATAAATAGTAAAACCAATCAATCATAATTAATAAATTAGATTGAAAAGTGATATTTTTATTTTTTAAATTCATTAATTTTGTTTTTGTGAAATGATAAACTTGTGTTTGTATAAAATGTTATTTCTTGCTTTGTACTTAATTTCATATGCAATATGAGTAGTGCGTTTAAATAATATAAAGAATAGTCATATTTTAATAATATGACTATTGAGATTGAAATAAAATAATTAAAATACTACATTATCATTCCACCACACGTATGTACTTAAAGATAGTCTAGAATGGCCTAGCTAGCCTTAATTATACTTAGGCTAGCCCAGGTTAGATGTATGTTGGGCCTAACATGAACCATGCCCCACATCCTAGTTCATGCAAAGTTTTATGAGTGCTTGACCAATCTAGACATGACCTAACATGAATCAAGTTACCAATGACCATTAGGCCATGGTAGGCTACTCATTAATAAACATGTTGGGTTATGACGTGACTATAAAAACATTAGGGCCAAATAACAACATGGGCCTAATGTCTATATAAAACAAAGTCACTAAACTGTGAAGTAGTCATGGCTTTGTATACCTGTCTTCATGTTTTTCATTAGGGGATCACAGTGCTGAGAAATAGTCATGGTGTGGTGAAAGACTTTTAATATTATTATATGGTTGCAGTGCAATCAAAAAACTATGGCATTGATATTGGTTTATCTCAATCATGATATAGCCGTGGTATTGGAAAATAGTCATGATATTGAGAAAGTTTTTTTTTGTATATCCCTATTTGTAGTGCTGTGAAATGGACACGACACAAAAAATTTTCTTCATGTCTCGAGTGTTTGCAGTATTATGGGTAGTCATCACATTTACCTTCACTTCTCTCATATATCATATCATCGTAGAATCACAAGAATTCCATGACACTGGCAATTAGACGGTATATAGAAGTTATGCATTTATCTTTCTTCGAAGACAAGAATCAAATTCATGTTGAATGGTCTTACTTAGATGTGTCAAATGCCGGCCCAGCCCAAGGCATGGCACGGTTCGGCCGTGCTTTGCCCAGATAAGGCACGAGAATGACTAGTTCCGAGCCTGCTCGTGGCACGAGTCATGCTGAGGCCAACAAGGCCTCGTGCCGGGCCAGGCACGACTTGATATGAGGTTGAATCTGATAGCCCACATGATTCAGCCCCAAAAAATTCATTAAAATAATAAAAAAAATCAAAAAAAAATAACTTTTTTTTAAATTAATATTAATAACCCCCATCCCCTCCAATATTTATGTTTTTTGAAAACATAAAATCTCATTCTTTCTCTCAAATCTCTCATAAAATTCTCTCTCTCAGGATTTCGGCTCAACTTTTCGGGACTTGCAACTCGGGCTCAGCTTTGATTGGTGTTTGGATTGAACTTTAGATTTGTGGTGCACGTGCTTTACACTACTTTACGAGTATTTCTATTTTTTTAATTAGTTAACTCTTAAGTCTTAATAATATTTTTAAAAATAATTAGTATTTCACTTTCTCTCTCTACTCTAGAGTCTACCCTATTGTCTAAAAAAATCAAAAAAATGACAAATACTAATAAAATTAATTTAAATTTAGAAAATGAAAATATTAGGCAAAGGTCCGAGGCTATTAAAACTTTAGTTTCTGACGTCGCCTCAACCCAAACATCTAAAAAACAAAAACTAGATGGACTTTTATAGTTTGGACTCACTTTAATATAATACAACAAAAACATGTTAGGGGCGAGGAAGATGAAATGGTATATTGCAAATATTATAAGAAAATTGTAACTTATAAGAGTATGCGTGGGACTGAGCACCTTAAGAGGCATGCTGAAATATACACCAAAAAATGGTGCATTAGATCCTAAGCAAACCCATCTTAGTAGTGGGTTTTCTGAAGATGGATTCAGTTCAGTTTCAAAGTTTATCCCCTTCATATATCACTGCGTGTTGGGTAGGGAAGACATGGACAAACTTATCACCACGATGGGTCTTCCGATCATATTTTCGGAAGATCAAAGGGTAGTGAATATCATGCAGACATATTTTCAACATGCTTATTATAGGATTCCGAGCTCGACATCTCGGAATGACATACTAACATATTACAAGTTAGAAAAATAAATAATAATTAATTAATTTAGGGCATATAGTGGAGTGGTGTATATGACGTCTGATATCTGACAAGTCATGATGATGCATCTTATGCATGCCTCACCATCCACTATGTAGATTCAAAATGGACTCTAAATAAAAAAATTTTAAGATTTTTCAAGATTCTCCATCCTCATGATGGCCCAATCATTTTTGAGTGCATGATAAAGATCTTTAGAGAATATAAAATTCAAAATATAATTTTTAGTATCTTATTTGATAAAGCATCTAATAATGGAGTAGCGATTAATATGTTTATTAGGAATATTAGAGATGAACCATTAGGAGAGATTTTTCATGTTAAATGCATGTGTCATGTGATTAACTTGATTGTACAAGAAGGGATGAAGGTGTGTTCCCCCTCTTTGGAAAATATATGTAACTCACTAAAATATGTTCGCACACCTCACAGATAATAGGAGTTCAGTAGTCTTTATTTGTCTGTGAATCTTATGAAAAAAACATTTCAATCAGATGTGAGATACCATTTAAATTACACTTACCTGATATTGGAGTCATGTGTTGGATATGAACACGTGATATCCAACTATTTCAATAGTAAGAGTGACAAATTTATTATTGATGATATTGACTAAGATTCAGGAATTTCATAAATGAAATTCCTGAAAATTTTTTATGATATGATGAACATGTGTTCATCAGTTTATACTCTCATGACTTGTATTGTACTCAGGTGCATATGCAACATTAGTAGCATGTTTAGGAAGTATCGAGCTGACCCAAAAGTTAGTCATATGGTTGCAGAGATGGAAACCATGTACTTAAAGTACTGGTCTACCAATTCATCTCTTTATTGTCTAGCTGCCAGCATGGACCATAGGATTAAGGTGCAAGGGGTAGATAATGTTTTGACTTACATTTCCTCGTGCATGAACCTGGAAGACCCACCCGAAGGGTCCATTCACGAGAAGTTGATTGAGCTTTTCACATACTATGATACTAGGTATGGTGGTAGTAGTAGTGAGATTGAGTATAGACATGCATACTATATTTGGAGATGACGACTTTTCCATTTACTTAGCGAGGGAGAAATAATGGGGTGGACCATCGAATATGAGCGAGCTATCTCGATACTTTTATACCGATTATTGCACAATCCTATCACTTTCTGATACTAAGATTCTTAATATATTATAGCGATGGAAATCATACAAGTCCACCTTTCCCATGTTATCTAAGATGACACAGGATCTACTGACTTCTCCAATGACAAGCGTAGTATTAAAGTCTACTTTTCTATTGTAGTGAATGTTATTTCAGATTGGAAATCGAGATTCCATCTAGATATTGTTGAGGCTTTAGCATACATGAAGGATTGGGAGAATTCGAGCTTGGACATCCATGATCATGTTGGGATTGAGACTATCGCGAAAGTTGAGAAGTAGATTACTGATGATTATCTATATGATAGTGATTTTGATATTGAGGTTAAAGATGATAATGATACATCGATTGATGATTGATGACATTTCCACTTGATGCCTGACGGTTGATGATTGTATGATTATGAAATTTATGTTATGCTTATGAGTTATGCCTAATTCTGATTTTTGATTTTGATATATTATACTCATTTTTATTTATATTGTATTTAGTTTGGTTTGGCTTTGTCATTTGTGTTTAAGAATTTTTGTGTTTATTTAATATTTGGTCGTGAATTGTGAAATATGAATGATGCTTGAAAGTTGAAACTTGAAGTTGAATATTTATTTTTTGTATTTTTATTTTTCAATCGATTTAAATTTTTATTCATATTTATGTTTTAATTATTTAATAAAATTATTATTTCATATATAAATTCTAATTCTAATAATCTAATTAATATAAAATTAAAATAAATAACATAAAAAATAAAAACTTTTAAAATATTAAAAATTTACAATTTAAAATTTTTTAAATATTATCTAATTTATAATCACATAAAAAATAAAAAGAAATATCTTTAGAAAATAAAAAAAATTTTAAGCCAGCTCGTATGGACCCGACCCAACACGATTAAAAACCAGTCGTGCCTATGGGTCGTGCCGGCCTAGCCTGGCACGGTAGCCTAATTGGGAGGCCTAAAACCAGGCTAGTTTGGCCTGACCTAGCCTGTTTGACACCTCTAGTCTTACTCGAGTAATGTCTCTATTATATTTAGTGTCTTAAAAGTCATGGTATATAATAATTATCATTAGTTTTTTATTAATAGTTTTGGCTCTATAACTTTATGTAGCTCAAAAGTTGAGCCTTTGTAAAAAGTTCATGGCTCTCACTTGAGATTACTGAGTCATTTTAAAGATAGAGTTATGGTACTTAGACTTGGCTGCAACCTTGATTAACTGTTACGATACTTGTTTCCTATAAGATATAATTAATGTCACAACCATATAAATTTTATGAGATAAGTATGATTGTGGTTCTTTGATAGTATCATAGCTATAAAGAATATTTCACATAGTAGAAAGATTATTCTAATGAGTTGGTAGAGTTGTGGTGTACTATGTCATTGTCCATTCCTAAAATATGACTCAGAAATAGAAGTTCTAGTTGCACAAAAGAAAGTTTGTACCATTTGACATATAATTCATAGGTAAATGAGTTTCTAAATTTATCAAAAAATCATATTATGATATCAAATATATGAGTTTCCATCAATTAATCAAATATCTTAATTAAATAATTTAAATTTCAAAAAACTCATTTTAAATAAACTAAAACAAATAGTTAATAACTACATATGCAACACGACACAACAAAATATATATATATATATGTAACTAATAATAGAAAATATGAAATTTCACTTGAGTTTATGAAGATTTTCTATCTTAACCAAGATTTTCAAAATTTTCAAAATCAAACCCTAGCTCCGAAATTTCAATCCGAGCTATGTAACTAGAATTCAAACTCAAACTAAAATTAAAAAAAAAAAGTGGGTTGAAAATTTGTGCGATTTTAATCCTAATTTAATAAAATTAGTAATAAAATAACATTCCTTATCAAGATTAACTAAACTTTCTTATCAATTTCAATCCTAATAAAACTCAATTATTGCCTTCCTTATCAAGATTATAGTCCTTTCATAATTATTTTTGGTTTAAAAGAAGTCTCTCTTGAGCTTTACCACTTCATGGGATGAAATTTTACTAAAAAGCATGAATTTCATATTTTATTTAATGATTTTGGTGAAAAAAATGAGTTATAATAGAAAAGAATCAAGAAAGAAGAGTAATAGAAGAAAAGTTATGAAATATTGAGAGAGAAAAAAAAGAAAAAAAAAGTTTATCTTTCATTAAATAATAAAAAGACTAAATTAATAACTCAAAAATTTCAAATCAATCAAATTTAGTATCATTCTTCTATATTTTTTCATCTCAAATTTATTGTTTAACATAAAAATAATCTTTAATAACTTTCTCTCTCTTAATTTAATTTACTTTCCCAATTTGAAGTAAAGGCTAAAATGAAGAATATTTGTTTTTTGGGCCTTACTGTGTGTGTGTGTCTGCGTGATTGCACACGTGCATGTGCGCGCGTGTGTGTATCTCTCTCTTTCTATGTGTATTTATTTATTTGTGTGTGTACACATATAAACGAATGGTGGCACTCTATTGTGTTGTGCCCTTTTTTTTAAGGATCAGATGGTGGCACTCCTTCATCCGAGAGGACACCACTCATGCCCTCTGCAAAAATGAGAAAGTTTTCATTTTCGTAAAGTTTTTTTAAAAATATTTTATTTATTTATTTTTATTTTAATAAAACATAACATGTGATTTGATCTACCCAACACATTTTTGGGTATTAATACACATGTATGCTCACATTTTATTTTTGCCCAAACATATATTTCGGTACTTTCTCCACATTCACGACACAATGCACGTCTATTACTCCCTAGCCACATGCATAATATAAGATGAGAAGGAAAAAGAATTTATTATATTTTTTCAAAAATATTAACGTTTATGTTTTTCTTGTCGTGGCAATGTATTTTTCAAAAAATAAATTCAAATTTCTTTTTTTTTTTTCCTAAGAATCAAACTAATTGTCTATTTGTCATTTGCAAAACAAATTCACAACATAATAAAAATAAACAGCTATTTTTTTTTTGACATGTCGAAAACAAAAAGCAAATGCTAAGTTTTTTTTTTTTATTTTTTTATTTTTTTATTTTTTTTATTTTTTTTATTTTATTTATTTTTTTTATTTTTTTTATTTTTTTTATTTTTTTTATTTTTTTTATTTTTTTTATTTTTTTTATTTTTTTTATTTTTTTTATTTTTTTTATTTTTTTTATTTTTTTATTTTTTTTATTTTTTTTATTTTTTTTATTTTTTTATATTTTTTTATATTTTTTTATATTTTTTTATTTTTTTTATTTTTTTATATTTTTTTATATTTTTTTATATTTTTTTATATTTTTTTATATTTTTTTATATTTTTTTATATTTTTTTATATTTTTTATATTTTTTATATTTTTTATATTTTTTATTTTTTTATATTTTTTTTATTTTTTTATATTTTTTATTTTTTATATTTTTTATTTTTTTATTTTTTTATTTTTTATTTTTTTATTTTTTTATTTTTTTATTTTTTTAATTTTTTTTTATTTTTTTATTCAACCAAAAAAATTCTCCTTGGCGCTTCCATGCATGTCACACCAAAATTGTGACAAATAACTGAATAAGGAGCAAAAACTAAAACTCGTATTATTTAAAATTTTTCCAAAAAACATGAATTTATTCCCCTAAAAATTAAATGAACATTTTGAATCGATGCACTAAAAAAAAATGTAAATATTTTAGGTTTTGGTGTTTTTTTTTTTTATTTTTAAAATTTGGAAATGTACTCATTAAATAAAGCATATTAAAATATGCTGTATCATGTATTTCAGCATTTGACACTGCAGCCGGCACCCCCCCGCGAAGAAAGAACTCTAGGAGATTATTGGGAGGAAGTGGGTCTCGTTTTCTCGGTCACTCAGGTAAACGTCACCGAAAAATGAAGAGCGACCCCACGGGCGGCGACCCATCAGTTTCGAGGTCGGCCAGCTGACTCAGGCACACGTATTTTTCCAGGAAAAAAAAAAAAAAGCAGATTGATTGGAATCATGGAACCCATAATGGTACGACGCGCTCATCTCCGAGCTTTTCCAGTCTCCCACGCCACCACCCTCGACCCCTCGAGTCTCAGCCGGGCAGTTAGGAACGAAAAAGACAGCACGTGGTCGGCATCGGTTGGTCCTGTTTTGGACCTTTTGGTGGAAAAGCTGCGGGGAAGATGAAGTGAACCTCAATAATTTTCAAGACTTTTTTTTTTTACTTTTTTTTTTTCTATTTTTATTATGCTACTTTTTAGTGACGCTATATAGTCTCCCTCAATATTTTTAGTGACGCGTATATATATGCTATATATTAATATCGTTTTAATTAAATATTCACACGTCGTTTTGAAGAGAAAAAACTCTTGCCACGTGTGAAATATTTCGACAAAATATGCATCGTGTCATATAACATTTCTTTTTGGTAACTTTTTTTTTTAAAAAAAAAAAAAAAAGAAGTTGCATTACTTAGGGATAAAGGTAGCAGCAACTCAAACCGGAATCTAATATTCTCTGATAAAAGTAGCTGGGATGAGGATGAGGATAGGGGGGGGGGGGGGCCTTCAATTCTTTAAAGCTGCAACTATCACTGCAGTATTCTTTGGGTCCATCTTGCATGGGATGAGAGAGAAAGAGAGCCGACAGCCCACCAAGGACTTGTATTCTGAAACCGAATGATAAATTCCATAAAATACAGAGATTTATACTTATTTATTTCTTAAATTCGAAAACCATGTTTCGAATTTGAAACCATGGTTTTATGAAAACGAAAAACCATGATTTTGAAATTGATTTTCATTTTTTTTTTGAAAATTGGTATTGTTCTTTATTATTTCAATATATTTACATACATACATACGTGTGTGTGTGTGTGTGTGTGTGTGTGTGTGTGTGTTGGGGTTGGACATTTGGACCATGTTTTATTTGAATTTCAAAATCATAAAATAATGGGAATGATGATTGATTAATTAATTAAACGATGGAAGTAAATAAATTTAACTTAAAAATAAGAAAATTTTCAAGTACAAATATGTAAACTTGATATTTTTTAAGTGACATGGTCGATTCATTGGATTTACAACTCAAAATAAAAAAATGTGATGGAATTACTATTTCTAAAATTGAAGATGAAATTTTGTCCTTAGCTTTCAGATCTTTTATAATTATCATATATATATATATATATATATATATGTATGTATGTATATATATATATATATATATGTATGTATATTTATACATCTATATATATAAATGTATAAATATAAATCTATATAGGTTTATATATATGTATGTATGTGTGTTTGTTTTTTATTATTCATTTATTTATATATTTATATATACTTATATTCATTTATAAATGTACCCATATATCTATATATCTATTAGATATATTAACCTATATATATTTATATTTATACATTAATATAGATAAATAATATACATACATACATACATACAAATATATATATATATACACACACACACACACACACACACACACACACACACACACACACACACCTATATATATATATATGTATATATCTATATATTGATATAAAAGTGTATAATTATATAAACCTATATAGATTTAAATATTAAGGTTTATAAATAGATATAGATTTAAATATATAGGTGTACATATAATACATATTTACATTTATAAAACTATATATATATGTATGTGTGTGTGTGTGTGTGTGTGTGTTTGTGGGTAGTAATTATATACATTTATGGTTCATATATATTAAGCATATACATATATATTTACGCACGCGCACGCACACACACACACACACACACACATAGGTATATATATTAAGTAGACACACAGATACACACACATAAACACAGACACACAAACACAAAAGTTGAAATAAAAAAAAATGAATCCAATTTTGTAAAAAAGAAAATGGAAAACCGTAATTTTGAATTTGAAAACCTAATTTTCAAATTCTAAAATCAATTCTCATTTTAAAATTTTGTGGTTTTTGCAAAATACTTATAATATTTTTTCCAAACATTCTATAGGCTATAATCAGAAAATATTATTTTTCTGATTTTGAAAATATAAAAATAAATACTTTGTATTGAGTATTTTTATTTTTAATAAAAAATTTTAATTTGAGGACTAAATCATAAATATATTTATATTTGAGCCCCAAAACATAACTGTTCCAAAATTAAACATTCATAGCCAAACTATTAGGTTGTCAAATAATGAAGTCTTCATCTCAAATTTGTTTGGTAAAATGGGAGCAACTAAAAAAAGTAAGAATCATGTTGAAATTAATTCTCATACCTACAAATAGATTAATTACTTTTTTATCACGATCAAAACGTTTAGAGTTTTAACCTTTGAATCTTTACCACAGTTGAAAAAACACATATTTTTGATTTTTCCAAAATATATTGTCTTTTTAAATTAAATTATGTTTTTAATTTCAATTTAAACATGATGAAATATCAATTTCAACCCAAAATAAATCTAAATTGTGTTTTTAAAATTTTTGAAAACAAAAAATAAAAATAAATTTACCCAAATAATTTACTCATATAATTTACATTTTCGAAAAACAAATCCACAAAATATATTTCTAATCCAAAAATACATACACTTTAATTCTCAGATAACTATCCATAATATATTGAGAATTAAACACACAAAAATCAAAATCTTATTATGCCAACTCTTGGTAGAATAAACAAATAATTATAATTAAAATACCATACAAATAATTAAAGATAAAAGTCCAAAAAAAAAACAACATTTCGTAATTTAAAGTAGAAATAATAAATTATATTTAGAGATCAACAGGCACGTGCTAGTGTAAATAAGCCATGATATTTGAAATCTCACGATTTTCTCTTATTATTTTGCACTCCATTATAACTTTCCACCAATCCAAAATTTTTATTTAATTTTGATCCAACTTTATTTCTTTAATCAAATTCCATAAAAATCTTATTTCATTGAAATCCTTGCATAAGGCTCAAATTCACTATCATCACATCATGAAAATAATAAAAAATAAACATAAATTATTTGTATTTTCAATGCCAAACACACATTCAAAGACTCAAATATGAGTCATGCTTGATTTTCTCCCATACAACACATTGATTGATGTCTTTTACTTCACAACAGATATGGGAGTATGGTTCTTCAGGTAGCTGTTGTGAAAATATCTTCTTTCTAAATCTTTGGCTCCAAGCCTTCCCAATTTCTCATGCACCTCACCTTCTTTATTAGTGTGTAATTTAGCCTGTCCTCTTTTATCATTCTATTGGGGTGTCTTTAAAACTATGTTCTAGCTCACAATTCCTTGCTCAACACGAAGTTGATCCATTATAAAATATTTAGCTATGTTATCCTGACACAAAACCTTTATCTTTTTTGTTGAAAAGGTTATCTACTAATTCCTTAAACTTTTTGAACTTTTAAAGTACCTCTAACTTATTCTGAATGAGATATGCTATCATAACTAGGGATGATTTTAGTCAAAAGCTTGTACAATGGTCTAGCTCTTGTCTCGAGTAATGACTTTTGCTCCATTATTCATTTACGTGATTTGTCAACAGAAGTGAAAATTAAGCTTACAATTGTCATCACACCAACTGATATAATATTTTTGTTGATGACTAGTACATGCATTACACCGATGAGCTTCTTCATAGTTTTATCATACATTCACATCCCTAGTTTTCCATGATCTACAATATTAACAATATTATCATTTCTCACATACACCTTTCCACCATCATGGTCTTCATACTCACAGAACATTTTTAGATGTGGAGACATGTGATATGAGGTTCTAAATTCAATGAACCATGTGTCCTATAAGTATGAGTGACATATGCTGCAAAATGGACGTGTCCACTAGACTAGGGGTGTCAAACAAACCATGACATGTCGGTATGACCCATTGTTTAGGTGGCCTAATCAGGTCATTGTAGCGTGCCTTGCCCGGCATGGCACGACTTGTGTTTTGCCTGGCTCAACAAGGCCTGACTAGCATGAGTCTGTGCAAAATTGGGCTAGATCATGTAGTTTTTTTATTTTATGTAAATCAAAAATTTGCAATGCAAAAATAAAAATAAAAAATAATTCAATCATATCTCACATTCGATATTCATATGAAATGAAAAAATATCCATCATGACATCATCCAAATAAAAACAATGATAAACAAAAATAACAATAATATAAATAAAATAACAAACAAAAATCAATCATCCAAAAATAAAATAATAATCATAAATTCCAATGCCAATCAGTATATGTATACAAATCATCATCAACATCATCATCACGTAAGCATCCAATAGTATCACTAGTAGTGGCCTCAACATCCTCCAAGTCCCATGAGTAATCATCTATTAGCAATTTATGCGCTCTCGTTCCAGCCATATCCTACATACTCAATATCGAATCCTTTTAATCCTTTTTGCATGCAAGTGTCTCAATGATATTGGTCATGGTCTTTATCTCCTATCTGTAATGATATTGACTGTAATAGAAATAGTAGACTACGATGTTATGCTCGATACTAGAAGAGTTAGTAGATCCTATGCCATCTTAGATAGCATTGGATAGGTGGACTCATATGATTTTCACCATTATAAAATATTAATATTCTTGTTATTATTATATGAAAGGATTGAGTAGTAATCAATATATAATTATCACGATAGATTGCTCCTACTCGACAAACCACCTCATCATTCCTCCCTTGCTAATTGAATGAAGATGTCACCATCTCTAAATATAGTGTCCATGCTTGTACTTTGAGCCTAGCTATAACTACTAGCATGCCTAGTGTCATAGTATAAAAATAACTCATTCAAATTTTCATTAATGTACCCTTCATGTTGTGTTCCTAGTTCATGCATGTGGATATATATGTCAGAATGTTCTGAAGCTCTCCCACCTTAACCATAGGATCCATGCAGGAAGCAAGGAAATAAAAAGAGGAAAACGTGAACCAATATTTTAAGTATTTGGTTTTTATCTCAATAGACATGATACTAAATGTAGGGTCATCTCTAAACTTAATAAATATGCCACTAATATTACATATGCACCTGAGTACAATGTAAGTAGTGAGAGGGTACATATACAAATACATCTGCTGTATATGTAATTTATTCTTTGATAATCTATTTGTATAACCATATATTTTTATTTCTGTTTAAATAGTTTCATGTAAGTGCAGGAATTGATATATTAAGAGACTGGGGATGCAACAGTAGCACAATAACAGAGGTCCCACTATTCGGTCAGTGGGCCAAAATTTTTGGAGTAAAACCTGACCCGTTTCATGATCTGACCCACTCCGATTAAATGAACCGAGAGATTTTTTTTATTATAAAATGTTTGTAATTTTAATTTCGGGCGACTATTTTTTGGACCCGGGGAACTATTCATCATCTCTCTCTCTCTTCTCTATGCATAATTTAACACAACTACTTTGTGTGCTGCATACTGTAAGACTGTTTTGGTTGCTTTAATTTGTAATACATAAGCATTTTCTGGTGGATGTCGCTAGTCATACTGAGCGACAAGCGAACCACATTATTTTCGGAGTTTATTTCTCGTTTTTTGATTCTATCGTGGTTGGCTATTGGATTGGATATATATATTTCTTGTTTTCTTTGTTTTTGTTGTTTTTATATCTTAATATCACTATTGTGGAAGCGTAATTGTCCAACAATTGGTATCAAAGAAAGGTTTTAGAAATTTTTCAAGAAATTGTGCTATTAGGGTTTGTGATTTTTTTATACAAGTGATATTTTGTTGAAATGGCTGGAACCTTAAACACCACGATCGAGAAATTCAATGACAGAAATGGGTTTAGTATGTGGCAGATTAAAATGCGAGTGCATTGGAAAAATTTTGATATTTGGAGTCCTCTGGTTCAAGGCTTCAGTCCACACATTGCTGCTGCTCTTGGAATAACTGAGGCTAAGGCTTGGAGACGTGAAGAAAAAGCACACTCCACCATTCTGTTGAGCTTGTCAGATGAACTCATTGCTGAGGTAGCAGATGAGAAATCTGCCGCATAACTGTGGCTCAAGTTTGAGTCACTATATATGACTAAATCATTGACAAACAAGCTTCTGTTAAAGAGAAGACTGTTCACACTGAGGATGCAAGAGGGAACCCCTTTGAAGAAGCATATGGATGAGTTAAACAGCATCCTAATAGACCTTAAACGTGTGAATGCTAAGGTGGAAGATAAGGATGCTGCACTTCTACTTTTAGTTTTTCTCCCTCCTTCCTATGAAAATTTTGTTGAATCTCTCATTGTGGGAAAGGAGGAGATTACACTAGAGGATGTTCGGGTTGTCCTACACTCTAGAGAGATTAGGCAAAAGGCTACGGTTAAAAGACTTGAACAACATCTTGCTGGATTGGTGGTGACAAACAGAAAGCCACAACCTATTACATTCAAGAAGAAGGGAAATAAGCTTCAGAAGAGGTCAAATGAGGGTGACATTTGTCACAACTATAAATAGAAAGGGCATTGGAAAACCGAATGCCCGAAGAAGAGAGCAAGGCTGGAACAGCAAGGTCAACCTAACCCCCCACCTGCTGCTGCTGTGACCTTTGATGATCTGGAAGATGGAAAAGACATTGTGCTGGTAACCTCCACAATGATTACAAGATCAGTTTCTTGGATCCTAGATACCGGTGCTTCCTTCCATATAAGCACTCACTTGGAGTGATTTAGAAAAATATGACATGAAGGAAGCTGGCCATGTTGTGGTGGGGAACAGTCAACCATGTAAGGTGGTTAGAATTGGCATAGTCAGACTGAGAACTTGGGATGACCGAATAGTCTTACTTTCAAATATGAGATATGTCCCTAAGAAGACAATGAATCTCATTTCTCTTGGTGTTCTGGATGATTAGAGATATTCATTTAGTAGTGGAGAGGGAATACTGAATGTTTACCGAGGAGATAATATTGTATTGAAGGGATTGAAGACATGAATGCTATACACACCAATAGGTTCCACAGTGATAGGAGCTATTACTGTCACATCCAGAAAGCCAACATCTGAAGACAAAGCTGAACTTACTAGACTATGGCATATACGCTCACACATATGGGAGAGAATGGTATGAAAATTCTCTCAGATCTTAATTTTCTTGTTGATCATAGAGTCAATAAATTAAATTTCTGTGATCATATGTTTTTGGTAAGAAACATAGAACTAAGTTCGGTAAAGCCATACACTGTACAAACAGTAACTTGGATTATATCCATGCTGACTGTTGGTGGCCTTCTAGAGTCACATCTCTTAGGTGTGCTCGATTTTATTTCTATTTAGTTGATGATTACCCCAGGATGTATTGGTTATTCATGATGAAACATAAATCTAAAACTTTTATAAAGTTTAAGTAGTGGGTTAGTTTAGTGGAAAACGAAACACAAAAGAAGGTTAAACTGTTACAAACAAATAATGGTCTAGAATTTTATTCGTCTGAATTTGAGGAATTCTGTAAGGACAAAGGTATCGCGAGACACAAAACTATTAGGGATACTTCTCAGTAGAATGATATTGATGAAAGAATAAACCAAACTCTTATGGAGAGAACTTGATATATGCTCTCTCAATCAGACTTAGGCAAGGAGTTTTGGGCTGAAGCTGTTAATAGTGGAATTAATTTTAAAATTTTATTCGAGGTGTGGACTGGTAAACCTACAAATTATTCTAACCTTAAAGTGTTCGGGTGTGTTGCCTACTATTATGTAAATGATGGTAAGCTTGAACCACGAGCAAGAAAAGGAGTTTTTGTAGGATATGGTGATGGAGTCAAGGGATTCCGTATCTGGTCACCATCTGAAAAGAGAGTGATTCTCTCTAGGAGTGTTACCTTTGATGAAAGTGTCATCTTAAGACAAATACCTTGTCCTGTCCAGTTACATGATGTTCCTCAAGCTGAACTTAAGGTGGAGCTAAAACCTGAATCTGTAGCTCCAGGAAGGATGCCTGTTGTCTCTAGACAAATAATAGCTAATCATGAAAATGATATTAAGTCGTTTACTGAACTTGATCCTGAACCTGCACCTGAAGATTCTATTCCCTATTTCATTGCAAGGGATAGAAAAAGGAGGGTGAATGCACGTCCTCCTTTGAGATTCGGCTTTGATGAATTTGTAGGGTTTGCCTTACAAGTTGCCGAAGAGATTGATATTCCTGAACTATCTTCCTTCAGAAATGCTGTTAGATGTCTTGAATTTGAGTCATGGTTAGTTTCCATGAATGAAGAGATTGAATCTCTTCATAAGAATGGTACTTAGCTTATTGTACCTAAACCAAAAGGGAGAAAGATAGTTTCTTGCAAATGGATTTTCAAGAAGAAAAATGATGCCTCTATAGCTGGTGGTGTAAAGTTTAAGGCACGTTTATTTGCAAGAGAGTTCAGTCAGAAAGAGGGTGTCGATTATAATAAGATATTTTCTCCTGTAGTTAGACATACCTTAATCAGGGTGCTTCTAGCATTAGTGACACATCAAAACCTTGAACTTGAGCAACTAGATGTTAAAACTTCATTTCTTCATGGAGAACTGGATGAAGAAATTTACATGAGCCAGCCTAAGGGTTTTGAGGTATCAAGTAAGGAAACCAATGTGTGCAAGCTTCTGAAGTCCCTTTATGGACTTAAGTAGTCTTCCTGTCAGTGGTACAAGAGATTTGACTATTTCATGACTAGTCATGAATACAGTAGGTGTGACCATGAATGCTGTGTTTATTTTAAAAGGCACAAGGATGAGTCATATATCTACTTGCTATTGTATGTAGATAATATGCTTATTGCTACTAGAAATAAATCTGATATTCAAGAACTGAAAGATCTCCTCAGTTGTGAATTTGATATGAAAGATCTTGGAGGAGCAAAGTAAATTTTAGGTATGGAAATATTTAGAGATAGAATTAAAAGAAAGTTATTTTATTCACACAAATAATATATTCAGAAACTTCTATCTAGATTTGGAATGGCTTCTTGTAAGCCTCTGTCCACACCATTTGCTTCTAACCTCCATTTGGACATTAGAATGTTGTCTTCAATCTGAATCTGACAAGGAACAAATGTCAAAGGTTCCTTATTCAAGTGCTGTCGGGAGCCTCATGTATATTATGGCGTGCACCTGACCTGATATTGCTCATGCAGTAAGTGTAGTGAGTAGGTTTATGATAAACCATTGTCAAGAGCACTAGAAAGTTGTTAAGATGATACTTAGGTACCTCAAGGAGAATTTTGATGTTGGTCTGATATTTGGAAATGAATTTGAACTCATGCTAGCAGGATATTCTGATTCTGACTATGCAGGAAATGTTGACAGTAGATGGTCTATGACTAGTTATGTCTTCACTATATGTGGTTCTCTAGTTAACTGGAAGACCACACTGCAATCTTCTGTTACTTTATCTTATACTAAAGCATAGTATATGGCTCTGACTAAAGCTGCGAAGGAAGGGATATGACTGAAAGGTCTTCTCAATGACCTTACTCTTTATGAAGAGGTTGCAACAGTTTTCTGTGACAACCTCAGTGCCATCTGTTTAGCAAAAGACCAAGTGTACCATGATTGGACAAAGCACATTGATGTGTGATATCATTTCCTTCAATCTGAGAAAAGGGTACAAGTAAAGAAGATTGCTACTTCTGATAATCCAGCCGACATGTTTACCAAACATGTTACTCTGAATAAATTAAGACACTATCTTGACTTACTGAACATATCAAATCTGATGTAGTCTTTTTGGACTAAGTGTTTATAGAGAGTGTCTCTCTATCTGTATGCAAAACAAATTGAGGTGGAGATTGCTGTATATGTAATTTGTTTTTTGATAATCTATTTGTATAACCAAATATTTCTATTTCTGTTTTAATATTTTCATGTAAGTGGAGAAAAAATATTAAGAGACCGGGGATGCAGCAGTAACACAATAACGGAGGTCTCGCTGTCCGGTCAGTAGGCCGAAATTTTTGGAGCAGAACCTAACCCGTTTCATGATCCGACCAATTTCATGATCCGACCCGCTCCGGTTAAATGAACCGAGAGATTTTTTTTTATTATAAAATGTTTGTAATTTTAATTTTGGGTGACTATTTTTTGGGCCCAGGGAACTGTTCATCATATCTCTCTCTTCTTTCTGCGTGATTTATTGTGACTGCTCTGTGCACTGCATACTGTAAGACTGTTTTGGTTGGTTTAATCTGTAACGCATATCCATTTTCTGGTGGATGTAGCTAGTCGTACTGAGCGACTAGAGAACCATGTTATTTACGGTGTTTATTTCTCGTTTTTGATTCTGTCGTGGTTGGTTGATGGATTGGATATATATATATATATATATATTGCTTGTTTTTTATCGTTTCTATTGTTTCTGTATCTTAATATCACTACCATGGAAGTGCAATTGCCCAACAACATCTTCATCGAATCATAAAAAATCTTCAAAATTTTCATAAAAGAAATTCTTGTATTCTAATCAGTATCATCAATAATAAGTTTATTACTCTTGCTATTGATCTGGTAAAATATGTATGTGTTCATATCAAAGACATGACTTCAATATTAGCTAAGTGTAATTCCATTGGTTTCTCATATCCATTTAAAATTTTTTCTTCTTTAGACTAGCAGACAAACATAGATTATCAAATTCCTATTATATGCAAGGCATCTAAAAATATTTTAATGAGTTTCGTATTTTTTATAATGTTGAGAAAATAACCTTAATCCATGCTTGTATTATCAAATTAATAATGTGACACATGTATCTAATAATAAAATCTCACTTAATAGTCCATCTCAAATGATCCTAACAAACATATTAATAGTTACTCAATTATTAGACACATTATCAAATGTGATAAAATATTTTATTTTGAATATGATAATCTCTGAAGATTCTCATCATGCACTCATATATGGCAGAGCCATCATGAGGAGAATCTTAGAAAATTTTATAATTTTTTATTAAGTTTCCATCTTGAATCTACATAATGGGCAGTGAGATTTACATAAGATACATCATCATGACTAGTTTAGATATCAGATGTTACATACATCATGCAACTATATTACTTAAATTCATTAATTATTTTAATTTTCTAACTTATAATATTTAATAAAGTTGTTCCTACATATGGACCTATGAATCCTATGATAAGAAAGTTGGAAGTAGGTCTACATGATACTAACAACCTTAGCATCTTCTGAAAATCTAATCAAAAGACTTCTAATGGTAATCAGTTTGACCAAGCCTTCCCTCCATAAATTATTGTGATATATGAGGGTGAGGGGTGGTCAAAGAAGTGATTTAGCTTCAAAGACCACTGATCATGCTTAATTAGGTTTGCCTAGGAGCTAATGTAGCATATTTATTGTGCATTTCCTCCTTCAAATGAGTAATCTGCTCATCCTTCACTTCTTTCATTTCCTACATTTCTTCCTTCAAATGAGTAATCTGCTCATACTTCTCTTCTTTCATTTCCTGCATTTCTTCAATTAAATTAGTAATATGCTCATCATTCTCTTCTTTCATTTCTTACATTTCTTCCTTAAAATGAGATATCTGCTCATCCTTCTCTTTCATTTCAGTCTCCATAACTTCAAAATGTTCATTTGATTCCATTACTTGTTGTTTGACTACCTCATCCACAATTGCTATGATAGATGAATTAGAAGCACGACTGCTACAACAAAATGCCGCTCCCTTCGAGCCGATGTCATACACTCGCTGCTTTTTATGACCTCCTATTATCTCCAAATAGATAGGATCATAATCAATTGGTTGAAGATCCAAAGAACCCTCAACTTGTTGAGAAGCATCTGTCATACGCTCCTCCGTGAGTTCTCGAGATAAACAGATAAAAATACTATTCTAGATATACATAAAATAAATTAAATATTTTACATTCCAAACTACTTTCAAAATATATAGTAGTATTATAAAATTTTATTAATATAATAGATTCTTACAGTAATCTTCTGAGACTTGTTGTCAACAAACTGACCATCCACTTTCTTCATATGCATCTTCCAGAATATCTAATAAAAATTAGGATCTCGACCCAATTCTCCAGCTTAGAATATATATTTATTAATTTATAAAATAACAAATGATAACAAATTTTAACAAAAGTAATAAAACCATGCACAAATATGATTTATTTGGACTATTTGGACAACAACTATATATATAATTGTTTAAAAATTCAAAATTGTACCAAATCTCGAGTGTGCTCAATGTTCAACTTTGACCCTCCTATGTGGCGAGACATTCTTGTAACTAGTTTGACTATCTCAGTTCATCGATTTTTACTGGCAATCTCTGATTTTTTTTCTTCACATCTGACTCCTCCCAATACTTAAGACACTCAGGCCAGTCATCATTAGATATAAAATCAAGCCTTTATTTTATATTCTTCAATTTATGGACAAAATCTCTTCCACAATGACTTTATCTTTCCATAAAATTTGGGTACCCATGTGCATTGATTCTATATATAGAAAAATAAAAGAATTTATATAAATAACAAGGACTTAATTATTTACTGCTTGAATAATAACCAACATAATAGTTAACTAATTAAATAATTAATTTTCAATGCTTTTGTTTTGTTATTTTTAACTGAATTTCATTAAAATAAGTCTCTTTTGTTAATTTAGAAAATTTCTTCCATGAGAATGCTTTAGAATCAACAATTGTCTTAAAAGACTTTGTAATTATAGTCAAACACTTGTGAGATGGAATAAAACTATACAAATAAATAAGTAATATTGAAAATAAGCAAATCATAACTATATATAAAAAAACCACTAAGAGTAACATCAAAATTTTTATTCAAGTCATATTTACATATTTCTTATACCTTCCAACTACAATCTCAATTACTAACTTAGCACTGAATTTAGAGAAAGGCGCATCATTTGATGATGTCGATGGTTTTGCAATTGGGGGAACTATTAGTGTAAAATGTAGTGTATAAGATAGAGAAGAATCAAAAGTATATGCATGAAGGACAATGGGTGGTGGGCTTATATCTGATAAAGGTGATAGTAAAGGTGTCAATGATAGTGATGGTGATGGAAATGGTGATGTTGAAGTCTGGATATAGTGGGCATGAGATGATATTGAATTTGCAACATGATGTAAAATACGAGATTAATTTGGTTCATTTCTATGTCCATGTCCACCTCCACCACGACCATGTCCTTTAGGTGCCATTTACTATAATAAAAACCTAGAACAAATAATAGAGATATGATGAACAACCATGATTTTAGAATAAAACACACCAATAGATTCCAACAAAATATAAAAAGTTTTTGATAGTTTAATATTATAATACAATTATAACTGTTTAATTATCATCATCACTATCATCCTCCAATAGATCTTTTGATATTTCTTTTAATTCTGATGTAAGTTCCAACTCATCTTTAGATATAAATTCCAACTCATCTTCAGATATAAATTGATAATCTTCAATTTCTATTAGGCCACCATTTAAGTCACATAAATTTTCTGAATCTTCATCTACATGCACAGGCTCAATATTATTTATGTCATCTTCTTGGAATACCGGTGTAATAGCTAAGTCTGCCCTTCTTTGTTGAGATGTTGGTACTACAAAATTTGATTGAGCTTTGATTTTGGAAATCACCCACCAATCACTCTTATCACGAGATAAACTCAGATATGTACAATAATATACTTGAGTAGCTGAACTGTCATAATAAATAGCTCATATCAATTATATCTATATTTATCGTTAACATTCACTAGCTTATAATCCAAATGAATCTTTGTACCCATATTTTGTGTATGATCAAACCACTCGCACTTTAATAATACAATCCTTTTTTTTTTGAGCCCAGGATACTCCAACTCAATAACTTCTATGAGTTGACCATAATAATCAATCTTATCTGCACTATAACCCGAGCCTTTAATGCATATACCACTATTCATTATTGTTTTAGAAGAACCATGCCCGATTGTGTGAAATTTACATCTATTAACAAAATACTCATGATAATTTATCACATATCTCAATGGGCCTTTATTTAGATTTGAATAAAAATTTTAGAACATCCATTTGATGGATCATTTGCGTGTGACATAAATTAAACAAATGATGTTAACAAATAAAAGATACTAATAAATTAAATAATTCAAAAATTTAAAACTTAATAATTCTCACATAATTTTTGAACTAATTTGCAAATTTAGTTTCTACAATATAATCGACATCATGGCTGAAAATTGCTGGTTGCCTATTTTTTAACTGCTCAAAATAAATACGGCACAAATATAAAAACAGAGAGAAAAATGTATATCGATTTTTAATTATTCCTAATAAGGACAAATTTAAAATATGATTAAACCTGCAATATTTTGGGTATACATACTCAATATATGGTGCAACATCCTCGTAATTAAGTAAAATGTAGCTTCTTATTATTTTGTACTCTTCATCTATCATACATCTTTTTTTTGTTCTTCCAAATACTCTTCCAGGGTGCTTGAAGATAGATAATTTGCCCACATAATCATCTTTTACCATCACATGACCTTTATCATCCCGAGACATATTTCTATTCTTTGTATTGACATGATCCTCAAGATAATAATAATAACAAAATGATGCTGCTTCTTCTACTAAATATGCATTGCAAATTGAACCTTCAACTTTTGCCTCGTTTCTAACATTCAATTTCAACCTACGAAGATATCTACGACCATAATGTTAGGTTTCAATTATATTAAATCACAATATTACTTTATGTATGAAATAATAAAACACAGTAATTATATCTTTGTCAAAAAAATTACCAATTGATTATCATAATACAATAGAATTGAATAATCTATTAATTAATGTAAATTATTTATTAATTGTACCAACCATGTAATCTCATGAGCTATCATTGTCACTACTCGATACTTTGCTTCAGTTATTGATAATGATAAAGTTAGCTACATTTTACTACCCAAAAAAATTATTCTAGAACAGAGCTTAAATACATACCCAGTTATTGGCCTCTTTGTATTATGATAACCTACATAGTCAACATCACATTAATTAACTAATTTGTAGTCTTATAATTTCTTGTATAAAAGATAATATCAATTATACTTTTTACATATCTCAATATTTGTTAAACACATTCCAAATGTGATTTCTTTGGATTTTTCAAGTAACAACTCATTACACCAACTACATAAGAGATGTTAGATCAAGTCAAGGTTAAGTAGAGTAGACAACCTACCAATTGTCGATACATTGTCTCATCTTCCCATTCTTTTCATTCATGTGCACATATTTTGGCATTTGGTACAATTGGCATTGAAATTATCTTGCATCCAAGTACTCCAAACCTCTTCAATAGATCTTTTGAATATTTTTGTTGACAAATAAATATTATTGCTTGTGTGAACTCAATTTATAGATCAAGAAATTATTTCAGTTATCCAAGTTCCTTCACATGGAAATGAAATTAAAATTTCACTTTTGTCCAAAGAATTTTTTTTCATCATCACTAATTATGATTAAATCATTTAAGTAAACTAGCACAATATCTATTTTTCTCAATTTTCTTTGCAAACTGGCTGAAATTTGTAGGTGCTGTTACTAAATAAACACTATGTATAAGAAATTTAGCAATCATAGTATACCATATCCTAGGTGCTTATTTCAATCTATATAGTACTTTTCCTAGCTTACACATATATTTAGAATGTTCTTGGCTTTGAAAACCCATTGGTTGGATCATATAGATCTATGTATCAATCTCTACATGAATAAAAGCATTAGTTACATTCATTTGCCACAAATTCTATTTTTGTTAGCTTCAATGTGAGTAGAATTAATATAGTTGTGAGTTTAATCACTAGACTATTCATTTTATTATAATCTAGTCCATACTATTGAGAGAAACCATGAGCCACCAATCACACCTTGTATTTCTTGATTAATCTATCTAAATGATGCTTTATCTTGTAAACTCATGAGATATCGGGTTCACATCTCTTGTCTTTGGCATGAGATCCCAAGTCTGATTCTATTCTAGTATATCAATTTCTTCTTTCATAGATATCACTCAGAGATCTATGATGCCTCTTCAAATGACTTAGGTTCTACCATATTCGTTTCTTCAACTAAGGCTGCATTGACATATTTGGGATTTAGCCTTTATGTTCTTGTTGACATTCAAAGTTGAGATGTTGGAGTAAACTCTTCAGTTTCACTTGGATGACCTTCTTCACTTGGTTATTTATACATGCTAGTTTTCCAAAGATTCAAGACATATTCTGTTTAGCATCATCATTATTTGAATCTCAAATTCATCTAGATTTGGTAAAAGTTGAACAATATCCTTTTCCATCTTTTATTGTAATTTATCTTCAAATTCTTTTGAGTTTGGAAGCCCCTTATTTTTCAAGGTCCACCATTAAAATGCTTCTTCAAACACCATATTTGTAAAGTGTTGCATCTTATATTTGTTGAATCACTATATTTACATCCATTTCTCTAGTTGTTGTATTCTATAAAAATATATCTAATAGCTTTTTTGTTAAACTTACTCTACAAATGATTAGGAACTCATACATGATTGATACTGCCAAATAATTGAAACAAACTATTATTAGAAAATCCTCATCAAAAATATTTTCAAAAAAATCAAGTGTGATAAAATCTAGACAAAGAGAAAAATAGTACAATATGCTAACATTTTATAATGATACTCCTCCTCATGATGACATGATTATTTGCTTTTTAATATCTCAATATTGAGATCTATGAGCTAGCATATTCCAATTTGATATATGAATTTCTTAAATATTAAGGATGTAAACCTTTTTTAAATAGGCTATAAATATTATCAATTGATCTTTTTTGTTGAACATCAATGTCACCCCTTTTATAAAGCTCGTGTGTATATACAAATTTTAGAGAAATATTTTATAGTTTGATCACCCTTAATATATCATTCTTTGATTTGTACAATACATGCATTATTATCTTCATGTAATATTATCAGATAATCTTTGATAAAAATTGTTTCACTAGACTTTTAAATATGTTTTATCATACATCTCAATCTTACATATTTATGATTGGCTTCATGAATTACCAATATTTCTGAATGATTTGAAGGAGTGATGACCATTATTTGTTTAACTGATCTCCATTATATTGTAGAACTTCAACAAGTAACAATAAATTTTATATGAGATGATGTTTTATGAGGATCTGAAAAAAGTATTGCACCTATATACCCAACTAATTGTGATTTTGCTTCTTTTGAATCTTATAAGCGACAAGAACCCAACTTGACTCCTCCATAGAGTGTAAAGAACCAACACAAGCTCTTTATTAGAATGAAATAACCTATTATAGCTGTTCAATTTATATGAAAAAATCTAATAGCTTTTCATACCAAATGATGTGGATAACACCCAGACAATGATGCTATAATACCTAACATAAAGTCACATAGTCAATTCGAGCTAACTTCTAATTCCAAATGTTGCATTCCTAGGAAACAAGGAACCCCCCCAGGAACTTTCGTTGTCTTATGCATTACCAATCAAGGTGATCCATATATCGACTATGGATTTATGAACTCTCATAGAAGAAGCACACTTAGCACATGAGAGAGATAGAGTGATAATGAAAGAGAGAAGACGTTACCACAAAGTGCAAGAGAAAATAAGAGAAACTTTTCATTTATTTCTGATTCATTTCGATGATTGATTTATTTTAATTAACAACTTACAATAGCATGTTCACATCACGACTTTGTTCATCTCGTCACACCACAAAACAAGCTCATAATTTGAATCTTTATGTGAGATAGTTGCATCACCACAAAACAAGGTAGAGATGCCAAACTAGATATTATAGTTTAAGTTGAGGTGAAACATCATAATTCCATGTCATGACTCCAAAGTACATGGGCAGTTTAAGATGAGTTATGACTTCATAATTCAGACCATGACTCCAAAACATAGTTTTCAAATCACAATCACACAAAATAGGTTACAACTTCATTCAGGTCATGAATCTTCATTCCTAGTCACAATATCAAACATCAATTATAGTTTTATAAGTATGAGCTACACTTAACATTCTTCTACTTGGTGAATATTTTTTCTTCCTTCCAGTCTCAGGTTTTCACCATTAGAATCATTTTGCATCTTTGCCTTTCAATCACCTTCGGATCTAAAACCAACTTCACAACACTTCAAAATATTGTATTGCTCATCTATTATTGCTTACTCCTACTAAATTGAATCCTCATAGGCTCTTGTTTCTATTATAGTGGTTGACTTATCTCTTATAGCTTGAAGAGCAAGGTTGACTTTGTCTAGAAATCTTTTATGTGAGTTTCTAATCCATGTAGACCTCCTTAATATATGAGCTATCTTGAATGCATCGGCCTCAATAGAACCTTCAAACCCTATCTGTTCCACATCTTCACTAGAAAATTCTATGCTGATAGTGAAATAGAGTCACAACTCCATCGTGTTATCATGATAGAAATAATTCATAACTTATTATTTTCATGTAATGACTTTATTGCTTCAAAAGTATCAACCTTGTTGTGATTTTCACAATCTCTCCACTCTTGCACTCTTTGAATATTACATCTCAACTATAAATTATTTTTATTGTTTTTAAGTTCCAATCTTTATGGTCCATGATGCCTTCCTTATAGTCAATGAACTTACATTTCACTGATTTAAAGTCCAGTTTATTCCTCCTTTCTTTTGATACATGCACATATACATCATACCCAAAAGCTCAAGATGGGCTATGCTTGGCGTTCTTCCCATACAACATATCAAAAGGTATTTTATCCTTCATTGCTAAAGTGAGAGTGTGGTTCTTCAAGTAACAAGTTGTGGTAATTGCTTCTATCCAGAATTTAGGGTACAAGCCTACCAAGCTTCTCATGCACCTCATCTTTTCTACTATTGTTGTGTTCAACCTCTTTTCCTCTCTATTCTGTTGTTGTATCATCATGATCATATTTTGCTTGGAAATGCCCTGCTCGATATAAAACCTACCAACCAAAAAGTACTCATTTCGAATTTGTTCACACATAAAATCTTTATTCTTTTGATGAATCGATTCTCCACCAATACATTAAATTCCATGAATGACCCAACACTTTGATTTTCTTCTAGATGAAGAAAACTCATACCTATCTAAAGATGTCATCAACAAAAGAAACATAGTACATTGATTTCCCAAGAGATATCTCTATTTTTCCTTCGAATAAACCACAATGAACCAAGTCTAGTACTCTTATTGATCTTGTGGCTATAGCTTTGAACTTCATTCACTTTTACTTTTCCTTCACATATTCCTCATAAAAGTTAATCCCTCTCAAAAAATTTAGCATTCCTTCCACTATCCTTTTTGATGATATAGTCCCTAGATCCTTTTCAAAGATATGCCCAATTCATTAATGACATAATATGGTTTCCTATCATGACATTTTGTTCTCGTGTCATGACTCCATATTTCCATTTCACAACTCTGAAACCTATCACGACACTATGGTCCTATGTTACGACTTCAAACAATGTTGTGACTCATCAGTATTTTTTTTTTTTGCTTCATGTTCTCCTTCTTAGAAATCAAGGACCCACTCTTCATAGTCATTATGATAGTTACTCATATCTTTTACAAGGTGTGACACCATGTTCCTTAAGTAATCAAAAATGCTTCTCATATCATCTTGCAAGCTTTGTCATCACAATAAAACTTGTGATGACAAAGCTTGCGTGTATCTTCATCATTCATCATCTCACTTATCGAGATCAAATTTTTTTTTAAGCCAAAAAAATGCATCACTCTCAAAAGGAATTTGATTGTCTCATCATGTATCTTCATCTTTATCTTTCCATGACTATCTTTTTCATTAAGTTGTTCCCCATTGACACATCCTCTCCATCAAAAGACTCATACCAGCTAAACATGAGCTGGTATTAGCTATTTACCATTAAGTTGTTTCAATGATGAGTTATATGATAAGATATACCTAAGTCATTATACCAAGTATCCTCATCAATATGAGTGACACATGTGTCAACAAAATGAACCTTTTGCCTAGATAGTTGTTTGTCTGCTAAGCTAGCTATCTCCTGAGTTGGCTTGTTGCAGTCCTCCCTCTTGAAATGCCAAACTTTATATCATTTCCAGCACTTCTTTTCTAGCTTACCCACAATATCCTTTCCTACTCTCACCTTTAAGCTTACTCACTTCTTTTTCTATTCCACCCTTCACAAGCAAAGCATACTTCAAGTATTTTTTATGCTTGGACTCCTCGTAACCTTAGACTGTGGGTCTAAAGCCACTATCTTTTAGGATAATTCTAGTGTATTATTATCAATGGTGATAATCAAGTTATTTAATGTATATAATAGTGGAATGAGTAGGCTAATATCCTTGTCATCATCACTAAATTTACAGCCAAAAGAAGAGAGTCGAATAAATAATGTATGAAACTTATACAAATGGGAAGAAAACAAATTATCTTCTTTCATGCATAATCAGTATACTTTTTCTCAAGAAAAGTTTTTTGACCAATGATTTGCTCTGATGGAGCATCCCCAACATCTTCCATAACTTCATATTTCTCTCACCAAAAATATTCACCAAGACTTCATCTCCCAAATACAATCAGATCAAGCCTCATATTTTCAAATCCACCTTATTCTATTTGACAACCTCAACATATGTTATCTCTAGTTTATGCTCATTTATAGATACTTTAGAAACATATATAGTGGACTAGTAATCTCTTTCAACCAATAGATCCTTCATCTTGAACTTCTAGAATTCAAAGTCCTTCCCTAAGAATTTTTTGATTTCAACATTAAACATTATCTCATTTGTCATTCTTGAATTCCATACTCAATCCAAGCTCAATAACATTGAGCTCTGATAAACATGGCTTTGATGTTCAAATGCAAGATCCCAGTACACTAGATATGTTCTCATAAACTTATCAAGTATCGAAATATAATTGCATCTATTATAAAAGAATATGTTTCCTCATAGTCTATATTGAGTCATTTTAAAAAATCTTGAATAATTAAGTTGCAGTTTAAATCTTGTAATTTTGATATTTTCATTTTATTTTCTGACAAAAACTTATTTATATCCAATAAAATTTATGCTTTTAGATGTTTAAAATATATGTTATAGTATCTTTCATTTTGCTAATGACTTTAGCTTTGTTTTAATTATTTCTTTCTATTAGCCAATCATTTATTTTCCAATATATACCCACAATTTGTTTTCTCGATCTTCGTAATTTTTTATGATGTTCATGATTACTTGGAATACAAACATAGTATATCTGATAATTTCATGATGATTCCTTGTTTATCTTGTGTCACTCAATAATATTTCTTCAATGTTAGATATGAATATCTCTTTAATGGATAAATGTTTAATTTGTGTTTCATTAAGGGCTAACTATTTATCAAGTTGGGGTTTATCATTCATTTCTATTGACTATTTTGTATTGGTGCTCTTCAATAAATATCATACTTTCTATATTTCATTCCTTTACTTTTTCTAAAACCAAATCCTTTTAACCATTAGGTCTACAATGCTTCATATGTAATTTAGAATTACTTAACAATATTATCCAATTGTCTTATAGGGGGACATCAATATGTTCTAGAGTATTCACAACTAGTATTTATGACTGTGTTACTTTTTTTGTATCCATGAAAGTATCAGGTAACTGACTGATAAGTCCTTGTAAATAAATAATCTTCTTAACTTCTAGTTCATACTTTTTTAAATAGAAATCAAGATGAGACAATGATGATACATTCAATGTAATATCTCATTTTTTTTTGTGGAATTGACTAGTCCTCATCTAATTGTGAAAAATTATATTTATTAAAGTGATAATCCACAAAGTAGGCAGTAAAAATATTACCTATTAAATGTTTGTGATAATTAATAATAAAGGAATAAGTAAACCTAACATATATACCAAGTCGATGTTGATGACCTAACTTAGTATGTTGAGGTGAAGTTATAGGAACAATATAATACAATCAAAAATATGTAAAAGTGAGATATTGGGTTGGAAACTTATAACAATTTGTAAATTGAAGAATTCAAGAGTAACTAAATGAAAATTTTGAATTAAAGTTTTAGTATGAAGAAAAACATGTATGCAAGTAGATATAAGTAATATGTGTGATTAAATGTGTGACAGGATGCTCAATATCTAAGAGAAGAATTCACAAGCATTATCAAGATAAATTGACTTAATGGGATTGCAGTTGAATTATTTGAGAAAATAATATTGGAAAATAAATATTTTTAGTCGAAAGAAGACAAACATATAAATTGGTTGACTTCCTGGATGAATTGACCCACAAATATCACATTGAATTCATTCTAAAAAAGTTGCTAATTTAAATTAAATCTTAGTAAATGAAGGTATTATAATTAACTTGCTTGTGAGTAGGAAGCACAATTAAAATCATAGATCATAAAAATCTTTTGATATATTAAAGGATGCCCAAAAAAATTGTTAGTAGGATGCATCATAGAAAATGATGGATAATTAAGCTATTTATGCCAAATCATAAAAGTTATTGAGTTATAGATCTTCTAGTTTATAATAACATATGACTAAAACTAAATGGGTCTGAAGATTTTAGATGGAGTTAGCAGCATGAAGAACATCATCAATTTAGATTTTAGATCCACTAGGTAAAATGGTAATTTCTTTCCCAAAGCCTTGAATTAGGTCAACAAGATTGGATTTGGCATTAACATTATGTTTTGCTAACATTGAGTTGGAAAAATATTTTTTATCACAAAGGATTATGTGTGTGATGTATCTATATTATAATCATATGTCAAGTATTCAAATGAGAAATAATCATATATCGAAGTAAAGGTGTATATATTCATATAAAGATTACATAATAAAATTTTAAATAAAAAAAAACATAATAACTAATTATATAAAACATTTTCATTATCAATTAGATGTCAATTTCTTCATTGGGATCCTCAATTAAGTTTGAAATATCTAAATGGGTGGAGTCCACTAGGTCATCATTATCAATGGAGTTCATTTCAATATTCTTTCATTTTTCTTTAATGGCTATTTGATAGAAGTCAACTAAATGTTTTGAAGTATGAAATGTATGTGACCACTATCCTTTATACCACACTTCTAATTTTCATTCTCATGCGCATCTTTTCTTAGTCTTTTCACCCCCTTTTTTGGGCATACCTTTGGGCTTTGGATTATTAAACATATTATCCTTTGAATTGTGCTTTCAATTTTAAGAATTATGATGATTATCATGGTGCAAAGAAATGTGTCTTCCGTGACCATGATCACAAACACATCTTTTTCCGTGGCGTCTTCCATATCCACATCTCTGTCCATGTCCTTAAGTTTGGACAGATGTGGTATTGACTTTAGACAATGTCATAGATCAAGTAGGATTAGATTGATTGTTTTTTAGAAGAAGCTCATTATTTTTTTCGTCACAATAATATATGAAATCAATTTTGAATTTTTGGTGAAATGATACTCTTGATGTTGATGCTGCAGAAGCACATTTGAGACATCAAATGTTTTTTCTGGTATATCTTCTTTGATGACTTTCTTTCCACAAAATTTTAACTATGATCTAATTTTGAATAAAATTGAGTTGTAATCACTATTTTGACTTGAAATTTTGTAATCTTAAGTGTATCTAATCACAATATGTTTTTGGAGTGATAACGATCTTTTGTTGGCCATATCGATCCTTGAGATTATTCCAAAGGATAAAAGGATCTATGAATATAAAGTATTTGTCTTTTAATCATTTATCATATATTTCAATATAAACTCAAGCTTTATCAAAATTGACTTTATCTCAAAACTATAAATGTAATAATTTAATTAAAAATATTTTAACTTATCAAAATAAATAAATGATTTATCAATATTTAATTAGGTAAATAATACTTGAAATAAATAAATAAAGATCTTAAGTTATATTTAGTTATTTATTTATGGGCTATGATTTTTTTTTTCAAGAAAACATATATATTTTTACATAGCTTCAGGCTATACATTATTTATTTGATAGATTCTGGCGATACAATGTTATTTTATATAACTTTTAGTTATATGTTATACTTAAAAAGGGCTAGAGATCTCATGTATAATTTTTGATTATACATTTATAATTTAATAATTTTATCGCATAATTTTTCATTATGAGTTTGTATAAATTTTGGCTATGTATTTGTATTTTATATTCTAACATTAGATTATGAGTATTGATTCAAATAAAATAAAAATGATAGAAAAATAAAATAAAAAATAAAAAAAAAAAGACTTTCTTTTTACCTTTAATGTGAGAATGAATATTCTGGTAATCAACTTATCTTTTTCAAATATCTTTAAAAATATTTCAATTTTTTAGAAACTCTTCAAATGTTATAATTTTTTTTTAAAAAAATTCTTCGATAAGTTTTTCTTTTGTAGAGACTAATGCTCGTAACGTATAAATAAAGAAAGAAGAAATAAAAAAATAGATTTATAAAAGAGTTATGAATTATATTTTATTGATCTAGATATTCCATATATAGGAGTTAAGAAAAAACTAAAATTAAATATAATATTTAATTATGTATAAATTGTTGGAACTTTACTAAAAGTTATTTATGATTATTTTCTTTATTTACATCTTCTTGTTATTTTAATAAAAGATTTTATAATGAGCTGAATTTATCAAAATATATTTATCATTTATTATTCTTCTTATAGATAATTCAGTATGTAGAGATTGACTTATATACAAAAGATCAAATTATCAGTAATTATATAATATAAGTTTGTTGTTCATAATCAAAATAGAACTAGATATCCAATTGTTAATATTGTAGCATTAAATTTAGTAGGTCTATCTTGACAATAGTGAATAGTAAAGTTCTAACTTTTAGTACTAGTATACTTAAATGTATCGAACTAAACCTACATAGTATAATTATTTTATACTGACTTGTAAATTAAATGGTGTGATTTTTACTAGTTATATTGATTTATAAAGAATGTAGTCTAGAAATAGATTTGAAAACTCTATGAATTGAATAATTTTATCAAGCATATGGCAAATATTAATTTTTTATGGAATCTATATCATACCTAATGGATTTATGATACTCTCTAAGGAAGCTTATAAGTTTGGAAATTACAAAACCCAGTAGGTGGATTTTTATCCAGCATTTTAAATTAGTTAGGTGAAAAATATCAAGAAAATAATTTGAGATTGATTAAATTGGATCATTCATGATTTGATTCAATCATTAGATATCTATAATTTTAACATAGAGAGTTTAATTAGTATTAAGTAACAAAGAATTTAAAATATTTTGAATGAGTGAGGAAGTACAATTATAATTTTATAGTGGTATTAAATATAATTAATGTAAATTATTGTTCAAATAATTTACATTAGAAGCTCGAAATCTTATTCAAGCTGGAGTCCCTTCCATAACTTTATCCAAATACAATGAAAGAAATCTTAAAGTTCTAGTTTGTTTAGAATATGTGTATATAAGTGATCAGAATAAATAATTTAATTATAATCAAATAATTTGATTTTGCTATTAAATCAAATCTCAAAACATAAGAAGCTGAATTGTTTGTTTTTTTAATGAAACTAATTAATGTTTGATTTCTAGTTTTAAAGATATAAAACGAGGAGACTTTAGTTTGCTGATGATAATTCACTATAGTATCATCATCTTCCTCACACCTATCTAGAATAGTTGGATATATGGGATAGGATCACCAGCGGAGCTAAGCCTAAGGTATGTTTCTTCTTGTAGTATTCACAAACATATGATTCTAACAAAATAACTCTAACCCCCAAGCATTATCTTCTCAATTTTTCTTGAGTTATTGAATTTCCAATAATGGTATTGGAGGGAGTATGTTGCAATATTTATCTGTGGATGAATTGGTTTTTAAGAATTCTTTGTGAATACGTGAATGACCTGCCTAAATAAAGGCAATTGATTTTTCATTTATGGGATGTATTTTTCCAAGTTAGACAACTTGAATATGTTTATGGATTGTGATATTAATTTTTCATTTATGAGATGTATTTTTAAATTGATTTTTGTGTGTTTATTGAATGCAATGTTGTAAATAATATCTTTTTATTGTTCTATAATGATGGCAGTTGAGATGTTAGTTAACATAACTAAAAGAGGTGGTTGAAATAGTTGATAATGATACTCATGAAAGATATCATGCCTAATAGTAGTATCAATGAGTGTGATAGTTGTCATGACAAGTAGTAATGTCGATGGTGGTTTTAGTTGCCAGAGACAGAGATTGTGAAAGTTGTTGCATCTAGTAGTAGTGTCGATGGTAATTTTAGTTGCTAGTGACAGTAAATGTGGAAGCCATCAAGGACAATAGAGGAACAGGTGATGGTATCATTGAAGTATACACAATAGATTGTAACTATGAAATTCAACTTATATCTCTTCTAGCAATATAAAAAACATAGTATATGGTAGACTTGCTATAATCAATATCTCAAGCATAGTTTGCATCAACATGGTCTCTGACAATAAGGTCCAAATATATATAACATTATGTAGCATTTGTGGTTCATATAATATATCTGAAAATCATTTTCACAATACTATAATATTCTATGTCATGATTTCTCATTCATCGATTAAACACTCATATTGGTTGTGTAATGTCTAGTCTCATACAAATTATTACAAATATTAAACTTCCCACTACTAATGCATATTATACTTGAGACATATTCATTCTCTCTTTTGTCTGAGCTAGAACATATATTTGAAGATAATTTGAAATTAACAGAAAGTGAGTAGAAATTAGCTTACTAACTTGCATGTTAAAGCATCACAAAATCATGTTAAAGTAGTTTTCTTGAGAAAGTCAAATCTTTTGTTGTTTTTGTCTTGTGTAAATCTACATCCATAGAATCTTCTTTGTTAGTCCCAAGTCATTCATATCAAACTTCCTAGTCAACCATGCTTTCAATTCTTGGATTCAAAATATTTTGGGCCTACTACCAATGTCACCCACATATAATAATAAATTGATGAAATTATGTTTATCTTCAAACCTTTTGTAATACATAAAATGGTATAATCTAAATCTATTGAACATAAAAATAATAGCGATAGAATCAAATACCTTATACCAAATCCTCAATTCCTGTTTTGGACTATATAGAGATTTGTTCATCTTACAAACCAAGTTTTCTTTAACTATTATAGCAAATCCATTTTTTTGGAACATATAATTTTTTTTTTTAATTTCTCCATTAAAAAATATAGTTATAACATCTAATTACTCAAATATAAATCAAATAAAGCACATAGAGTCATTACTACTCTGATTATTACAAGATGAACCATAAAAGAAAAAAGTGCATTGAAGTCATTACCTTCTTTTTGAGTATATTATTTTACTAATAATCATGTATGAAATTATTATACTTAATAATTACTATCATATTTGATCTTATAAACTTATTTGTTATGAAATTTTATGTTCTAGTGACAATGGTATTACTTATTAGCTTCCAAGTCTTGTTCTTGTTTAGAGCTTCAATATTTTCTTCGCTTACTATCATTCATCGAGATGCATCTGAACTATTTGAAGCTTCATGAAATATTAAAAGATCTTCATGCTCTATTAGAAGACAATATATAATATTAATCTTCATAACATACTTTGAGTGCCAAGCTAACAGCCTTCAATCATGTGTTGGCCGACTAAGTACTAAAACTTCAGACTTTACTTGCTCTTGTAATTCATGCTCTGGTTCTTCCTCTGTGAATATTGGAATATCATCTCTGATTATTTTCTACTTGTATAGTGGCAATTTCTAAAGCTTATTTCAAAGTACTATCTTTATTTTCAATTCTTTGTAATTGATTTTCAGATCCATGTTTTTTCTTTTTTAGGTTTTGTAAATCACATATTTAGGACATACAAAAAAATGTAAAGTATAGTAATTTATTGCCTTACTAGTCCACATCTCCATCAGTATCTTTAAATCAATCATAATTGATGGTCACTGATTTATCACATAATATGTAGTACTTGATATTTCCATAAAAAAAAAGTTAGGTAGACTTGCAGTCGATAACATTTCTTACATTAAATCTATAAGAGTTTTTTTAACCATTCTACTACATTTTATAGTGGCATGTATGTGATTGTGAATTGCTATTTGATACTTTCTTTCTTACAAAGAGTAAGAAACTCGCCATCTATATACTATCTTCAATTATATGTCTGCAAATACTTAATTATTTTCTTGGATTCAAGTTCTATCCACTCTATTTAAGTCTTTAAAAAGTGGAAACATGCTTGACTTTTTCTTGATTGGATATACTCAACATCTCATTAAGTAATTATCAATGAATCATACAAAATATTTTGCTCGTCCTTGGGATATTTCTAGTGATTTTCATATATCAAAATGTATCTAGTCTAGAATGAATTTACTTTTTATTATTGATCTACTAAAGGACAATCTATTATGCTTATAACATAATGCACACAAAAAGATAAATTTACTAATTTGAGCCAAGGAAGTAACTTTTTGTTAAAGAGAATCTTTAAACTTTATTCTAACAAGTGGCCTAGTTTGAGATGCCATATCATCATTGATTCTTCTCCTTTGATAATTGATACAACACATGCATCAGCTTTCTATACTGTATATACTTTAAGCATGAATAAAATTGTCAAGTTGTTTTTTTTCTTCATGACCATAAGTGTGTCATAATCTTAATCATCTCATTCTCAATATGAGTTTTATACCCAAGACTATCTATTTATCATAGAGATAGTATATTTTTTTGAGTCTATCACATGTCGTATCGCTTGAAAGGTATGAACTATACTATCAAACATTTTTATTTCGATAGTAATGATACTAACAATCTTTAAAGTATGACTATCCCTCATGTACATAGAACCTCCTGAGATTGGTTCATATTTATGAAACCAATCTCTTTGAGATGTCATGTGCCATGAAATTCCCGAGTATAGCAACCACACATCACCAAATTGCTTAATTTCTGCATTTAACTATTGTTGTTACTTTTAAAATTCTCTTGAGAAATTGATATTTTATTATCTCCACTCTTTTTCTTAGACCAATAATCTATTTTGAAGTTCCCTTTCTTGCTATAGTTATAGTACTTTATATTCTTCTTACTTCTTGATTTTGATCTACCATAATTTTGATTCCCATTAGGGTCATGCTCCGTGGATATCCCTCGTATCACCATCAAAGCTTTTACCTGATATGCATTTGCTTATCTATCCTTTTTATTTTTATGTATGTTTTATTCTTCTAAGATGGAAAATGTAATATCATTGAAGATTAGATTATCTATTTGAATACCATTCGTTAGATTTTATACGAATCATGTAGACTTTGAAGTAAAATGTACTCATATTCAACTTTTTCTATTTTATGACCCAACATAGTAAGTTGGGAAAATAGAATATTCATAGTGTTAATATGATCAGTTACCATAATTGATTGTTATTAAAAAAGTGTAAAGTCTTCTCTTTAATATCTTGTTGTGAAGTGACTTTGTCTCGTATAATCTTGTGAGAGTATCTCAATTTGTTGTTGTTGTATTCTTTTTTGTCATACTCGATAATATTCCATTAGTTTGTATCAAATACAGATCAGCAATTGCATTATTATCTATCTTATTCCACTTATATTTAAGAATCTTGGTGGGCCTTTTTTTTCAATTTCATCTAAATAATTATCCTTCCTTAAAATTTACTTAATTTTTATTATGTTGATCATGATTTCTTTTTTGTTGGTGTTGGGCTTCTTACTTGGAAATTACCTATACTCCCTTGCTAATATTCTTTATTAAATGCGTTAGTCTGATATAAAGATTTTAGTTACTATTTTATTTTAGAATATTGAGCTTGATATATGGGCTCTATTTTTTTTTCTTTTTGATATTAGACGGACATAATTTTATCAATTGTTGTGCATTGCTCTCTGCTGTTTTTTCATGATCTTCTTCTTATGAATAACTTCTTTTCGAATGATTATTCAAAAGCTTCTCTAGAATATATGATTCTCGGTATCGTTTTGACCTAACCTTTTTCTACCTGATTGCTCTAGATCCAGTATAGATCTATCCAAATCTGAAGGATTTGTGTAGTTTAAACTATAATCTCTATAAGATCCCCAAATTTTTGTTCAAATATTTAAAAAATTTTTCAAATTAAAATTTCATCCAAAAATCTAAGCTCAAGTTCGGGATCGATCCTCATATCATTGTTTGATGGTGATAACTTTGATTATTGGATTATTAAATGAGAACATTATTTATTTCACAAAATATTTGGGAGATTGTAGTCACTAAATATATAGAATCTTCTAATATCTCTTCTTTGGAAGGAAAAGAGTTATTAGAAGAATGAGAGCTGAGGATGTTAAATGCAAAGGCACTACTATTTATCCAACATGGAGTCAGTAATGTCATATTTCCTCGATTGTTGGGATGTACTCAAGTCAAGAAGGCTTAGGATCTACTAATAGAAGAGTTTCAAAGAGATAAGAAAGCTCTATGAGCTCTTCTACACTCTTTGAGAAAAGACTTAGAGAATTTGAGTATGAATAACTCATATCTCCTAATAGAAGAGTTTCAAAGAGATAATAAAGCTCGATGAGCTCTTCTATACTCTTTGAGAAAAGACTTTGAGAATTTCAGTATGAATAACTCAGATTCTCTCACTGAGTTCTCAACTCTGTTTCTGAATGTTGTCAATTAACTGAAAATTCATGGTGAGAACATCATAAAGACTCGATTTATTGAGAAACTGTTAATATGTATGTCTGACAAGTTTGATGCAATTGTGGTAGTAATAGGAGAGACAAAGGATTTGTCAAAGCTAACCATTTAACAAGTTCTGAGTTCCCAGAAGTCATATGAAAGCAGACTGCTCAAGTGAGCTAAAGTATCTAGAGAGTCTGCCATGCAATCAAGATGGGAAACCAACCAGTAAAGGAAAAGAGTCAAGCAGCAGAGATAAGAAATTGAAGACCATGCTCAAGGTATGTGTCTAAAAATAAAAATAGAAACAAAAATAAAATTATTTCTTTTTCATCTCTACTCTCTACTGCCTCACAAATAGACTCACATATCTCTTGCAATATAAAAGGTTTGGGCATGTTTCGAAAGATTATAAGCTAAAGCACAATTAGTGTGCTAGTTGTGCAGAGCAAATAGTCTCTAGAGAACACTTATTTTATGTAAATGAAATAAGCTGACAACCTTCATCCAACATATGGTTTCTTGATAGTGGATGCTCAAACCACATATCTGGTAATCAAAACATATTTGTGGATTTAATTCCTGTAGTAAATTCACAAGTAAAATTGGGCAATGGAGACCTTGTCAAGGCAAAAGCCAAATGCATAGTTTCTGTTCCCACTCTCTGGAGTCAAGATTATAAGAGATGTACTTATTCTAGTACTAGACCATAATTTTCTGAGTGTGGGGTAATTGATGGAAAGAGTATACAATCTAGTGTTTAAAATTAACACGTGTAATATATTTGATCATGAATCCAATCAATCTTCATGGACAGTGAAGATATCTAGTAGAAGGAGCTTTCCACTAATATTTAACCAGATAATTGATAAGACAATGACTATGAATGTTGAGTCAGAAGCATCATTTTGGCATAGGAGGTTTGGACACCTTATATATTTTAGTTTAAAAAATATTTTTCAAAAACAACTTGTGAAAGGTGTGCCTTCAAACCTTACTATTCCTGCCACTGTCCGTGATAAATGCTCACTTGGGAAATAGTCCATGGAGAGTTTTCCCAAGAACTTTACCTAGAGAGCCTCTAAACCATTGGAACTGATATATACTGACATTTATGAACCCATGTCAGTCTTGTCTCTGGCCAGCAGTAGTTATTTCCTACTGTTTGTCGATAACTATACAAGACATATGTGAGTTTACTTTTTGAAGCACAAGTCTGAAGTACTTATTCATTAAAATTAATACCTCTTGTTGAGAGATAGTATGAACTAAGTGTGAAGACACTTACAACAAATGAAGGGGGAGAGTTCATTTCATTGAAATTCATTAATTTATGTGAATTAAAAAGAATACATAAACATATGACTACCTCTTACTCACCTCAGCAGAATGGTATCGTGGAGAGAAAAAATAGAACCATAATGGAAATGGCTAGAAGTATTATGAATGAGAGATACCTAACTAAAGTCTATTGGGCAGAGGGAGTGAACACTACAGTGTATCTACTCAATAGATACCCTACAAAAGCACTATAAAATTTCATTTCACTATAGGCTTGGAGTCGAATAAAACTAAGTTTTAAATACCTCATGGTATTCGTGAATGTTTGCTACTCCCACATACCGAAGGCTTGTAGAACTAAGTTAGACTCCAAGAGTCTAAAATGTATATTAGTTGGTTATAATCTGCAATCCAATGATTACATATTGTACTCACTAGAAACAAAATCATTCCTGGTGAGTAGAGATATTATTTTTGATGAAAATGCTAAATGGATGAAAACTTCAATGAATTTGAAGTTGAAAATGCAAGCTTGCAAGGTTGTAGTATTATTGTTGTGGGAAGTAATAAAGAAGAATGCAATCAAAGGTATGGTTTCTACTCCCCTTTTGAGTCAGAGTCAGATTTAGAGGATTTATATGACACAACTACACCCATTAAATACAAATCTCTGACTAACATATACCAAAGATGTAATTACTCCTCAGTTGAGTCTCTTAGTTATGAAGAGGTAGTAAAACATCAAATGTATGTAAATGCAATGAAAACTAAAATGTCTATCATTGAAAAGAATTAAACCTGGACCTTAGTAGACCTACCACCAAAAAAATATAACATAGGGGTCAAATGGATATTTAATATTAAATCTCGACCAAACTCAATTCAACATGTGTATAAGGCTCAATTAGTGGTCAAGGGCTACTCCCAAAAGGCTGGAACTGATTACTTTGAAACCTTTGCTCTAGTAGTAAGGTTAGAAATAGTAAGGTTTCAATAGCCTTAGCTGGATAAAAGGGTTTGAACTTATTCCAATTAGATATCAAGTCTACCTTATTGAATGAAAAACTTGAAAAGATTTATGTAGAATAATACCTTAGATTTGTAAAATATGGAGTTGAGCACTATGTTTATAAATTAAATAAGACTCTATATGGGTTGAAACAAACTTTTTGTGCTTGGTATCAACAAACAAACTCTAACTTGTTGAATCAAGGATTCAAATATAATAAAAGTGAGTCTACACTTTACATAAAAAATAGGTCAAAGACTCAGGAATTTTAATCATGTCAAAATAGATGACATAATTTTCACTAGTAACAAATCTGAATTAATAGAGGACATTAGAAGAGAAATAGAAAGTAAGTATGAAATGTCAAACCTAGGTAACTTAAAACACTTCTTAAGACATAAAAATTTTCAAGACACAAATGGTGTGTCCATCTCTCAAGCTGCATACATACAGTCTATATTGAAAATTTATGGGATGAGTGATTCTAAACCTATCTCTACCCCTTTAGTTGTAAACAAGAAACTAAATTCTACCCAAGGCAAAATAGTAAATGGAAAAGCATACATAAGCTTTATTGGAAGCTTGCTGCATGCATATGCCACAAGACTAGATATTATATATTCTGTTCACTTACTATCTTGGTTCATGCATGCACCCAATCACTTGCACCTTAGTGCTGCCAAAATAGTTTTGAGACACCTTAAAAACACCTTGGACTTAGATCTAAAATAAACTAGAACCAATCTTACTAAAATATCTAAGTATTGTGATAGTGATTGGGGTGGATGTCCAAAAGATTACAGAAGAACCTCTGGATACGTGTTTAACTTAGGAACTGTGGATTTTTCTTGGCAATCCAAGAAGCAATTGATAGTTGCTTTATCTACCATTGAAGCTATATATGTTTCAGCTTCAGTAGCTACATATCATGCCTTGTGGATGATAAAATTATTTGCCAATTTGGATGGACCCTTAAAATATGCAACTAACTTACTTTGTGACAATCAATCGACTATATTCATAACAAGTGATGTTATGCATAGTCGAACAAAATACATAGGTCACAAAAACTACTTTATTAAAGATGTTAAGACTAATGAGATTAATTTGTTATTTTGCAAAAAAAAAGAACAAGTGGCTGATATTTTTACCAAGCTTTTACCTATAGAGAAACTAATATACTTTCGGGAAAAGCTTGGAGTTACACTAACTACATCTAATGGGTGAGATTGTTGATTGGGATTGGGCTTCTTACTTGGAAATTACCTATACGACCTTATTGACATTCTCTATTAAACACGTTAGTCGCGTTGTAAATATTTTAGTTACTATTTTATTTTCGAATATTGAGCTTGATATATAAGCTCTATTTTTTTTCTTTTTGATATTAGACGGATAGAATTTTATTAATTGTTGTGCATTGCTCTCTATGATTTTTTCGTGATCTTCTTCTTCTCTTCTTTTTGTCTGTAATTCTTGTTTAAGCAATGATTTGTTGTTTCAATACAACACATTTTTCATAATGAAAAATTACTCATTTTGAATTTTTATACTTCAAATTTTGTAGCCATTTGTTTTATTTTTATAGTGAACAGTAACCAAGAATAGTAGTAACTATTTGTGATAATACACCAATAAAATTCCCAAGTAAATAGAGCGGTGAAATACCGTCTTAAAAACCATAGACCTTGAGATTCTTATCACCCTTCTAATAGAATTTTTTTAAACATGTATCAATCACAAAAGTTATTATCTAAACCCTGCCTCTGATACCGCTAATATGAAAATGGAACATATAACAATAAGTTGAAAATAAAAAATTCAATCTTTAAGAAAATAAAATAAATAATACAATAAAAGAAATACTTAGCTAAAATAGAATTGAGATTGGGATACATTCAAGGAATAAACCTCTTTTTATAGAAGAAAAAGTTAGAAATCCTAAATGAATTTCTAAATGTTGGCAAGGTGATGATTCACCTACCCTCATTAATGTTACATATGCTAATCCATTAAAGCTATGTCGTCTTCCTCAAGCTAAGCTAGAGCTATGTTTCTTCATGTAGTATTCATGAACACATGATTGTAACAAAATAACCCTAATCCACAAGCATTATTTACTCGAGAGATTTTTTAGTTCCCAACATAAATACATGTAAATATGTTCATGGCTAACATTAAGTTCTTAATGAGCAACTTAGAATTAATTCAAAGCCTTAAGTATTATTTATAATATTTGCGACGATAAGATTAGCAAAACATAATTAATAAGCACGCATGGGCCACGGACAAACATGCATGCTACTATATTAATTTTTGTTTAATCACTCAGGAGAGATCAAATATAGCCAGACATTTTGATGTGATCGTGATGGGCCTTCATCAGAATAGAAATTACGGTAAACGGTTAGTGGCCATGGTATTTCAAAGTTTGGTTACCAATTTCTTTTTATGTTAGTTCACCCTATAAAGCTGTCAAACCTTTGCACGTTACCTTTCCGTGCGCCTTTGTTCAACCATACTTGGCTTCCCGTATTTTAAAGATTCAGATATAAAACTTTCAGAAGTGAGAGGTAGAAAATCACATATATAGAGTCTCTGTGCAATGGTTTGGTGAATTTTTCCACCTGCTCTTGAGGTGTCATACACCTATGTCCCGGGTATCCTCGGGCTCACCATCCAACTTATTAATCTCTCTAATCTTCTGCCGTGAAAAGTTTGCTTCCTCTAAATTCAGAATAACATAGCTTCTATAACTAAGACTGAAATGGGAGAAGAAGATAAGCAGGTGAAATAAACTTGCATTGCATGCAAACAATTTCGTACTTTCTTCTTCTTTTCTTTTCAATTAGCTTCTAGCATCTTTCAACTATATATAACCAGAAAATTATTTCTTCTGCCATTTTTTTTTTTTGGTAGGAAAAAGTGAAGGAAGAGTGTAAACAGGTTAAAACGATATATTTCGAAACAAATTCCATCCTCTTTTGTAAAATGGTTGCTCTGGCTTAATCTCTGAGAAAATATTTGTTGTCGTATATATTGATGGATAGGAGAAGGTGAAGGAAGATGCCAAGGAAGATGCGGAAAAAAAAGAAGCGAAATCAGAAGAGAAACAAGAAGAGAAGCCATTAGAGGAGAAGACAGAAGAGATGGAGACAACACCAGCGCCACCTCCTCCTTTTGTCTTATCTGTCAATCTGCACTGTGTAGGCTGTGCCAAGAAGATTGAGAGATCTATTATGAGGATTAGAGGTTATTCCCTTCTCTCCAACCTGCACCCCCAACCAAAACATAAGAAATTATCGTATTTTGATCGGCAGAGACATTATTACCTTACGTTTTCTTTTTCTTTTTTCTTTCTCAAAAGAAGCTGCTTTTATGTGTTGGCGCTGACGCCAGATGGTACGCTACATGTGTGTGTGTGTGTTTGTGTTCCACAGGAGTGGAACATGTTGTGACAGATATGACCCAGAATCAAATAATGATAAAGGGAATTATCGAACCTCAGGCAGTGTGCGATAAGATAATGAAGAAAACTAAGAGAAGAGCGAAAGTCGTATCCCCGTTGCTGGAAACTGAAGGCGAACCAATACCTCAAGTGGTCTTTTCGCAGGTATCATCTTCTTGAATTCGTCTTTTATAAATTTGTTTGTCATGCTCCCTTTTAAATGCGAAAGAGATATAAATTCCAACTCAGATGTAAAAAAAAAAAAAATCGCGATTCATCTTCAGGTTACTGAGTTAACGACTGTGGAGCTCAAGGTCCGCATGCACTGCCAGACTTGTGCGGTACAACTAAAGAAGAAGATAACGAAGATGCGAGGTAAAACTAAATAATGAATTATCCATTAACGCACGCCTCTATCAAGACAAATTCCTCATGCAAGGTAATAAATTAAAATAAATTGGGATCTCAAGCTCCCAAATGAATAGAAACTAATTGTTGGATCATAAACATCCATTATTGGAGACTAATCACAAACCAAAGTCAAGTCCATCATCTTGGATATTATAGGGTTAAATGTGACATTAAATTTCACTAACAATGCCATATGTGTGGTTTTATAGTTTGTGTGATGAGAGAATTATCCTAGAATAGCTTGTATTGTAATACTTAAGTTTAAATAAAGTTTTACTTGAGTGTGTTATGTTCAACAAAGTGGCATCAAAGTAATGTTAGTTGGAAGTATGCTATAAAATGATAATATATCAAATTGAATGTATCAGCAAGGTAGTGAATGAGGTTGGAATTATAATAATAATGACTCCTACTATAATTATGAGAAGGAAGAAAGCTCAAAATGAGGTCGAGTAGGAGGTAATATGAGCTGGGGATATGACAGAAATCAAGTTCAATGTTATAATTTACTAGAATTTATGTGATTGTACTTCAAAATGTCGAGCTCCCTATAATAGAATTAAAGGTAATGCTATCTATGTGGTAGGGAAATTTGATTATAAAGAAATTCTTCCTCTTACCCAAAAAGGAATTGATGATGTTCAAGAAAGTTCTTGGTATCTCTGTAGTGGTACAAGCAATCACATGCATGGAAGAAAATAGATGTTCATGAAATTAGTTGAATCAATAAATGAAAACCCTAATTTAATGACGATTCTGCGTTAGCAGTGAAAAAAAAAGAGAACATTCTGACTTGTTTAAGTGGTGAGAGACATCAAATCATTTCTAATTAATATATATTATGATCATGACATGAACAAAAACAACTTGAGCTTGAGATAACTTCATTGTTAAATACCTGAAATAAAATATTCGTGATCAACATACAAAATGATGCAGAAAAATACTTGAAAGCTTGCTACAATAATACATCATGGCTATGACTTTTTTTTTTTTTTTTTGACTATGTCTATTTTAGAAGTCCAATGTTGTTGTATAATTAAGAAGGAAATGATGCATCAAACATCATAATCAAAAATTTGAAGGGCGGCTAGTTAGAAGGCAATTTAGAAAAGGTTTTCCAAATGAGTCAGACACAAAAGCCAATGAGCCACTCGAGCTAATCCATGTTGATGTGTGCAGACAAATCAAACCATATTTTCTTGGAAACAAAAACTATTTATTTCTCTTCGTGTATAAATTTTCGAAACAGGCCTATGTATATTTCTCGAAGAAAAAGTCAAAATATTTTCAAGGCTTCAATAAGTTCATAATCGTAGTATAGAAAGAAAATAAAACAAAGATTAAAACTTGCATCCAAGGAGTCTCAAAAATTTTGTGAAGTAAATGAAGTTCATCATTCAATAAAAATTCTAATAATGCCTAGAAATTAATAATATAACAAAGAGAAATATCTAGACTATCCTTAACATAATTTGGAGTGTGCACAAAAGCAAGAAACTACCCAAGGAATTTTTAGACAAAATATTGAAATGTGTGTTTTATCTGTCCAATTGATCTCCTACAAGAAGTGTTTGGAGAAATACAACAATAAGCATGGAGTGGAAGAATTCCCAACATCTCGCACCTGAGAGTCTTTAGAAGCATATAAAATCAGTTGAGAGATGCAATGGATGAAACCAAGTCCATCAAGAAAAATTGACACATGTGAACTCATTTTGCTTCTTAAAAGGTACATGGAGAAATGTGTCAAATGGTTATGCAAAATAAATCAAAATGTTAAGAAAATGATTTCATAAGGTTATGGAAGTTACTACAAATAACAAGATCAATTTTAATGGGAGGGGTAGTGTTTCATCATAAATTCGATTCATTATCTAGAATATTCTAGGGTTAATTGTCATATTAATTTTCATATTAATTATGATTTAAAACTAGGAGTGTGGAAAATTGTTGGTGATTATTATAAATACCTCTCGCTCCCATCTGGATGAAGCATGATCAAGAATAAAAAGGAAGGACAAGAGATTCTTAATTATGAGTTGTAATATAATATTTTAATTTCAATAAATTTTTACCTGAGTCATTTATTTTCCAACACCAATCTCATCTTCCATTGTTATAGTGTTATCCTATGCATAGACTTGTCAGAATGGAACACATAAATTAAACTTTTGACAAACATAGAGTTGTCAACCCTTGCAAAGTAAAAGTGTTAATTAATTGAGATTGATGCTTGGATCAGCTCAATTAATATATATGATTCTTTATTTTGATGTAGTGTGTATGTGAGAAAGAAAAAAAATATGACCATCACGCGAAATCATGAATTTGCACATTCTTATAAGAGAATAGTCTGACAGATGAGATATTTTTGGGTGGCACACTTGATTATTTTTAGTAAGGATTGAGAGATTGAGGCTTTTTTTTGTGTGGACACAATAGTGAGTTATCTTTCCAAACATTCATGTTCATAAAACTAATCAAATTCTTTTGAATTAAAATCATTGCCTATGTTTCTTCTAGACATTTTTATGCTATGACAAGTTTGCTTTTCACCAAAGATTATGCACTTCATTCTTTTAATTAATTTTAGGTGGCACATGCACCATATTTTTCTAGTACAATAACTTGTGTCCTTGGGAATTCAAGTGTCCAAGTAGCTTATGCCAAGTCATGAATCACCATTGACATTTACCTTCAGCATCATTTTTTTTTTTTTGAGAACTTGAAATTGAGTAGAAAGTTTTGATTCTGACTATTTAGTTGTGACATCATCACTTTCTTGGATCCATCAATATCACAAAAATATTTTTATTTACATTTATGTGATTTGAAGAGTCATTGCTTATAAACTACTTTGTTTCTAGTTATTTGGAGCACCTGTCACTTCTAAGAGGCATTATATTTTATTCTGTTAATTAACACTTGTATGAGCATGAAATAAATTTAGTTCAACATATTTTCCAATTATAATGCTTGCTTGTTTCATATCATTGAATCTACAATTTTTTTGTACATTCCCAATTTTTATTTAGTAATAATATTGATATTGTGCATTTTCCTTAAACCAACATTCATATTTTGAATGAGTAATTTTTTTTTCTAGTCTACATTAAATGGATGCATATCATTGTTTTGTTCTTCATTGTTAAGGTTTGACTATAATTCATCATCTATAATTTTTTTTTTTTTACATTTTTGAGTCAATATATGCTCAAATGATTTCAAGAAACCCACCAACCCCTGGACACTCAATTTTGAGATATCCTTTATCTCTTTTCTCACGACCAAAATTAGATCAAAATTTTTAACTACACTAATCATATTTTTTCAACAATTTTTTTTTATAAAAATCTCTTCACCATACATTTCCATTTGATTATAAAACTTTGTGAATCTTTAAAAATAATCATTTATACTATCATTTTTTTTCATCTTCATTTTCTCAAATACATTTCGATTAAATTGAAGCTTCACATTTCTAATCTCTTCACCATGTTTTATTATTATTTTTATTCTTTCTAAGAAATCTCCCTAAGATGTTTTTTTTTAGTTGTCTCATGATTCTTGAAAACATAGGATATGATACAACCCTATGTAACATGAAGAAAATACATGCATTCTATTTTTAGTCTTCTTGTAGTTCCTTTTGTTGATTTTCAGGCAAACTCACTTTAAAATTAGGTTTACCATCCCTATTCTCTATCATATTCCAAAGATCACTCGATAAAATTGAATTTTTCAATTTTACTTGCTAGAAATCATAGTTCTTGCTATATAAAATTAGAACATGGGGTTGTACATTTACACTTGCACCACTTGTGTCAGTCATGGGTTCTCCTCTACAAATCTTGGTTTTTGTTTTTCATTCGAGCTCTAATACCAAATTTGTTGAAGTATTTTTTGTTGATTCTTGGATCAGTAACTAAATCTACACATTAATAGTTTGCAAAATTCATTTTCTTGTTTTAGCACATCATGTATGTGAGAGAACAAAATGCAAAATCATTGTGGAAATAGGAGAACTACAAAAAGCATAGTTTATTCATTATTTTTAAGAGAGATATGTGTCTAAGAGAAGAGGAATTTTCTTATTAGCAGACTTAGGTTGTTTTTTTCGTTAGTATGCACCACATTCTATTAACTTCTAGAAAATACAAAAAGATAAGAGGCATGTTGAATACAATTCCTAACCTTCTATTCTTGCCGACTATTTGTCAATATGACAACAATTGATTTAAAATGACTTAACTAGAGTTATCATCTTAACCTAATACACCAGCTCTTCAACAAAAAGCACAGGTGGCATGACAAAGAGCTCCTTCGCCCTTAAATGATAAATGATAAAACAAATAAGGGTGGTTGCTCATTTAACTATCTAGGTTGATGGTTTTCTATAAAAATTCATAACCAACAAATTGAAAGACACCTTTAGCAACTAGCTTTCATTCGTATGTAACCATGGATACATTTGATTTCTTTTCTAGCTTGAGGAATCATTTTCAACTCCAATATTATTCTTCCATTGTTTCCCTCTACATGGTGGAATATTAATTGGGTTAGAATCTCCTAGCAAGGTAAAAATCATTTTGTATTTAACCACAAATCTAACTTATCTCCTTAAAGGGAGAGATACATGGTTTGACATCAATTCATTTCAATAACAAAGAACACTAATTTTGAAGAGTTTTTTGTTTGTTTGATAATGATACGTTGTAGAACTAAAGTGGATGTTTTATGTACAACTAGTGATCTAGAATTAGGGGACTGTGAAAGATAAGGATAAAGGTTTTGTATTCTTTGTGATGAAGATCATATCTCAAGAGTGTGTGAAGTTGTGATTGAAATTGCATTTCATGATAATTGTTCTTTTGGTATCTACAATTGAATACTCATTGCCACTCTAAAAAAAAGATATATTTTGACTAATCTTTGAAATATTTCTTTGCTGATACTTTGGGTTTGATCAACCCCTCATATAGATTGAGTTGTTGAACTACCAAAATCAATGTTTTAATCACCTATAATTTTGGGATCAAAAAGTACTAAATATAATAATTAATATTTTATTATATACATATAATTTTGTTATTAAATATGTTTATAATGTTTGTATTTTAAAATGTAAAAAACCCAACAAATCAAAGGTTGAGTGATATATACACTTTTTCTGATTTAGGGACAAAATTTCTTTTTTATTTTCATCTTTTGGTGAATTATACCTCTCTTTGTCTTTTTCATTTATAATAATAACAAAGTGACAGAGAACTTCGTGCCCTCTTAGATCTTGATATGTTATCATGTTAAGGTAGTGAAGTGTGACTCATAGTGATTTGATTAATCAATTTATTTTTGATGATTGAGTCAGTAAAAATTATAATTCCTAGCATAGTTTGATAAAGATCACCTTGATGAAAAAAAAACAAGCATAAGTTTGTTGATTCCATCATCTCTTCTCCATATCTGCACATTCCTTTTCATAATAGCTGGAAAAAAAGTAAATTAGATTTTAATTTTTGTTTCTAAAGAAACCTTTGAACTCCTCATGTACATCAATGTCACATTAAATATTTGAAAATATATACATGACTGATATATCTAAAGTTATGACCCAAGGATTCTTCAAATTATACAATCTTATCATGTCTAAATCCAAGGAGATCTGGATGTCAATAGCTAGAACAATTTGTGATGAGTTATCTGAAATTGATTCTTTGCTTACTTGTGATTGTTGTACTATGAAAGGAGTGTATGGTTTACAAGAACAAAATAATGTCCTATAGTTTCTAATGGGATTAAATGGTTCATATGCCCGAATTCAAGCTAAAATTCTTATAGTAGAGTCATCTACTCCAATAAATAAAGTTGAATTAGCTAGTGCCTCTCTAGTAGTCCAGAAGAATGGTAACATTTTTAGAGAAACATTATTATTGTTCCAAATACCACAACAATAGAAAATTCTACTTATTGTACCAATAGAAATCATGGATACTATACCCATTGAAATATGACAAGATGTATATTGGACAACTACTTCAAACTTTATGGATTTCAACCTAAGTGGATATTCAAGAAGAATGATATTGATTTGGCTTACAACAAATCATACATGTTTCATAATTCCAAATAAAACTTATATCAGCTTGGTTTACAACCCCAGTTTAGATTGAAATAATGATTTTAGTTAGATTCATGATGCTTGTCTTCCTCCTTTCCTTCTCTTTGCCATCAACTAATCTCCCTATTTAATGTTCAATTACATTTTGTCGGGACATAGACAACACAATAGCCTTCAATATTTAAAATCTCTGATTTGATTTTTATCTTTTCAAATAGTTTTTAGTTGACTAAAGTGGGCTCTAGCCATCATGTGTGTCATGATCATTCCTTGACACTTGTTTTGTACTTTCAATGATAATATCATTGAATCATGCATCTCACCACCAAATAGAAGCTTGGATTATTGGACTACCTCCTACTCAACCACTACAAGGAAAAAAAATATGAGAATTTTAAACCGTGGAACTTATGCCTTGGATATGCATCCTTATCAAATAGAAGCTTGTCAGTAGCAATCTTGCTTTTCATCCTCACCAAATGTCATATCTAAATTAGATAAGGACTTACATTGTCAAATATATCATTTAGCTGAATAAAAAAGGTTATGATTTTATTCTAAAAATTATGTGTCATCCAAACTTTTTATTTTTTTATAGATGGGCACATAGGGTTTGTCAAGTTGGATGTTATGTTGAACATTGTAGGGTTCTCTTGGTTCTAATGCTGCATACTCAAGAACATATGATTGATTATTTTGATACGTATAATGTCTTTTCATGTTGATAATTGTCAAACATGTTCTTTAATTTTTTTGAGTTTCAATTGGTCTATTTTCTAATTAGATATGTGTAAATTTTTTGAGTTTAAATTTTTTAAGTTGAATGATTAAATTTATGAAACTAGTTATTTAAAGTTGCATGATGGTTATCCATGGAAGGAACTCTATATACTCAGATACCTTGTCTACTGATTACAAAGGAGCCTACATGGCCTAAAGAAATCTTTGGTTGGTAACTTATTCTTCAATTCAATAAAACCAATAGACCTTTAATAATTGTAAATATTATTTTTATAGATTACATTTTTATTGCTAGCATTTATTCATAGGTAGATGTGTTAATTGGGCTAGACATGCAGGTCATGACATGAGCATATCATGATTCAATCATGCCTAGCATGACACAACCTAGTTTAGAGCTATGCTAGGATCCCAATGCATGGTTCCGGCAATGTCAGCCCAAAGTTACTGGCAAGAGATGACACGACTCAAAATGATGACTCATGTGGGTTGGTTTTGGCTCGACCGGCCAAACAAGCTAGCCTAGTCATGCCTCACCTGGCTTGACATGACACAATATGATCCAACATGACACGGGTAAAAGGCATGCCAACGAGCCAAGCTGGGCTACAATTATTAGAGTCATGTCGGCATATAATGGTCTATGCTAAAAATCATGTCAGGATGGGGACAACAAGGTGGAACCCAAAATTTGGGGGCCCTAGATTTCTTTTTTATTTTCGATATGGCTTGTTCACATAATAGAATAAGCGTATTACAATTGGATACTTTTTTCATCACATGAAGATATGCTTCTAAAAGACCACACCTACCATCGAAAGACTCATTGGTCACATTTTATATGTTATTATAATGTCACATGATATTACCTATTCTATAAATTTACTAGCTGAATTCTTGTTGCCTTTGTGAACCTATTCTTTGAGATATTTATATTATTCTAAGTTATTTAAAATCTTCACTAAAAATGGTATATTTTCCTTTGAAATTCTCAAATTATTTTCAATGGATATATAGAAGATTCTTCAATTCAATAGAATGCTTTCACTGATGTTGATTGGACTTCTTATTTAGACATGCGATGTTCTATATCATGATTGTGTGTATTTCTAAGAGATTCCCTTATTTTATGAAATCTTAGAACAACAAATATCATATCTTGTTCATTAGTAGATGTCTAATATAGATCAATGTTCTAGGCTACTTTAAATATGCTATCTATAATTAGATACCTTATCTTTCATGGATTGATATAACATGGATTAATAAATAGATATAACATGACATTGTAAAGTAGTCATGGTCGTTTTCCAGCATAATGACCCTCTATTAAAGACAAGAATATATATGTCCAAATTTGCAACTACTTTACAATGTCATACCTTGATGTTATAGGAGACATTAGACGCTAGTATTAGTCATTTTCATAATGATCTAGAGTCATGATCTTAAGTTTAAAAGATGAAGGCCAAAATTATATCTTTCTTTTGAAAGTCACAACTTCTTACTTGATATAATATAGAAGTGCCTGAGTATATAAGTAAAAGATAGAAAGATTCAAAGGAGATCTCTCATTCTTCTCCATCTTTCTCTATGATACAAACATACCCACAACAAATGTCAAACCCTAGCAACAACATAATGGAATCTCTAGATTTGGGGGTTGTGGCTCTCAATTCTCAAACCTTTCATCTCTAGAATATGTGATGTGATATTGATTATTTATGAATGAATGTGTTTGGTTTAATTTATATTACATATATTGATGGATAATAATTAAATAGAATTTGAATTAGGGTTTTGACTATTGATAAGTTGGTGTGTGATTGTTATGGTAGAGGATAACCGGTAAATTATGAGACTCACTTTCATTTATGGTAGAGAGGTCGTCATGGTCATTTTGACTGAGATGTGCAAGATAAAACTATATTTTAAAATTTAAAATTTGGGTATATTAATTCTTGCAAGAATGGTGCTTACAAAATTCAAAGTATGAATATTCTTATATGTTAATCAATTATATATATCTTAAAAGAACTAATTATCGTTTGAGATGAATGTTATATGGTGTGTTCTCTTAAGGGGTTTACCTTTAATATGGGAATGTGCAGTATCTCGTAAGGTGGTGATAACACTTGAGTGTTACTTGTATTCATATGGTTCTCATTAGAGATATTTGAAGGAAAAATATGTTAAGTATTTGAGTATGATACTTACAAAACTAAAAATATAAGTATTTACTAATGGAGAATTGAGAATAAGAGTGTGCATATGAAGTTTCTATCAAGGGTAGTTGATGAAATTGACTAAAATGTAAGAGATTGTGAATGACTCTCGAGCATGGATGAATTATTATTTTTGTAGTAACATACTAAAGGGATAACTATGAGGGCACTACTATTAGGATGAGCTTAAAGGTAACAACCACACCTTGTATGCCATTATGCAAAAGAGTTATTATACAACACCCTAATATTTATTCTGTGTCCAACATAATATATGTCATACAACTTAAACATCCTCATATAAATTTAATGAATAAATCATACACATCAGATTGTCTAACAATCTGAATATTCATTTTACTGAAAATAAGTTATCTCACTGTTGAATAACTAAATTATAGATATAATCACCATTGGATTAATAGCTCGACTAAAATCCACTTTATTACTTGTATGACTTGTACAATTGTTGATCTCCCTTTCTAAGAAATTCTCATTAACAATATTTTGGGATATCACATAACCAATAAAATCTAATGGCATAACAAAGTCGCAACAAGCACCCACCAAATTTTATCATCTAAATGTCATGCTCCATCATTATACTCAAGTTCTTCAATTGAAAGAATTATTTTATTCATATACCTTTAGTTTGGTATCCTACCTTGATGTGATCTCATAAACTTTGGAGTCTCATCAAGTGATTTTGGTGCTAGTGAATCATTCCTCTCGAAGTATTGCATATCATTGACTCTTTTAAATGGGACTCCATAGGTGTTGGTTCATTTTTGGCTTTTTTATAATATCAATCACATCTACATATTCAGAATCATGTTCAACTAATTAAGTTATCATGGTCTACAATATGTCTATCCTTGTACATAACTTTTTCATTCAAAGTCATATTTCTAGTTTTGGATTTGTTTTCATTTTCATCATCTCATAAAATGTAAGCTAGCTCATCGCCTTCATAATTAATAAAGGTTAATTTTTAAGATTTGAGATCAACATTATTCCTAACATGATTACTAATATGTACATAAAAAATGCAACTAAAAACTTTTAAATGTGGAAGTCATTTATCTTTTCTACTTATGCATCTTTTGGTATTCCAAGAATCAATAAGATTACTAATCTTTTATTGACTTTATAGATTGTTGTATCGACTCTTTTTGCACTAAATTTTAATAGGTGGTTTTGATTTGATAAACATAATTCGAGGCCTTTCATTAAATGATCTATTCATTCATTATCCAACATCATTGTCCTTGGGAATACTCAGCATGATTTTAGTCATCTCATTAAATGACAATCTTATAATTTTCAATCTACCGTCATTTTCTGCAATTTATTTCCATTTATTTAAGATGTCATATAGTTTGAATTTATATTTTATAAAATAACCTCATACCTTTTGAGAACAATCATTGATGAAAGTGACATATTGGTACTTCTCACAACTTATGAGTTCATTTTTGGTCTTCATATATCTAAATGAATGAGCTCAAAAAAATTTTCCTTTGGATTTTTTTGTACCTATCTAGAAGCTATGTCTTTTCTACTTGCTGAAGAGATAATCTTGATGCATTCTAATATTTGAATGTTGAAAATTTGGAAGCATCCCCTCTGATTGCATCACCTCATGTCCCTTATCACTTTTGTGCAAATGTTTTTAATGCTAAAAAGTATGGTCTTCATTATTTGTAAGTATTGAGATAGATTTGTAGGCATTATTAGACATCCTAAAATTAGTGCCACAAAACTGCTTGCACTCTTTTTCTTGGAAATAAAGAAAAAACGTAAACAAGAAGAAACTTTCTTGAAACTAAAAACAAAGATTACAATTGAGACATATTGCCTTGGATTCTTTGGAAAGAAAAACATGCTCCAATTGTCATTTTTCCTGATGGTCTTGGCTTCTACGTCCATAGCATCTTTTCACTTTTTTTCTTTTGCATCTTTTTGATGGTTCACTTATTCGTAGAATAAACAAACAAGATAATGTGAGATTATTTTGTCATTTTGTTATCCTTGAAGACTTCTTGTACATTTTAGGAATCTTTCACTTTCACTCCCATTTAAAGATGTTGAAATTATTGTTGGGGAAATAGGTAGGGGCATTGGCTCTTGTTTGACTTCTCCATGTTTTATTTGTCTTACTTCAATTTTGGAGAAGAGAAGCTTAAATTTTCTATATGAGATGCAAAATCACATATTTTTTTTTTGTTAAACACCACATATCCTTTTATCATAACCCTTTTCTTATTAGGATTATATAGCATGTAACTTTTTTTATTTTAGTTACATCCAACAAAATTGAAACTCACTTTTATCATAAAGTTTTGTTGTTTGCTTATCTTGTACATGGACATGGGATATGGTTCCAGAGACTCTTAAGTGTGAGAAATTAGACTTTTTTTTCACTACATGATTCTTGTGTTGTTTTTCCCAAATATTTATAATTTGAGATCAATTGAACAAGTAAATTGCACATATCATTGCTTCATCAAAAACTCTCTGGATAAATTCTTACTTTTGAATATATCCCAAATTATTTTAAAGATAGTCCAATTATTTCTTTATGCTAAAGTATTTTATTGGAAGGATCTTGGAACTGTCATTGAATGATGAGTTTCATTTACTTAATAGAACTTTTGATACTCCTTATATAAAAATTAACTTACCCGATCAGATCTCATGACTTTAATATTTCTTTCATTTTCTCTCTACAATACAAATTTAAACATCTTGAAGACTTAAAAAATTTATGACTTTTGTTTCGGGTAGTAAACCCATGTTTTTCTTGAAAAATAATAAACAAAAAGAAATAGCTAATATTGTTGAGAGAACATGACTTTATTAGCCTTCATACATCATCATGGATGAGCTAGAGCATCAACTTGACTCTTGAGTCTAACTCCTTTGGAAACTATTTTTTTTGTTTTGCTTTCTAACTAATTATACTTTACAAATTTGATCAAGTTGGTTGATGTGAGTAAATCCTTTCACCACCTTTTTCTTGGATAATAGTTTTAACATTCAAATGTCCATAGCAAAGTCATCACAACAATAATGTTTATTTATAATAAGATTTCAGACATCTTACAACAACATTTTGTATCTTAATGACTAATATTTATTTTTTTGACATCAATAGTTTAGCAACGAGGTTATTTTTGTCATGTTTTATTTAAAGATTATGATCTTTTATATGAATAACATAAACATTCTACAGCAGTTGTCCTAAATCAAGATGTTAGTTTTCATGTTGAGAGTATATTAAATATTTGAGATGGATTGATATTTCACATCTTTCACATGAATAAGAATCTTACTTATTCCTTTTACTACTACAATAGAATCATCTTTGAATGAGATATTTTTGTTTAGCGATTCCTATAACTCAATTAATATATTTTTCTTCCACACATGTGATTGCTTGCACACTGTCAAGATATAAATTTTTTTTTATACCTTCAATCCCTTTTCATATAAGAAAATATATTTATTTATCACTATTTTTTTTTCTCCTCTAAGTGGTTAGGCTTCTCTTTAATTTTACTATAGGGAGCTCTACATTCTAAAGCATAATGACCAAACTTTTGATAATTATAACATCAAACCTAAATTTTTTTGTAACATTTTAAGCTCATATTACTTCTTCCTTGACCATGTATTGAGCTTTCTCATTAATAGTTATTTTTGGAATTATTATAATTCTAACTTCATCCATAAATGTAACTTATTCCATGTTCATGGCTTCTACCTCTACATCATCCATTTTTTATCATGACTTTCATGCATATCTTTGAATTGCAGCTTGAAACATTACTAATTTATTTCTTTTTTTTTCTTATATTTCTCCTCATATGCTCGTAGTGATTTTTGAAGTTTCTCAATCATAATCTCCTTCAAATCTTAACTTTTTTGATCATCATTAACAATGCGCTCAAATTTCGGACACAACAAATAAAGTATCTTCTATATTATTTTGATATCTTGTAACTTTATCAAAACTAAAAAAAAATGATAACTAAATCGCCATAATTACTTAATATTATATTGTCATATTATATTTTTGATTATAAATTTTTAAAAAGTAATAATTAGAATAAAAGAACCAAAAATAAACAAAAATAAAAGAAACATGTCGTTGTCATGAACCCACATATTTGTTGGTTTAATATCTTTTACCGTAGTAGTAAATAAGACCACAAAGGACTACTTCTCCATCATCCCTAGAAAATGATGGAGAAGTCCCAAGTTTGACATTTCATACTTCTCCATCATAACCCATTTAAGTGAATTAATCATGTTGAAGTTATCAGTGTTAAATACTAAATCATCCATATAAAGGGCCATAATTAGAATTCTAGTGACATTTTTTGGTTTTCATAAACAATGTGGGCTAATTATGGCTTCTAGTGAAACCATGTTTCATTAGTTAAGTGTTTATTTGTGTATATGTTAGGTGTTTAAATTTTTGAATATTCTTGAGTATTTTAGTTTTATTAGAAGATATGTAAGCACGAGAATGAAACATAATTGGATTGATTTTATGTGTATCTGGAATTTTGATAAATTTGGATGAATAGTAATGAAATTGATAAATTTTTAGAGGCTTTTGAATACTTGGTAATTTATGGATCATCTTGTAGTTTCAGTGTCTATTCATAGCCAAAATTCTAATTTATCAATGATTATATTCATTATATGTAATGACTCTACCAGCTCTTTAGGATAATCTTTCAACTATGTAATATATTCTTTATGATTGTGATATTATGATGAAGTCATAACCATACTTATATTGTAATAATTAAATAATTATAAAATTAATTTTACATCTTGTAGCCAAATACCCTACTAGTATTAAAAGTCGTAGTCACTTTCTATCTTGTGACTTTATATTTAACAAGATTTTTTAGTCACAAGTTAGTGACATGACTTTTTCACTACGTTGTGACTTTTGAGATATAAAATATTACAAATCCAAAACTTCTTAAGTCAAAATCATGTCAACTTTCTCACACTATGACTTTTAGATACAAAATATTAATTACAAAAAGTATTTACTCAAGTATGGTCATTCCTCAAGGCCATGATTCTTGTCTTCAAGAGAAGACAAAATTATTACTTTTATGTTTGTGTTAATTTTCAATGTTAGAGCCTTTTACAGTGCCACAACCATATGATATATGAGAAAGATCAAGGCCAATACTATTACAATTTCCAATGTTGCGGGCATATTATGCACAAGAGAGAACATTCCCACTACTATGGTCATTCCTAGCACCACGTCTATTTTATGCACATGAGAAGTCATTCTTAATTTCATGGTCATTTCTAGTATTATGGTCGTATGATGAATGATAGAGTCCAATTTCAATGTCATAGTCAATCCCAATGCCATGACTTTGTATTACAGATACAATAAGCCAGAGTCATTAACACCTCCCAATACATCAACTTAGATTATAGAAAAATTAGCACGATTTCTAAAGATGTAATTTTTTTTCAAAATCACAATCTTAAGCTTAAGAGATGAATGACAAAGTCATGATATCTACTGAAAGTTATGATTTTTTTTATTTAAAGAAATTAAATAATCTAAGTTTCATGATATTTATTTTCTTGTATCTCAATAATCTCTCCCCAATATCAGGCTAAATTGAGGTTTGAGATTTTTTTAATTTATTTTATATGATGTATAAATGGCTTTGACTTTAACAAATATGTGATTTATTTTTTGGAATAAAAATTAATGAATGTGATGATTAAATAAAACTTGAATTATGAATTTGACTATTAGTAGGTTTGTGTAAGTTATCATGATAAACAATGATAGATAAACCATGAGGCTCACTCATGCATATGGTTGGAAGGGATTAATAGCTTTTTTAATCATGATACTAGAGGAAAACATATATGTTAAAACTTGAAATTTGGGTATGTTAATCATTACAAGTATGATGTTCATGAATGTGAAAACATGAATAATTTTACATGTCAATCAATTGTACATATCTAAGAATAAATAGTTCTTGAATAAGGGTTTTACTTTTAGTGTGAGAGTCACATCAACACCATGAAAGGTGGTGATAGGTAATCTATGTGACATGTTTAAGTGTATTGTAACTCACAAGGGTAGTGATAGCCCATTGTGTTACTTTCATTATTCACTGGTGAAACTTGAGAAAAACATATATTGATTGTGCGAGTATGGAACTTATGAAGTTGAAAATATAAATGCTTATAAACCAAGTCAATTCTTAGTCTTAATAATACATAAGGCTAAAAAATAAGAATGTACATACAAAATAACTATCAAGCACAACTAATGAGTTATCTAATAAGTATGAGCTTGTGAATAACTTTGATGATTTGTTGTCATAGTAGTAAAGTATCAATGGGACAACAAAGACAAGATTATCATTAGGATGCTCTATGGTGATAAACAACTTGTATGATATTAGGAAAAAAGGTTATTATACAACATACTAACTTGTATTCTATATTTAAACCCAACATAACTTGAATTATTTGAATATGCATTACATAAGTTATGTGACAAACCATGGGATCAATGAGTCACACTAAATCCCTAATTATCTATTTTATCAGAATTGTGTTATCTTACTATTGGTTGACTGAATTACTAATATAATCTACGTGAGATTGATATCTAGATAAAAGTCTTCTTTATTATTATTACAACTTGTATACTTGTAGATCTTTGTTTAAAAAAATATTCTTATCAATGAGCTTTTGAGATATCTCATAACTAACAAAATTAGGCAACATAATAATAACACAATTGTATACAAGACATGGGGTGCCTACTTCAACTCATACAAGATTTTATTATATATGTATAGATAGTTTTCATGTCTACTTACTATAAAACTAAGAGGTTGTTGGACATAAATTTCATTTTTGAATTCCCCATTCATATATGCAAATTGATATCTAGTTGCTATAGAGGTCATCCTCTTTGTGCAACTAGTACAATCACTATTCTAAAAGTCTCAAGTATGGTCACTAGAGCAAAGATTTTAAAAAGAATTGATTTGACTATTTTAGAGTAACATTTAGCAACCAATTGGTCTTTATAATTATATTTATTATAATCTTGAATATCCCCAAATATATTTTTTAATCTTGAATATCCATTTCACGCCCACAATATATATATTCTCTACTCTTACGGATAAAGTCTAGGTTGTGTTTTTCTCTATTACTTTTATTTCCACCTCATTTGTAGTTATTTATTCATGATGTTGTAAAACCTCTTCAAAACTTTGAGACCCTATAGTAGTGAAATTGTACATCTTATATTTTACTTCTAATATTTTAATTTTTAATTAGTGTGGTAGGAGAAGTAAAAGATGGAAAGAGTTGTTTAAAGAAAAATAAGATATTCTTAGTAACCAAGTTTACTACCATTGCTACTTCTATAACATCAGAACTAGGGAAGTCATCCCTTCTTCAGTTTCGATTTGATTTGAATGTATAGGAATTGATGTAGGCACTTGAGAATTAATTTTTTAGCTTGAGTCTTCAACAAATAGCATATTTATGCTCACTTGAAATGTATTGTTTTCAAGAATATATAGTATGTGTGCTTTGGATTAAAGATTATATCCCACAAGGATGTATTTCTTGATGACCACATCCAGTTTCTTTATTTTGTGCTTGGGTATTTGAGAGTAACATAAACCCTCAAATACTTTCAAGTGATGAACAAATGACTTCTCTCCACTCTAGACTTCAATTGGAGTGAGAGTCTTTAAGGCTAAGATTGGACTTCTGTTTAACAAATAAACAGAATTATTAACTAATTTGGCTCAAACGTATTTTGGATGACTCTTCGTCAAACATTATAGATTTGGCTATCTCTATAATCACACAATTCTTCACATTTACTACATCATTTTTTTGAAAAGTGTATTGAGTTGTGAATTATCTTTGAATGTATTTTTTTTTTCATATTAGGAGGTGAACTTCTTTGATAGTATCTCTTTCCCTTTATCACTTCTAAGTATTTTTATCATCTTCCCCAATTTTCTTTCAACTAGTTCTGAAACTTTTTAAATATTGAGAATTTATCAAATTTGTACTTAATAAATTAAACTCGCACCATTATTGAACAATCATCTACAAATAACATGAAATAATTATTATTTTTCTTGGATGATACAAACAATGATCCAGAATATATGAGTGAACCAAGTCAAGAATAAAAGTGGACCTCTAGGCAACCCCTTTTATGAAGGATAGCATGTATTGTCTACCCTTAGCACATCCTCCAAAAAACTATATTGGATGTTTCAATATTTGGGGGCAGTCCATTTGCTATATTTCATTGATAAAGAAGCCTCAGGGCCCTATAATTCAAGTGACCATACCTTATGTACAACAAGTTAGACTGCTCTACTTCTTGCATCTTTAATGCAGAATCAACTCATGAGTTGAGATTGAGAAAAAAGCTTCTATTTTTGGACATCTCCACTTTCTAGAACACACTTCTTTATTCCTTATCATATATGGTATTATTATTCTCTTCAAATACTAATTTATAACCCTTCTAGATTAATTGAACTACACTAAATAGGTTTGATCTAGTTATGGAACTAATAGTACCTTTTCAATATTCTTTTCACCGGTAGAATATTGTACTTTGATTTTGCCTATCATATCAAAAGATACAATATCAGTATTTCCTATCTTCACCTATGAACTTGGAGAAGTTTACAAGTTTAGAAAAAGAGATTTTCCTCCAGTCAAATGATTGGTGCATCTTTTATCCACAAACCACATATTGGAGTTCTATTTATTTGAACAAAGAACAAAATCGAGCAGACTTTCTTCACTAGGCTTTTTTTCTACACAATAGCTAGTTGAAGATCCTTTGATCTATAATTTCTTGATAGATGCCTAGTTTTTTTATTATTAAAATATTTAGTTTTAGATTTATACCATCAAACCTTCTCAGCATGGTTATCCTTGTTACATATATTATAGATGTAAGAAGTGTACGTAACCATCCTTTGCTAATAAAGATTTGATCTAGTAGTTCTTCCTCTTTTAATATGTTTTTTATAATTAAATAGGTTTGATCTAGTAGTTCTTCCTCTTGTTGCATATATGGAATTTTTTCTAGATCTCTAGTTGTTATGTTTGAAATTTTTTCTGAGTCTGTACATCTTTAGAATTTATGTGAAGCTTCAAATAAAAAACATCTTCAACTAAGTTATAGGAATGTATTAGTAGCCTTTGCTCTAAGACTCTATTGACCTTAATAGCTCTTGTATACTGGGTTGAGATATATCCTCTGTCTTCTTTATTATGGCAATGATGAGATAATATTTATCAATAAGACTGATAAGTAATTTCTCGATCAATCTCTTCTCTACAACCTCTTCACCATGCATATATTTAATTGGTAGATTATCTCTATAAACGTTGAAGAAAAATTACTTAAGTATTTTTGAATCCTTCATCTTTAAAATTTTGAAGTCACTTCTTAGAAATTAAAGCTTTATTTCTCAAACCTTTTATCTCCCTGGAACTCCTTTTGAAATAGATTCCAAGCCTCTTTAACTTTAGTAGAACCCATTATTATGGATAAGATATTGTTGTTTACTCCTTGGATAAATAACAACTTTTTATCTTAGAAAATAGAACTCATTAGCATTTATCTTAGTTCATTTACTTGGATTTTTTCTTTACTTTCCAAAGATAAGGTGTCTTGTAGTTCATTAAATGCATCTTTGGCCAACTCTCAAACATCTTGCAACATAAAAAGAGTTTTCATTTTCACATTCTAAAAATCATTATTTTCTCTCTCAAAAAGTAAAATTGAGGTAGAACTAAGAACTTTACTAAAGAAATTTGAGGAATACATTGGCTTGGACTCTAGATCTGAAGTTTTTGATTTTATAATTTGGGGATCTAGGACTTAGTTTACTGACTAACTTTGATTTACTCAATACTTGGCCTTTTTTCTTTCAGATTTGTAGATATATATGGATTCCGATAACATACTCTTAATTTGAACTCAATCTAAAAGATTGAGTATCACTTATAAGAGTAAAATCTTACAGACTATGAATATTTTATAGAAGTAGGATATGATAAAGACAATACAAAGACAAACACTCTTAAACTATTGGATCAATGCTCTCATACTAGATGTCAGGGTTTTTTTATGTGAACTGAGCTTGATGAGAATTCTACTCTTTAGAAGAATATGAAAAAACTAGAAAGAGGAGATTGAGATAGATAGAGATATGTATGTACGTGAAAAGTGAAAATCAATATCTCCACAATTTCTAAATGTGATTTTGTCATATCACATTTTTGTATTGCAAAATTTTAAAAGTAATAATTAAAATAGAAGAAACAAAATAAATAAACAAAAATAAAAGAAACATGATGATGTCATATGCCTACATATGCACGTGTCCAATACATGCATTTAAATAACCTTTAACATAAATAATAATAATAATAATAATAATAACCACAACAAAATCAAACTACTTTTATAACAATCTATGCACCTTATCCATCCGTATATTTGTTGATAGTAAAAAAAATTGACCGTAAACATGTGAGTCATTCATTTTGGCTAATAGATTTCTTTTTTATTTTATGGGGGTTGGGACCAATTGACATAACTAATATACTCATGTTATTTACTAGCATCCATGTAATTTATTATTAGGAGTTCAAATAGTTGAAGCAGAATTGAGTAGCGGAAAAGTAATAGTTACTGGGACCATGGATGCAAACAAATTGGTGGAGTATGTCTATCATCACACAAAAAAACAAGCAAAAATTATCCCACAACTTGAACCAGAGCAAGAGCAGCCGGAGATTAAAAAGGAAGAAGAGAAATCTTTGGTAGATGATGATGCAGACCCAAAAGAAAAGCAGGAAATTAAAGAAATCATTGAGCAAAAAGAAGAGGGAAAACACCTAGAAGAAGAGAACAAAGAAAAAGAGAGGGAAAATAAAGTGGATATTGTTGATAGCAAAGGGAATGATAATAATAATAATAGCGAGAGCAATAAGGATGAGGAGAGCATAAGAAAATTCATATACTATTACCATCCAATGTATGTTATTGAACAAATTCCTCCACCTCAAATCTTTAGTGATGAGAACCCGAATGCTTGTGTAATTTTGTAATTGAACATATAATGTAAAGTTGATGGCTTGTGATTTTATTTATAGATCATGCTACACGATTCTACATATTATTCACAACCACTATGCCAGTCATCATGATAAATATTAGTCAATTTTATAAAATGATTCCTAACTAGCTTTGTTTGCTTAGATGATACTTTTCTAATTACTATTTGTGTCCAAGCAACCTCGGTTAATCCTTTTAGGAGGAATAACCCACCCCACAAGAACTACCCACGAGAAAGACAAATACTAAATGTCGTGACTTTGTTTCTTTGTTCATGTTATTACCAATAGAACTACCCTTTGTGGTGCATCATTGTTAAAATGCAAAAGAATAAACTATATTTTCTCAATCAATACACAATGACACAAGAGTATGGGAAAATAAATAAAAATGATTGGGGCATTCTTATTACCATATACATGGCTTTACCCAAACTAATAAATACATGTGCATAGGAAAAGCATGTATTGTTTTTATCTAATAATATAACTAACAATCTAATAGTATAACTTGGAAGAAAAAAGACAAATTATGATTTTTTAAAACCTTCATAAAGATATCAATTATTTGTTGTCTAGTCCTAAAAAATGACTTACAAGCCCTCAACCTTCATTGAGATATGTAGTACTAAAATCAATCACATAGCACCTCTTGTTTCATGAAGAAAAATGTCTACCCCAATGTGATTTACCTGCTCTTTAAAATCTAACTTAAAAAGTTATAGAACAAAGAGTATAAATATTATCTACATTATTTAAACATGTGTATGAGAGATATAAAGAAACAATGGCTGATTATCGAATTATAATATCAACATTGGTGCATTTTAACTACTTGTAAGTTGTTTTCCAAGTTCGACATAAAAAGAGAGTTTCATTCAACTTTTTTTTTGTGAAAATATTGACAACCTAGTGTATTGTGTTAACAAATGTTTTAGTAGTTGAATCATTTTGGATCCTATTATGGATGATATGCAAACAAATCTTGATGTATGTCATAAACTCAAGATAGATCTAGTTGGAAAGAATATGTTTGTGATTGAAAATCAAAGAATAGTGTCATTGGTTGTGATATCATAATCTCTTTCTCATTAATGTGCATGATCTAAAAAGCTAATAAGTAATTATGACTATGATTTTATAATCTACCTTTATATTGGATCTAAAAAAAAATTATTCAGGAATATCAACCAAATTATATATACCTTATCCAAATCAATGATTGATAAAAATTTCTTAAAAAATACTTATCATTTACTTTGACATAATGGTAATCAATTTCATTGGAGAAGCGTTAAATTGAATCATTAGGATATTTCAAATTGGTCCATCATCATTAAGCTAGCAATTCAAGATAAATTAATGAAAAAAAAAAGAATTTTTATCTTACATAAGCACCAACTTGAGATAAATCATTAATGATAAATAAGTATTTGTGAACCATGAAATGTACAATCTTGAAAAAGAAAGAAATAAATAAATAATGTCATGAACATACTTCAGTTCAAGCAAGGTCTATTATTCATAAAATTAAGGTGGATGAGCTAATATTCTTTTATTCAAAATTGGACACTAGTTATACAACCTTTATAATCATCATGCTGATCAATGGTATGAAAACATAGTGTGTAATGATAGAAAATTATATTAAGCTTAATTAGAAGAATCTAAACTCTAATAGTGAATAATATAAAAATTGAACTCCATTAAATTTTATAAAACTATTATACTATAGTAGTAAATTTTTTTCAAATATCAATCTAGCTTTTAGAATATATTTAAAAAGTATATGGAAATTTAGAAGTCTCGTAGAAACAACTAGTTCAATTTCAACAATAAAAAATTGACTTGATCACTTGATCCAAACAAAAACCACTAAAAATTTACCAAGATATTCTCCAAAGAGTTGCCTGTAATAATCTAAAAATAACTATAAGAAAGGAAAAACTAAAAACCCCAAATAATTTTACGGGTAGTTTTGACTTTCAAAACAAAAAAAAAAAGTATAAGCAGCCTCAAATAACAACAAAATATTTTGATTATTTTGAGAAAGAAAAATGATTGATGTTGTCCCAGTCAAATTGATGACTTCGAAACATGTTTTTTTTTTTGAATAAAAAGTAGAAAACTAAATTTTGATATAGATGCATAGTATGTGAAGTCCTACCAAAATATATATAATATACTTTGTTATAAAAATACAACTCATAATAATAATCTAAAAAAAAATTCAACCACAATACTTTAAAATAAATTAGACAATAAAAAAAATACAAGCTAAAGATAATTAGGATTAGGATAAATTACAAATGAGGAGAAACCCTCCTATCACAAAAAAAAAATTAGGGTCCTTAGGGATTTCCAAAGTGGGCAAGGTGAGGTTCACCTACCCACTTAAATATTCCTTTTGATTTTACATATACTCACTTGAAGTTCACCTTCTTCACTTGCCAACTCTATGTTTATTTATGTTAATGCTGAGTCATAGGAGGTTCTATATCATACAAACTTTTCAATGTCGATTAACTTAGTCATAATATCTGCTAGGTTATCATTAGTGTGCATCTTTTGCATATCCATACTTTCTTTTTCTATATTATCTCATACAAAGTAATATTATACTCTAATATATTTTGGATTCAAGTGAAATATTAGATTCTTTACTAAGTGTAGAGTACTTTGACTATTACAAAATAATATAAATTTTTCTTCTTGTGTCCAAACCCTTCTAACAGGATAGCAATCATATTGTCTCTATACTAGTTTGTGTAACTGTAATATATTCTTCCTTTATCATAGAGGTAGATATGATAAGACTATAGCTTTAAAACCTAACTTATATCTTCTACAACAAGAGCAAAAACATAGCCAATGATAGACATGTTATTATCAATATCTCCTACATAGCATGAATCAACATAACCTCTAACAAAAAAGGTCTAAACCTCAATAACATTATGAGACATTTGAGGTTCCTCTAATGTATTTGAGAACTCTCTTCATAGAATTCCAAATCTTCCTACTAGGATTTCTTATAAATTGATTAGCTACCATGACTCCTAATGTAATGTTTGGTCAGGTACAAATAATGGCGAATATCAAAATTCATACTGATGATGCATATAAGTACTCATGACATCTCTCTCCTTTCTTCTTTAATGCTAAGACATATACTTGAGGATAACTTAAAATTAATATGAAGTGGGTTAAAAATTAGCTTACTATCTTTCATGTTGATTTATCACAAGATCTTGTTAAAATAGTTCTCTTGAGACAGTCACTTCTTCAAGTTATTTCTATATCTATAAATCTACTTCTCTAGAATCTTATTTTCTAGTCACAGACTCCATATAAAATTTCCTAGTCAACTATGTCTTTAATATATGTACAATAATAGAATGATGAAATTATTTTCATCTTAAAACCTCTTGTAGTACATACAATAAGCTAAAATGAGTCTATTATACTCAAGATTAATGATGAAGGAATCAAACCTCTTATACTAGTACTTCGGTGCCTATTTGAGATGACATATAGATTTGTTCAACCTATAAACCAACCTATATAAAAATATTTATCATCTCATTCTCAATATGTGTCTTTCAACCAAAACTATTATTTTCCAAAAGAAAATAGATTTTCTTCAAAGTCCGTTCATATGTCATATCTTATGAGCTGGTGATGAACTATATCATCAAATATCTTTGTTTTGATAATACTAATACCAATAATCTTCAAAGCATAATAATCACTCATGTATATAGAAAACTCTTGAAATTGGTTCATATTTTTGGAATCATTCTTTCTGAGATATCATGTGCCATGATGCTTCTAAGTCTAGTAACTAGAAATCAATAAATTACTTTGTGTTTTTAATTAGTATTATTACCTTGGTAATATAGAATTGTGCTAGTATCATTGATACTATATTCCCTTGTATATTTTATGACTTAGAGTTTTCACTATTTTTCTTATACCAACAATCTATTTTGAAGTGTCATTTCTTCTTATAATTATAATACTTAAATTTTTCTTACTTCCTGAGTTTGATCTATTATGATTTAACTCTCATTGAGGACATGATCTATCATAATTATTAATCTCATTGTGAAATTGTTTGTATGTACTTTTTTTGCATCGACTCTATTTTTCTAAGATATAAGTTGCAATATAATTAAAATTAGACAATCTACAAGGATACTATTCATCAAATTGATGATGAATTGATTATATTAATTGAATATACTTTGAAGTAGAATCTCAACATATTCAACTTATTTTATGACTCATCATTCAAAGAGTATTCATGGTATTGATATAGTCAGTTACCATTGTGGATTCTATCATTCAAAGAGTATAAAGTCTTTTCTTTAATAAAATCTTTTTATAAAGTAACTTTGTGTCGTATAGTCTTGAGAGTATCTCAAATTTTTTTTATCATATTATTTCTATCATACTAAACAACACTCCATCAGCTAGTACCAAATATAGATTAACTATTATATTACTATCTATCGTTTTCAACTTTTCTTCTGTAATCATTGTGAACTTTTTTCAATTGTATCTAAGTAATTATCTTTCCTCAAAATTATCTTAATTTTTATTTTCCATAATTAAAATTTCTCACTATAATTTTTTATAATTCAAAATTTGATGTTATCTATTTCACTTTTATGGTGAAAATTAAATGAGAATAGTAATAACTATCTATATTAAATATAACAAAAAAATTTTAAGTTAAATTGAGGGGTCATAATGCCCACTAAAAAACCATATACCTTAAATGATCATATCTCTCTTTTGATAGTATTTTCATAGATATGTTTAATCACAAAAGTTATTATTCAAAACACCACATATGATACCACTATTATAAAAATAGAACCTATGGTAATAATTTTAATATAGAAAATTTAACCATAATATTTAAAATAAAATAGGGTTATTAAATAAAATTAAAATTAAAGATAATTGGGATTGAAATAGATTACAAATGAGGAGAAATCATTCTTTTATAGAAGAAACAATTATACATTCCAAAGAGATTTCTAATGTGGTAAACATGAACTTTACCTACACATTTAAATTTTTCTTTTGACATTACATATATGCTTGGTTGGGTAAAATACAATCAATATAACTAATGAAAGACAATGTCTCACTACCTTGCCATCATAACAGAATATTATAAGTTATAAAAGAAATAATAAATGACTTCAAAAAATAATTTAATTAATCCAAATAAGTCCATATGAAGATGTGATTGTGACTCTTTTTATATAATTTTTTTTAAACACAAAAAATGGAAAATTATGTTTTGCGGCCACAAAATGAAAATATGTATGCCTTATTTCTATTTTTTAGAAATTTTAATAAAACATATCTCAAAATCAAAAGTATTTATGTTTTGGCACACTTTTATGTTTAATTATGAAAATACCCTTGACATATTAAAAAATTATGTATTTTCAAAATCACTTTTGTCAAGAATATTTTTGAATTTGAACAATGTTTCTGCAAAATTAATGTGTGTGTACAACCCATTTATTGGTTCTAGTTTTGTACCTTGTGATAATGCATGTACATAAAGGCATTCTAACCCACAAATCAATTATGAATTATTAACTTTGTTTGGTTTGTTATCAACATGTGCTCAATATTATGATTCTATATTCGAGTTATCTCAATATGATAGTGCTATTCAAGTACATACTTTTTGTGATGTTATTTATGTGATGTCAATTATTTGAAGATTAGAATATAAATTTAAGAATAATTCTTCAAAGAAGATGTTTGTGGTATGTAATATTGATAAATGTCCTTGGAAAATTATTTGTTGTATGATAAAAAATTCTAATGTTATTCAAGTACATACTTTCCATAATATGCAAAATTATTCTTTAGAGGATATTTATATATATGTGCCTATTGTTCGACCTAATAGGTATGTTTTTTTAATTGACAATATTATCAATTCAACTCTTAAATACCCACTAGAACAAATATGTAAGGATTTTATTAGAAAATATCATTTAAAATTATCTTATCAATAAGCATGACATGTCAAAGAGAAATTTAAAAAAAAACATGTGTATACTTCCTTGTAGTTACTTAAAACTATTATCATAGATCTGCTAGCACATTATTGAGACAAATTTGGGAAGTATTTTGAAGTTTATTTATTCATAAGATAGATATTTTGAGCAACTTTTATTGCATATTCTATATCTATTCAAGGTTTCTTTTGTGGGCTGTTGTCTACCTATTATTGTTATAGATTCGTCGTATATGAGTGGCCCTTATGGTGGGCCTCTTTTCTACCACAACATGTGATACTAATGAATCAATATTTTCTTTAGCATTTGAGATGATGAGTTTGGAGAATTATGATGGTTGGATTTGGTTTTTAAAAAATTAAAAGAAAGTTATTGCTGATAGACACCCAACTCTGTTGCATGCTATTCCAAAATTATTTGTTATGATAAATCATACTTATTATTATTGTCACTTAAAAAAGAATTTTAGTAGTATTTTAGGTAAGCACAATACTAAAGGGAGGAGGGGAAATAAAATAGTTTAAGTTGGCTTGATACTATTGTACATGCTAGGTTGGATCGTGATTATAATGTAAATTTGGCAGAACTAAGAAAATTCAATGAAGCTCTTGCATTTTGGACCAAATAAAAAAAAAACTTAAATATTGGGTGATGTCTTAGTTTCCAAAGAAAAAATGGAACAAAATGACAAGAAATCTTGCAAAGTTTTTAATACTTAGGTTTGTGTTGAACATCATCATTGGATGTAGAGTTTTCTAATGGAGCATATGACAAAGTTAGGTGTGATATCGGTTAAATATAAGGCAGATTCACTCAATAGGAAGGAAATCTTGAGTCCTAAAATTGAAGAACATATAATGTTTAACATTGCTAAATGTCACCTATTTATAGTTTCTCAATTTATGAATGACATATTTTGAATTTGCATTGGGCAGGTTAATGTCAAATGTTGATATTATTAACAAAATGTGCACAAGTATAGGTTCGAAAATGGTAGGGTATTCCATGTGTGTATGCATGTAAAATATTATTATCAATTGGTCAATATGTGATTAGATTTGTTAATGATTAGTATATATTTACAAAGTGAGAAATAATAAATGTAAGCTCATTCTTTGGTATAAAGATGCATGACATTCCATTAATTTGTAAAGATGGCTTGGTACGTCAAACCCCTAATCCCTAAACACCTAACTAATTAAACCCTTTAAATTTCTAAACCCCTAAACCACTAGACCCCTAAATCCCAAAACCCTTAGACCCCAAATCCCCTAAACTAATAAACCCTTAAACCCCTAAATTCCTAAACTCTTAAACCCCTAAATCCATAAACTCATAAACTCATAAAACCTTCTAAACACTTAAACCCTTAAACCCTTAGACCCCTAAACCTCTAAACTACTAAACAACTAAACTCCTAAAATGCTAAACCTCTAATTCTTAACCCACAAACCATGAATCTTTTTTTAAATCATCATTATAATTTTAATTATATATTTTAATTATGTGTAAGTTTATTTTTATAAAAATACTAACTATAAAATATATTATGAATGAGACAAATATAATTTGAAATATTTAATTTATCATCAAAAGACTATATAATTTTATATAAAAACAAAAATTTTTTAAGTCAAAAATATTATTTAGTAATATGTTTTACTTTAATTTTAAATCATTTTAGATATCACAAGTAAATTTTAATAAATATTTATCTCATTTAAAATAGTTTATTAATAAATTTTTTGGTAATTATTATAAAATAAATTAAGAAGCTAGTATATTTCTAATTAACATGATACATTATTCTTAAAATTATAATAACTAAAAAATTTAGTTTAAATATTGAATTTAGATTTGAAAAAAAGTTTGCAAATTAAAATATTTTCTAAAAACTATAATATTAAAAATTAGACAAAATTTATATTTTTAAATTTTTTTCTTAGTTCATTTTTTAAGTAAACGCATAAATCATTAAACACCTAAACCCTTAAACCTCTGAACCTCTAAACCATTAAATCCATAAACTCATAAACCCTTAAAATCCTAAACTCCTAAAACCTAAACAATAAACTATAAATTTGTTTTTTTTTTCATCATTATAATTTAAATTATACATTATAATTATTTATATGTTTATTTTTATTGAAATATTAAATATATAATATACTATTAGTGAGACAAATATAATTTGAAAAATTATCTTTATCATCAGGAGACTATATAATATTATTAAAAGAAACAAATATTTAAAAATGAAGAATTATTATGTAGTAAAATATTTTACTTAGATTTTGAATTATTGTAAGTATTATAAATATATTTTATTTAATATTTATCTAATTTATAATAATATATTAATTTATTAATAAATTAATATACTAGCTTATATTAAATTAACATTATACAATATTCTTAAGATTATTATAACTAAATTATTAAGTATAAAGATTGAATTTAGATTAGATAAAAAAATTTTAAAAATTATTATATTTCTAATGCTATAACCTTAAAAAATAATACCAACTTCACAAAATGAATTTTTTTTAATTCATTTTTTAAACTAAACACATAAACCTCTAAACACTTAAACTCATAAGCCCCCAAATGTAAAATCTCCTAAACCCCTAAATCACTAAACTACAAAACTTCTAAACCCCTAAACCTCTAAACTGGTAAAACTTAAAATCCCTAAACCCCAAAATTCACTAAATCCCTAAACCTCTAAATAGCTAAACCCCAAAAACCACTAAACTGCTAAACCTCTAAACTACTAAACCTCTAAACTACTAAACCTCTAAACTCATAAACCCATTAAACTGCTAAACCTCTAAACCCCTAAACTCCTAAACTATTAAACCAATAAAACCCTAAATACCTAAATTGAAACCCCCAAAGCTCATAAATCCCTAAACCTCTAAACCCCTATGCCTCTAAGCCTCTAAACTATTAAACTTTGAACACTTAATTCCATAAAACCCCAAATGGATAATCCCCTAAACCCTTAAACCCCTAAACTCCAAAATTTATAAACCTTTAAACACATAATTCTTTAAATCCCTTAACCCCTAAACTGCTAAACTTCTAAATCCCTAAACCAATAAACCCCTAAACTGCTAAACTTCTAAATCCCTAAACTAATAAACCCCTAAACTCTTAAGCCTATGAACACGTAAACCACTAAATTACTTAACTGCTAAACTCATAAACTCTAAACCATGAAACATAAATCTTATTTTTTTTATGTCATTATTATAACTTTAATTGTATATTTTAATTATTTATAAGTTTATTTTTACCAAAATATTAATTATAAAATATATTATGAATGAGATAAAAATAATCAAAAAAATTTATAATCAAGAGACTGTATAATCTTATAAAAAGAAACAAAAATTTAATAGTTAAAAATTATTATTAAAATAATATCTTTTACTTAGATTTTCAATAATTAAGTAATGTAAATATGTTTTAATATATATTTATGTCATTTATAATATTGTATTACTTTATTTTTTGGTTATTATTATAATATCAATTATGAAACTATCGTATATTGGATTAACATTATATAATATTTTTAATATATTTATAACTAAAATATTAAGTATAAATATTAAATTCAAATTAAAAATAAAAATAAAAATTCTTGTGTTTCTAAGGTCTATATCCTTAAAAAATAATACAAAATTTACAGATCGAAAATGTTGTGCTAGTTCATTTTATTTTAACTAAACCCATAAGCTCCAAAACTCCCAAATGTCTAATTCTCAAAACCCCTTAACCCCTAAACTCCCAAATGTCTAATTCCCAAAACCCCTTAACCCCTAAACTCCTAAACCTTTAAACCCCTAAATAACTAAACCACTAAACCCCTAAATTTCTAAACCAGTAGACTGCTAAACTCCCAAACTCCTAAACTCCTAAATTCCTAAAACCCTATACCTCTATGCCACTAAACCTCTAAACTTCTAAACTTCTAAACCGCTATACCCCTTTATCCAAATACTACTAAACTCCTAAACCACTAAAGCCCTAAACCCCTAAACACTTAAATTCCTATACCCCAAAACCCCTAAATCCTTAAACCCCTAAACCCCTAAATTTCTAAACTCCTAAACTTTTAAACCCATTAGCCCCTTAACCCCTAAACTATTATACCACTAAACCCCCAAACCCATACACCCCTTAACTCCTAAAACCTTAAACACATAAACTTCTAAACCTGCAAACCCCTAAACCTATAAACCCCTAAACTCATTAACTTTTAAACCACTAAACCCATACACTATAAACCATAAATCTTATCATTTTTTGGTAACATTATATATTTTAATTATTTATAGGTATTTTTCTTAAAATTAATAACAATATATTTTATGAGTGAAATAGATATAATTTGAAATTTGTTTAGAATCAAGAGACTATGTAAAATTATTAAAAGAATCAAAAGTTAAAAGTCAAAATTATTATTAAGTAATATGTTTTACTTAAATTTTAAATTATTTTAGAAATTGTAAATATATTTTAATAAATAATAATCACATTTATAATAGTTTATTAATTTATTATTTAGTTATTATTATTATATAAATCATGAAAATAACTTATATTTAATTTACATTATATAATATTCTTAGAATTGTTATAACAAAATTTTAATTATAAATATTAGATTCATATTAGAAACAAAATTTTATAAATAATTGTATTTCTACAAGGAAAATGATCAAAATATATTATTAAACCCCTAAACACCTGAACTCATATACCTTTAAACCAATAAACTCTAAACTTCTAGACCCCTAAATTACTAAACTCCTAAATTGCTAAACCCCTTTAATTGTTAAACTCCTAAATTCCTAAACCCCTAAACACCTAAATCACTAAACCCCTAAAATTTCTAAACCAAAAACCATAAATCTTATTTTTTTATCATTATTATAATTTTAATTATAAAATTTAATTATTTAAAGTTTATTTCTACTATAATATTAATTACAAAACATATTAAGTCATATAAATATAATTTTAAAAAAATTATTTATTACTAAGAAACTATATTATCTTATAGATATTAGTAAAATTTTAAAAGTCAAAAATTGTTATTAAGTAATATGTTTTATTAGATTTAAATTCATTTTAAGTATTTTAAAATATATTTTAATAAATATTTATGTTATTTATAATAGTTTATAAATTTATTTTTTGGTCATTATTATAATATCAATCATTAAAGTAGCTTATATTAAATTAATTTTATAAATATTCTTAAGATTATTATAATTAAAATTCTTAGCATAAATATTAAATTTAGATTAATAAAAATATATAAAAAATATTGTATTTTAATAGGTTATAAAATTAAAAAGTAATACAAAATTCACAAAATTAAATTTTCCTTTATTTTTTAAACTAAATTCATAAACCCCTAATTCTTAAACCACTAAACCCCAAAATACCTAAACCCCAAAACATCTAATCCCCTAAACCCCAAAACACCAAAAACCCTAAAATCACTAAACCTCTATGTCTTAAACAATAAATCATAAATCTCATTTTTGTGTCATCATTATAATGTAATTACATATTTTAATTATGCAGATATTTATTTTTACTGAAATATTAATTTAAAAATATAATATGAGTTAGAAAAATATAATTTTAAAAAATTTTTTTACCTTCAAGAGAGTATGCAATCAAAATGCAAAATTTTAAATGTCATAAAATATTATTTAGTAATTTATTTTACTTACATTTTGAATCATTATAAGTATTTTATAAATTACTTAATATATATTTATCTCATTTATCAAAGTTTATTAATTTATTTTTTGGTCATTATTATAATATCAATCAAAAAACTAAGTTATATTAAATAAACATGATACAATATTCTAAGCCCCTAATCGAAACCTTAAAACTCATAAACTACTAAACTCTAAAACTCCTAACCTTTAAATCTCTAAACTTCTAAACCACTAAATCCTTAAACCCGTAAACCCCTAAACCTCTGAACCCCTAAGCTCCTATACCACTAAACTATATAATCCCTAAACCCTTAAATCACTAAATTTCTAAACCCCTAAATACCTAAACACCCAAACCCCTAAACTCCTAAACCCCTAAATACCTAAACACCTAAACCCCTAAACTCCTAAACCACTAAACTCATAAACTCCTAAACCACTAAACCCATAAATTTTTAAATCACTAACCCCTAAAGCCCTAAACTGCTAAATCACTAAATCTCTAAACCGTAAAATATAATTTTTTTTTGTCATCATTATAATTTTAATTATATATTTTTATTATTTTAAGTTTTTTTTCAAAAATATTAATTATAAAATATATTATGATTAAGATGAATATATTTTGAAAAAAATATATTTAAAATCAAGAGATAATATAATCTTATTAAAAGAAACAAAAATTTAATAGTCAAAGATTATTACTAACTAATATATTTTATTTAGATTTTGAATCATTTTAAGTGTTATAAAAATATTTTAATTAATATTTATCTCATATATAATAGTTTATTAATTTATTTTTTGATCGTTAGTATAATATCAATCATGAAAATAACTTATATTCAATTAGCTTGATATAATATTCTAAAGATTTATTATAAATAAAATTTTAAGTATAAATAATGAATTTAGATATGAAAAAAAATTTTAAATTTATTGTATTTAAACAGGTTTTAATCTTTAAATTTTTCAAAATTCACAAGATGAAAATTTTTCCATAGTTCATTTTTTTAACTAAACTCATTAATACCTAAATACTTAAACCCTCAAATGCCTAATGGTCTCAATCCCTAAAACCTTATACTACTTCACCCCAAAACCTTTAATCCCTAATGCGCTCAATCCCTAAAACCTTATACTCCTTAGCACCAAAACCTCTAATCCCATAAAACCCTAAACATCTAAACCTCTAATCCCATAAACCCCTAAACATCTAAACCTCTAGACCCTAAATCATAAACCAAATCTTATTTTTTTGACATCCTTATAATTTTAATTATACATTTTAATTATTTATATGTTTTTTTTACCGAAATATTTATTACAAAATATATTATGACTATGAAAAATATAATTTTAAAAAAATTGTTTTTAATGAATAGACTATATAATCATATAAAAAGAAATACAAATTTAAAAGTCAAAAATTATTATTAAATAATATATTTTACTTAGATATTGAATCATTTTATGCAATATAAATATCTGTTAACATAATACAATATTCTTAAGATTATTATAACTAACATATATATTAAGTATAGATATTGAAATAAGATTATAAAAAAAATTAAGTAATTATATTTCCAAAGACTATAACCTTAAAAAATGATAGAGAATCCACAAAAAATAATTTTTTTTTCTAAGTTTATTTTTTAAACTAAACTTTTAATCTTCTAAATCCCTAAATATCAAATCTCATAAACTCCAAAACCCCTAAACCCTTAAACTCTTAAACTCTTGAATCCATAAACCCTTGAACCCCTAAGTCCCTTAACCACTAAATCCTAAACACCTAAACCCGCAAACCCCTAAACCCATAGACCCCAAAACTCCTAAACCCCTAAACCCTTTAAAAACCAAGCATATAAACCTCTAAACTATTATACCCCTAAATTCCTAAACCATTAAACACCTCAAATCCTAAATCACTAAACTCCTAAACTTGTAAACCCCTAAATCCTTATAACCCTAAACACCAAAACCCCTAAAGCCCTAAACCTTTAATGTCCTAAATCCCTAAATCCCTAAACCATTAAAGCCCTAAACCACTAAACTCAGTATTCTCTAAACCATTAAATCCCCAAACTCATAAACCACTAAACTCCTAAACTCGTAATCTACTAAACTTATAAACCCATAACCCCTAAATCATAAATCATTTTTTGTCATCATTATAAGTTTCATTATCCATTTTAATTATATATTTTAATTATTTATAAGTTTATTTTTTCTGAAAAATTAATTATGACATATATTATGAATGAGAAAAATATATTTGAAAAAATTTGTTTATAACCAAGAGAATATACATTCTTATAAAAAAAGTAAACTTTTAAAAGTCAAAAATTAAAATTAGGTATTATGTTTTAATTAGATTATGAATCATTTAAAAAATAATAAACATATTTTAATAAATATTTATCTCATTATAATAGTTTATTAATTTATTTGTTGGTCATTAGTATAATATTAATCATAAAAGTAACTCATTTTGAATTAACATAATATAAATATTATTATGATTATTATAACTAAAATATTAAGTATAAATATTAAATTTAGATTATAAAAAAATTTAATTTTATTGTATTTTCAAAGAGTATAACATTAAAAAATAATACAAATTTCACAAAATGAATTTTTTTTTCTATTTATTTTTTTAACTAGATCCCTAATTACTTGAATCACTAAGCCCACAAATACCTATTCCCCAAAACCCCTAAACACCAAAAACCCTAAATTCCAAAACCCCTAAGTCCTAAATTGTAAACCATAAATCTATTTGTATCATCATTATAATTTTAATTATATATTTTAATTATTTATAAATTTATTTTTATTGAAATTTTAATTAAAATATATAATATGAGTGAGACAGATATAGTTTGAAAAAATTTGTTTATCATCAAGATAGTATATAATCTTATAAAAACAAAAATTTTAAAGTCAAAAATTGTAATTTAGTAATATGTTTTACTTAGATTTTGAATTATTTTAAGTATTTAAAATATATTTTAATTAATATTTATCTCATTTATAAAAAAATATTAATTAATTTTTGGTCATTATTATAAATATCAAATCAAGAAACTAGCTGATATTCAATTAATATGATATAATATTTTTAAGATTATTATAACTAAATTATTTAGTATAAATATTAAATTTAGATTTTTAAAAAATTAAAAATTATTGTATTTCTAAATACTATAACCATCAAATATGAAATAAAATTCACAAAATGAAACTTTTTTTGTTGTTCTTTTTTTAAACTAAACTCATAAACTTCTAAACACATAAACCAATAAATCCTTAAATTTCTAAACTTCTAAACACCTAAAACCCTAGTCCCCTAAACCCCTAAGCTGCTAAACCCCTAAGCTGCTAAACCCCTAAACATCTAAACCCATATAAACCTCTAAACCCCTAAACATCTAAACCCATTAAAACCCCTAAACATCTAAGCCCTTAAACTCTTAAACCCCTGACCCACAAACTTCTAATCCCCCAAACCCCTAAAACCCCAAACTACTATACTTAAAAACTCCTAAACTCATAAACCCCTAAACAAGTAAACATTTAAACCCCTAAACTTTTAAACACCTAAACCCCTAAATTCTTAAACCCCTAAATTCTTAAACCCCTAATCCTTAAAACCCCTAATCCCCTAAACTCCTAAACCCCTAAACTTTTAAATCACTAAACTCCTAAACCCCTATAATACCCCTAAACACTTAAATCCCCAATCCTTTAAACTCTTAAAACATTTAAACCCCTAATCCCTTATACCCCTAAATTGCTAAAACCCTAAACCCTGAAACACTTAAACTCTTAAATCCATAAATGCCTAAATACCTAAACTCCTAAAATCCTTAACTCATAAACCCCTAAATCCTAAACCATAAACCATAAATCTCATATTTTTATCAACATTAAAATTTTAATTTTTTATAAGTTTATTTTTACTAAAATATTAATGACAAAGTATAATATGAGTAAGATAAATATAATTTGAAAAACTTTATTTATCATTAAAAGAATATATAATATTATAAAAAGATGTAAAAATTTTAAAGTCAAAACTTATTATTTAGAAATATGTTTTAAAATGAATTTAAATAATATTAAATATTATAAATATATTTTAAAAAATATTTATCTCATTTATAATTATTTATTCATTTATATTTTGGTTATTATTATAATATCAATCAAAAAACTAGCTTATATTTAAATTAATATGATATATTATTCTTAAGATTATTATAACTAAATTATTAATAATAAATATTTTTGCTAAGTTTATTTTTAAAATTAAATCCATAAACCCCTAAACTCCTAAAAAACTAAAACCCTAAACCCATAAATCTCTGAACCCCTTAAACCACTAAATTTATAAACCTCTAAATACTTAAAATTCTAAATCATAAATCTCACATTTTTGTCATCATTATAATTTTAATTATTTATTTTAATTATTTATTTTAATTATTTATAAGTTTATTTCTACTAAAATATTAATTACAAAATATAGTATGAGTGATACAAATATAATTTGAAAACTTATTTATTATCAAGAGATTATATAATATGATACAAAGATGTAAAAATTAAAATATTATAAACTATTATTTAGTAATATGTTTTACTTAGATTTATATCATAGTAAGTTTTTAAATATACTTTAATAAATATGTATCACTTTATAATAATTTATTCATTTATTTTTTTTGGTCGTTATTATAACATCAATCAATAAATAAACTTATATTGAATTAATATGATATATTATTCTCATAAATATTATAATTTTAATATAAACTAAAAATATTAAATTCAAAATGAAAAAAAAATAAAAATTAGCATATTTTCAAAGGTTATAACCTTCAAAATGAGTCAAAATTTATAAAATAAAATTTTTTTCTTAGTTTTTTTTTTTATTGAACCCATAAAGCACTAAACACATAAACAAATAAAACCCTAACCCTTAAATCCCTAAATCATGAAAAACCAAAACTCCCGAACTCCTAAACCCATAAATCCCTAAATCATGAAATACCAAAACTCCCAAACCCCTAAACCCATAAATCCTTAAAATCTAAAAACTCTAAATCCCTAAATCCTAAACCATAAAACATAAATCTGATTTTTTGCCATCAATATAAGTTTAATTATAAATTTTAATTATTTATAATTTATTTTTAGTAAAATCTTAATTATAAAATATATTATAAGTGTAATAAATATAATTTTAAAAATTATTTTCAAAAAACTATATAATCTAATAAAAATAACCAAAATTTTAAAAATCAAAAATTAAATTATTTAGTAATATGTTTTATTTTGATTTTGAATTATTTTAAGTATTGTAAATATATTTAAATAAATATTTTTCTCATTTATTATAGTTTTATAATTTATTTTTTGTCATTTTTATAATATCAATGATGAAAGTAACTTATATTGAATTTGAATAATATAATATTTTAAATATCATTATAACTAATATTGTAAGTATAAATATTTTAATCTAGATTAGAAAAATATTAAAAAATTATTGTATTCCGACATGCTATAACCTTAAAAAATTATACAAAATTCACAAATAAAAATTTTTGTTAGTATATTTGTTTAACTAAATCGATAAGCCCGTAAATACTTTAACCACTAAATCCTCAAAAGTCTAATCTCCAAAACTCCTAAACCATTAAATTCCAAAACTCCTAAATACCTAAATCCCAGAACACCAATACCACTAAACTCCTTAACCCATAAACTTCTAATTCCTTAAACCCCTAAACCCAACAATTCCTAAACCTTAAATAACTAAACCCCTTAAATCCCAAAACTCAGAAATCCCTAAATATTAAACTATAAATCTCATTTTGTAATCAATATAATCTTAATTATTTATCAATTTATTTTTACAGAAATATTATTTTAAAAATATATTATAAGAAAGACAAATATAATTTGATAAAGTTTGTTTATCATGAAGAGACTATATGATCTTATAAGAAAAAATAAATAAATAAAAGTTAAAATTTATTATTTAGTAATATGTTTTACTTATATTTTGAATGGTTTTAAACATTTTAAATATATTTTAATAAATATTTATCTTATTTATAATAATATATTAATTTATTTTTTGGTTATTGTGATAATATCAATCAAAAAACTATCTTATATTTAATTAACATGATACATTATTGTTAAGATTATTATAACTAAAATATTAAGTATAAATATTGAATTAATATTGAAAAAAAAAATTAAAAATCAAAATCCTAAGCTGTTAAATCCCTAAACTTCTAAACCCCTAATCACCTAAACCTCTAGACACCTAAATCCCTAAGCCTTTAAATCCATAAACCTCTAAACTCATAAACCCCAAAACCCCTAATCTCCAAACCCCTAAACCCATCAACCACTAAACTCCAAAACCCCAAAACCCCTATAACCATAAACATCTAAACCCCTAAACCCTTAATACCATAAACATCTAAACCACTAAACCCCCAACATCTAAACCCCTAAACTCTTATACCACTACAGCTAAACTTCTAAACCCCTAAACTTCTTAAACCCTAAACGACTGAATCCTTAAATAATAAACCATTCATTTTATTTTGTTGTCATCATTATAATTTTAATTATATATTTAATAATTTATAATTTGTTTTAATAAAATACTAATTACAAAATATATCATGAGTGAGATAAATAAAATTTGAAAAAATTTGTTTATAAACAATAGACTATATAATATTATATAAAGAAAAAAATATATAAAAATCTAAAATTATTATCAAGTAGTAAGTGTTACTTAGATTTTGAATTATTATAAGCATTTCAAATATATTTTTAAAATATTTATCTCATTTATAATAATTTATTATTTTATTTTTTGAACATTATTTAAATATCAATCATAAAACTATATTGAGTTATCATAATATAATATTTTTAAGATTATTATAATTTAAATATTATGTATAAATATTAAATTTAGATTAGAAAAAAAATTTAAAAATTATTATGTTTACATGGGGTATAACCTTAAAAAATAATACTTTAAACCCAATAACTCCGAAACACTTAAATCCTTAAACCTCTAAACACTTAAACCCTTAAATGCCTAATACCCTAAACCTTCAAGCCCTTGATCCCCAAAACCATTAAACCTCTAAACTCTTAAACTATTAAACTTATAAATCCTTAAATTTCTAAACTCCTAAACTTCTAAACCATTAAACTCCTAAATCCCTAAACTCTTAAACTTCTAAACCATTAAACTCCTAAATCCCTAAACTCTTAAACCTCTTAATCCATAAACCCTTAAACCTCTAAACTTATAAACCCCTAAACCCCTACAACACTTTACACCTAAACCCCTAAAATCCCTAAATATCTAAACTTCTTAACTACTAAATGCCTAAACCCCTAAACCTCTAAACCTTTAAACCTCTAAACCTCCAAACCCCTAAACCTCTAAACTCCTAAATTTCAAAATCTCTAAACCCATTAACATATAAACACTTGATGGTTTTGGCGTTTTAGAAGTTGAGATTTAAATATTTAGGGGTTTTGGTGTTTAGGGGTTTAAAAGTTTTTGAATTTAGAGGTTTAGCTTTTTAAAACACTTGTTTATAATTTAAAAAAATATATTTATCATTATGAGAGTATATATTCTAATAAAAAAAAGAAAAACTTTAAGTCAAAAAATATTTTTTAGCAATATGTTTTACTTAAACTTAATAAGTACGTTTTGGAGAAAAAGAATTATATTCACACATATATAATTTTTTTTTTATTAAGTTGGCAAGTTTATATTCACATAAATTATATTAAAGACTCTTAGTTGTCCCAAATTCATTCCAACTTGATAAGTAATGCATCATTAAAAAATGCTTTATCAAAATCAATTGTGATTTATTTATTATTTTTTAATCTCATTTAAAATTTTACAATTAATTGTGCTAATATTATTTTTCATCAATGCATCTTATCTAATATTAAGTGTGATAATTAGTTTTGCATATCTTGACCATTGTCAACTCGAAAATCAAATGACAAGCAGTTTCATATAAACTACTTGCCAATAAACTAATATACTTACAATACCAATGATAAATACTCATTATTTTTAAATATTTTTTTTTGGTCAAAGCTTGGTTACATGATATATATATATATATATATATATAACTAATAACAAGGCAATTGGTTCAATTATTTGTCAAAATAAATTAGTGCATAACTACAAAAAAAGTAAATTTAGTTTATCTATTAATTATTTGTTCAAAAAATGTCAAATTGTGCTCTTATGAGTTAGTTCATATGATAGAATAAGTTTTGTGAATGTGATTCATTCCATACTAATAATAAAATACTAATCTTTACTCTCAGTCTTCCTAGTCTCATTGCATTTAGGTTGCAATATGATGTTAGAGTGAAATATTTGTTGCTCATAGGGTAGTTTTCTTTTTGGGGAATTTGAGTTTTGGAGTATCAAATATAAAATAACTTAAAAAAAAGAAACTTATTTTTCAAAATTTAAAAAATTCACCTAAATAAATAATTATTATGTTTTTATGTACTAAAATATATAAACTCGATTTTACCCCCCCTGAAAATTAAAAAAAAATAAAATAAAATCCAAAAAAAATTGTAATTTCCAAATCACATATCAAATTTTCACTTTGGGAATTAGAGAAATTTTTTTGATTTTAATTTTTTTTTTTAATTGGGAGCAAAATCATGTTTATGCATTTCTATGCACCAGAACTTAAAAATTTTTCAATTTAGTGCACTTAATTCTTAAATTTTTTATTTAAAAAAAAAGGTATTTTTAAAGTATTTTATTTTTAAATACTTATGCGTTAAATATTAAACCAAAATATCTTACAGTATATGCAGCACAGAGACAGTCGCGATAAATCACGTAAAGAGAGAGAGAGAGGATGAACAATTCCGGAATCGAAAATAGTAACCCAAAAATAAAATACAAAAATATTTATCATAAAAATTTTTCAGTTCAATTAACAGGAGCGGGTCGGATCAGTGGACGGATCATGCTCTGCTCCAAAAATTTTGGCCCACTGACAGTACATCTGGACCTCCATTATTATGCTGCTGCTACATCCCTGGAATCTTAATATTTTCTTTATTGCACTTACATGAAAATATTAAAACAAAAATATTTGATTATACAAATAGATTATTAAAATAAATTATATATATAGCAATTAATGTGAGGTATATATATGGGAAGAGTTGATTAATTATATGCCATATCGTACTTTTGGGGTCTAAAATGTTTTTCCTTGTTGAACAACGATACCCCTTGTCTCACGACCGAGGCTAACTAGATCCAAATTTTCATTTTTTACGAGGGACGAGTATTGTTGGGAAAATTTTCATTTTTTGTTACAAATCACGATGCCAACCCAAATTGGAATCGGCAGATGGGAAACTGATGTGGATGCCGTTGCAGCAACACAGCGCCATCAGAGCCTACCTGCAAGATGAATCGCTCGCGAACTTCCACAACCAGCTGAATCTGAGAAGCAGCGCAATGCCAACTGGTGGCGTCCTCAAAAAAAGACTAACTTTTTTGTGATTGCAAACGTGATTATTGTGAAACTCTCTGGATCAAATGGCTTGAAATTGTGATCGAGAGAGCATCAGGGTTATGCATTTGTCGTCCGATTGGAATTGTGTTCGTATTTGTGCGCTGTTCATTCAGAACGGCTGGGCAATGCAGCCGAGGGAGAGACCAAAATTAGGTATTAGAAACTAGTTTTTGGTGGGAGGATAAAAAATAAAACCCCGAACAAGAAGCAGCAAAGAACTCACGCTCACACTGAGCCATGACATAGCATGGTTATGGTTTTCACAAAACTCTGAACAACTCTGCTACCACCACCTCACGACGATCATTTCCGTCTGGGGGCAACCTGGCTGGCGATTCATCAGGATGGAGATTCACCATTGCCCGGCGAAGCTTTGTTTGACTGCCTCTGAGCTTGAACAGAAATTGGCCGCCCCAAACAAAGATGAAGTCGTTATGGTGCTGGTGGTATTCTAGAGGACGCACCGAGGGGTTCGATCTAACATCTCGCAGGAGGCCCAGCTTCCACAGACCACGATACCCTGTGGGTCGACAAAATAGAGCCGTCCATCATCATTCCTCGAGCTCACCTGCCAAGAGGCCGCAGCTTCTTTTGCCTTGATCTCCTCTCGGACTTCCACATGGCATCCTTCTCTGACGCATGGCAATGAGAGAGGCGAGGAGCGAGCCACTCTTTGCATGGCGCCGCACAGTCGCACACATAGCAGTAACACTGCAGTCAATCGAACCCAAGAGCATTCATTAGTCCCCATTATAAATCATTTCTCCATGAATACTCTAGACCCAGTCTCCGTTCTAATTCGAACTCGTGGCAAGCGTGTTTTGGTTCGATTTATTATTAGCACTCTAAATTTCGTGCTGGGCCACATATCAGAGAGCAAAACGCATTACCATTTCACAGTATCTGTCGTGTGGCGTCGAGTGGAACGGGTTGTTGATACAGAGATGTCTTGAATGCGGATAATCTCTGTTCGCCACCTGCATGAACACATCAGGTCAGATTGCAATTGCTAAGGCAAGAACAGCTAACTACTGGGAAACCATTTATCTAATTTGGGATCGATCAACGCAGGGCCGTCTGCTGAAATTTTACGATGATCGAAACCTAAATCGCAGAATCAGTTACAGGGGGTACTGCTACGTGTCAATTAGATTCAAATAGAACCCAGTAATTGGGTAGGCATCTTAAACAGCAGACATTGTTTCGGAGCGAACCTGGCCCTTTTCGCCGATGACAGAGATATCGTCTTGGCAACGAGGAGAGACGGAATCAGATAAAACGGATGGGTTGTTGATGTTCTTCTGATTGGGACTGAACGGATCGAAATCAAGGATGAAGCAGTCGTTCAATTTTTCGAAGTGTTTGATATCGGCGTTTCTCTTGAGGCATAATATTGGCCTAAGTGGGCTCTCATCTTCTTCCCCACAATATGATGATGATGATGATGATGACAATGGCGATATCTCAACCACCAGTCTCACATCATATTCCTGTTTCACATCTCTCCGTTTTCTCTTGCGTTTGCTCGGCATCGCTGATCGCTTACTCTGAGCGTCTGACCGATTTCTTTCACGGCCAGATGAGACGGCAGCCTCGGCTTCAAATAGTTCGAACTGAGAGTGAGAGACCGTTGGCGCTGGAAGAAACCTTTTTTTTTTTGGCTTTTTTTTTTTTGGAGAAATTATATTTTGGGTACTCGATCAGAAATTTTTAAAAATTAAAAACTAAACTTTTAACATTAAAAAAAAAATCACAAACTATGAATAAATAAAAATTATGGGCACTCAGATCTTGTAAGTCCTAAACTACCCTTACACACTCCCCTACCCCCCGTCCTCGCCCCTCACCCATATGCTTTCACCCTTCGCCCATATGGAACTCAATAGAGCTCCACGAAAGATCTCGTCGTGAAGCTCTAGTGAACTCCATAGTGGAGCTTCGTCGAGCTCCACGATCGAGCTCACTGGAACTCGATATGGAGCTTACTAGAGTTCGACGAGCTCCAAGATGGAGCTCATGGAGAGAGGGACAAGGGGTGAGGGCAGAGGAGCAAGGGGTAAGGGCAGAGGGGCGAGGGGCGAGGGCAGAGGGGCGAGGGGCGAGGGCGAGGGGCGAGGGGCGAGGGGCGAGGGGCGAGGGGCGAGGGGCGAGGGGCGAGGGGCGAGGGGCGAGGGGCGAGGGGCGAGGGGCGAGGGGCGAGGGGCGAGGGGCGAGGGGCGAGGGGCGAGGGGCGAGGGGCGAGGGGCGAGGGCAGAGGGGCGAGGGCAGAGGGCAGAGGGGCAGAGGGGCAGAGGGGCGAGGGGCGAGGGGCGAGGGGCGAGGGGCGAGGGCAGAGGGGCAGAGGGGCAGAGGGGCGAGGGGTGAGGAAAGAGGGGCGAGGGCAGAGGGGCGAGGGCAGAGGGGCGAGGGGAGAGGGCGAGGGGCGAGGGGCGAGGGGCGAGGGGCGAGGGGCGAGGGGCGAGGGCGAGGGCAGAGGGGCGAGGGGCGAGGGGCGAGGGGCGAGGGGCGAGGGGCGAGGGGCGAGGGGTGAGGGCAGAGGGGCAGAGGGGCGAGGGGTGAGGAAAGAGGGGCGAGGGGTGAGGGCAGAGGGGCGAGGGGTGAGGGCAGAGGGGCGAGGGGTGAGGGCAGAGGGGCGAGGGGTGAGGGAGAGGAGAGAAAGACAAGCGCGAGGGAAAGGGGCAAGGGCGAGGTGAAGGGGAGAGGGGCAAGGGGCAGGGGAGAGGGGCAAGGGGCAGGGGAGAGGGCAAGGGGCAGGAAAGAGGGGTAAGGGGTAGGGGAGATGATAGTTTAAGACTTACAATTTCAAATACCCTTATTTTTAATTTATTTATGGTTTTGTAATTTTTTTTTAAATATTAAAAGTTTTATTTCTAATTTTTAAAAATTATAAGAAAGTATCCCAAAACATAATTTCCCCTTTTTTTTCGGGGAGAATGAGTTTTGGTGCATGATATGCAACAAAATTTTCATGATAATAAAAAAATCACGCATAATTCTAAAATAATTAAGTTTATAGCATTAATCTTTTTATAATAAAAAAATATATACCATACTCTAAAATAATTAAGTTTTGAAATATTAAAATTTATTAACTCAATTTTTCCCTCTAAAATTTAGAAAAAAAAAAAGAATAAAATTAATCATTTGGTTAAACATTAAAAATCATGAGATTTATATATTCCTATAACAAAGGAACATAGGATTTTAACTCATATCTTCTACTAACCAAAACCAATCAAACCACTAAATCACAAGTATACTACCAAGTATCAAAGAAATTGAAATACTTATATATACATAAAAAATATATGAAAACACATATATAGATATAAAAGCATATATTAATTGACAAACATATATGTAAATATACCTATATGAACATGTGTGTGTGTGTGTGTTTGAGTGAGTGAGTGTGTGTGTGTGTGTGTGTTTGTACATACATACATACATATATATATATATATACACACACACACACATACATATATACATACATATTTATTTATTTATTTTTTATTTTTTTTTATTTATATAAACACACACACACAAACTTATATATATATATATATATATTTACAAATATAAATACAAACATTTATTATATATATATATAATAAATGTGTGTGTGTGTGTGTGTGTATTTATTTGTATATATTTCTTTGTGTGTGCCTATGTGTGTGTTTGTATATATAAACACACACACACACACAGGCACATATATATATATATATATATATATATATATATATATGTTTTTATATGTATATATGTATATATAAGTTTATAAGGTATATATACATATATATATTTGTTGATTTATATATGTTTTTTATATCTATATATATTTATAGATATTTATAAATGTGTTTTCATATATTATTTATTTATATATAAGTATTTCAATTTGCTAATTATTTGATATTATATTTATGAATGAATGGTTTGATATTGCTTAGTTTTGGCAAGTATAAGATGTAAGTTCGAATCTCATGCTATCCTTGTTACATGATTAAATAATTTCATTATTTCTTAAGTTAGTTAACAAAATAATTAATTTTTTTTTCTAAATTTTTGAGTCGCAAAATCATGTTAATGAATTTTAGTGCAAAAAAATTTAATTATTTTAAATCTAAGGTACTTTTTTTTTTATTTATAAAAGGTCTAGGGAAATGAACATAATATTTTATATTCTTGTGATTTTTTTAATTATGAAAAATTTGTTGTACCAAACACAAATATTTTATGTTTGACACACCAAAATATAATTTTCTCATTTTTTCCCAGGCGATACCATTAAACAAAATTTTGATAAAATGCTCGGATGGCTCATTAGGACAATGAAATTCACTTCAATAAACAATCACCAACATTTGTGGCATTGACGTCCCCTAATAATATATTTTATTTTCTAAAGTGAAACGCAGAAAAAAATCTTTTTTAAAAATGCAAAAAAAAAAGAATCAAAATTTAAAATATTTATATTTTGTATTATTAAATGAGGAAACTTGAAAATATCATTATTATATAAAAAATAATTATAATAAAATGTATGAAGTATATAAAGCATACATTTTTCAAAATTTCAAAAGCATATATTCTATGTTTTTTATATATACATTTTTGAAAAACATATACATTATATATGTTTTCAAAAATATACGCACTATTTTTTTTTTGTGTATAAATCTTCAAATATATATATAGTCTAAATAATTTTGATAAGTATTTGCATTTTATGTTTTATAAAAACACATCTTGTATATGTTTTTCGAAAATACATATATTTTAAAAAATATAATAAATATTTCTAAAAAACATATGCGCTAAAATACAAATATAATATATAGTGTATATTCTCATTAGCAATCCTTATTTCTACGTCACATCATTGGTTTCACTCTTTATGTCAACGCTCAAGGTTTGGGGTGCTTACAAAGATCAAAGGCATTATCTTTTACTTCCTTCAAGTGTTCATTCTACAATTGTTGGTGTGCCGGGTCTAACACACAATTTTGCTCAACAAGCTTGTCTGCTGATAGCTCCACCTCCACAATCTACTAAAGAAAAACATGTTCAATCAAACCTATAGCATTTGAATTGTGGAATTGTAGCGTTGATCATAAGGTTTTTTTGCAAACACCACAGTCGCTTCTTAAAGTAATACATTATGCTTACAAAATCATATATGTAATATATACATCTTTGAAAAATGTATATGCCAAAAAATATAATGTATACATTTATGAAAAATTAATATTGTGTGTGTGTGTGTGTGTGCGCGCGCGCGCGTGTGCATATGTGTGTGTGTGTGTTTTGTGGAAGGGTATTTTTGAGTTTTCCCATTTAAGAGCATAATTTTAGAATGAACCCCCTTTGCATAATTTCATTATTATTAATAATTTTCAATTTAATTATAAATATATGTTTTCCAAAGTTTATAATATATCATGAAAAATAGAAGTCAGAATAAAATATTAATAATAAATGTACAAGGACATTTATAATTTTCAATTTAGTTATTATTGAAAGTTTAATAATATAAATAATATGATACGATATGTATGATTAAAATATCATTACTCATATTTTATTTGTGATATTTTATGCATATCATTAACAAGATTATTAATATATGGTTTTGCAATGGAAAAGGGCTCAGTGAAACATCACATTGCCCACATCATAAATCCATTTGGGATTTCTAATTTTTATTCTATAAAAGGAGGTTTCTCATATTTTGAAAAGTTTCCCAATTATAATTCCCTTTTAGTTTGTATTTTTTGTATTGTTTATTTTATTAACGTAAAGTTAAATTTTTTGTTTTTAAATTATTATTGCAAGTTCTATTTTTATAATAGTGAAATCAAAGTCAATGTTTAGGATAGTTACTTTTGTGTTTAATATATGTCTAGGAAAGTTTTGTTAAATGGATGATAAGGGTCTCAATGTCTGTGATTTTTAAAAGGGTATTGCACCCCCTCCACTTACCAAGAAAAATTTTTATAGTTACTAATATTCTTGGTTATAATTCATTGTAAAAGTGAAATAAATTGCAGCAAAATTTAAAGTAGAAAAATTCAATGAGAATACTTTTTTATTATGGAAAATAAAAATTAAGGTAATTTTGAGGAAGAATAATTACTTAGATTTAATTGGACCCATAAGGATTCCTAAAGATATGTAGAATGAGAAAAATGGTAATATGATTGCTGATCTACATTTGCCATTAGTTGATGGAGTATTGTCGAGTGTGACAGAAAAGAATATTGTAAATGAAATTTGAGACACTTTCATAAAATTATACTAGGGGAAGTCACTTCACAATAAGATCTTCTAAAAAAGAAAATTTTACCCTCTTCGAATGATGAAATTTATATAGTAAATAATCTTATAAATACTTTGAATACTCTTTTTTCTCAACTTACTATGTTGGGTCATAAAATAGAAGAAGTTGAACATGCTGAAATTTTACTTCAAAGTCTACCTGATTCATATGATTAACGCATCATTAATCTGACGAAAGGTATTTGTATAGATAGTCTAATCTTCAAAGATATTGCCACTACCATCTTAAAAGAAGAAAGCAAATACAAAAATAAAGGAGATAGATATGTAAATGCACAGCAAGTAAAAGCATTGATGATAATCGAGGGAGATCAAAGAGTGTTGCCCCCAATGAGAGTTAGAATTATGGCAGATCAAATTTAAGAAGCAAGAAAAATATCCGGTACTACAACTATGACGAGAAATAACACCTTAAAAAAGTTTATTGATTTAAGAAAAAAGGTGGGGATGATGAGTTATCAAATGCTTAAGGAAATATTGCAAGCATCAATGATGATGGTGACATTTTATACAGCAAGATGGCAACATCAATTGAAAGTAGAAAGTAGTTTAGTGATCTGTGGTTGCTAGACTCATAAGCTTTGTGACACATGACACACGAGTGATGATAATGCTTTAAAAATTATTGATATCAGTATTATCTAAAAATATATGATAGTATTGTTCATACCATTCAAAAGGTATCACATTTGAATAAAAATCTATTATCTCTGGGACAAATAGATAGTCTTTGGTGTAAGATTTATATTGAGAATGAAATAATAAAGATTGTGAGAGGTACTTTTGCGATCGTGAAGGAAGAAAATATAATGGAAAATGTATTAATGCTTAAAGGAGAAATAGTACATGAAGTGGTTGCATGTTTTGCATCAATTAACAAGAGAGAAAAATCAATGATGATGTGAAATTTCAAACTAGGCCACATGTCAGAACAAGATTTTAAGACTCTCTCTAACAAAAATATACTATCGGGACTCAAATCTGTAGATTTACCTTTTTGTACAAGTAAGCAGAATAGATAAACATTTAGTAGATCTAATGTATGGGAATCACTAGAAATGACCCAATGAAAAAAAAAATATTTTGTATCTTTCCTTATTAATTACTCAATGAGATGTTGGGCATATATAATTAAGAAGATATCTTTCTAATTTTTAAAGACATTAAAGTGTGGGTGGAACTTGAATACAAGAAAAAGATTAAATGTTTATGAATAGATAATGGAAGAGAGCATATAGATGACGAGTTTCTTACTTTTTGTAAATAGGAAGGTATCAAATGACAATTCACAATCACATACATGTCATAATAAAATAGAGTAGCAAGATGGTAAAATAGAACTCTTGTAAAATGAATGAGAGCAATATTGAGGACTACAAGTCTACCTAACTTTTTTTGGGTAGAAGAAGCCACCATTACATGTTATGTTATAAATTAGTCACCATCAACAATGATTAATTTAAAGATGCCAATAGAGAAATAGATTGATAAGCTAGTAGATTATTCTACTTTATATTTTTTTGGATATCCTAGATATGTAATGCACAATACCCAAAAAAGAACAAAGTTGTATTTGAAATCTATAAAGTATATATTTTTAGGGTATGCTGAAGGAGTGAAGAAGTATCACTTGTGGGATCTCACTACTCATAAAGTAATTATCAATAGAGATATTATCTTTATAGAAAATCAACTACAAAGAATTGATGATAATGATAGCACATTGAAAGAAGCTTCAAAAATTGCTATCTTGCAAGTAGAAAATAATGAGAGACAAGATATTCCAATATATATATAGAGAAAGAACCATAGCATGAAGTATAAGATTAAGTCGAGTCTAAGGCACCAAAAGTTAGTCAGCCAACACATTATAGAAGGCCACCAACTTGTTACTTAGAGTATGTTACGGAGAGTAATATTGTATATTATCTTCTAACATATGATGAAAACATTCAATATTTTATGAAACTTTCAAATAGTTCAAATGCATCTCTATGGATGATAGTAATGAAAAGAGAAATTGAAGCTCTACACAAGAACAAGACTTGGAAGATAGTATCATTACCACTAGGAAGAAAACTCATTGGTAACAAATAGGTTTACATGATCAAGTGAGATAACAATAATCAAGTAAAATAATATCTTGGAAGATTGGTGTTGATGGGATATGCTTGAAAAGAATACATTGACTTCAATGAGATCTTTTCCTTAGTGGTTCGTCATACAATATTTAAATTTATAATGACTTTGTGTACAATATATAATTTATATTTGAAGTAGTTAGATGTCAATATTGTATTTCTTCATGGAAAATTTGAAAAAAAAAATTTATATATTCTAGCCAGAATGATTTGCTAAAACTAGAGAGGAAAACTTGGTTTATAAGTTAAATATTTCTTTATATGGTTTTAAACAAGCATAAAGGTCTTGGTATAAAAGATTTGATTCATTCATTGTTAGCCTTGGGTACAATAAACTTAGTTTAGACCATTGTGCAGATTATAAGAGGTTTGAGGATGAAAATGATTTCATCATTTTATTATTATACATGGATGACATATTGATAGAAATCCCCAAAAAATATAGAATCCAAGAATTGAAGGCAAAATTACATAGAGAGTTTGATATGTGAGACTAGCACACAAGATTATAGGGATGTATATTTACCGAAATAGAAATAATATGAAGATTGGGTTTCTAAAGTAAACTACTTTAACAAAATTTTGTGATACTTCAAAATATACGATAGTAAGCCAATTTCTACCCAACTTTCTATTAATTTCAAGTTATCCTCAAGTAAGTATCATAACTTATAAGAAGAGAGAATGAATATATCTCGAATATCATATGCATTAGTAGTGGAAAGTTTAATATTTGTAATGATTTGTATACGAGCAGATATTACACAAGCAGTGGTTGTTGTTAGTCAATTCATAAAAGATCTTAGCAAATAGTATTAGAGTACTATAAAAGGGATTCTTAGATATATCAGAGGAATCTCAAATGTGGTATTATGTTATAGATATTTGAACCTTATTGTCTGAGGCTATGTTGATGCTGACTATGCTGGGGATATTGATAATAGCAAGTTTACCATGAGCTATATTTTTACTCTTGCTAGAGGAGTGGTGAGTTGGGTTTCAAAGTTATAGTCTATTGTGTCTACTTTTATGATAAAAATAAAGTATGTTGCAGCTACACAAGCTAGTAAAGAGGCAATCTAGTTGCAGATGCTAATGGAATAGCTTGCACACAAAAAAAATTACTTTATTTTGTGATTGTTAGAATACTTTACACTTAGCAATAAATCTAGTATTTCACACGAAGATAATATATATTAAAGTATACTATCATCTATACGAGAGAAAGTTGAAGAAGAAAGTGTGGATATGTAAAAGATCCACACTAATGAGAACAAAGTTGATATTTTGACAAAACTAATTAATATTGACAAGTTTGAATAGTGTAGAACTTCATGTGGCTTAGCAAGAATATGAGAAAGAATATACAAGTGAGAAAAGTGATTTTCAAGTAGGAGAATATAATGACAGATGACTTGGTAAAACATCACATTGCCCACATTGGAAATCCATTTGGGATTTCTGATTTTTCTTTTATATTTTGAGGTTCATCCTCCTTTGAAAAGCATCTAAATCCCAACTCTCTTTAATCTTGTATTTTTTTGTAGTCTTTATTTTATTATCTTAAGGTTGAATTTTTAATTTCAAATTATTGTAGTTGGTTCTATTTTTATAACAAGTTTCAAATATAAAATATGATATATATGTATAATTGTCATGTTTATTAATTTTGATGATGTATATGTATAATAGGATAAAATATGTGTGTGTGTGTGTATATATATAATTAAATTTAACCTTAGAGAAAAAAAATCATAATAAAATGATACAATATAGGGTAAACAATGAATAATATTAAAGATATAGCTAATATGCATAATAATTTAAAATTTAGCTAAAAGAACTTATAAATAATATATGAAGTCATCTAGATGTTTATAAAATTCTTCATACTTATAAGTAATCGATATACAAAATAAATAATTTAAAAAAAATTATTTATCGCATTTCAAAATTTTTATTAAAAAACTAAGATAATGAATAATGATCAATTTTTATTAGATATATAACTTTTAAAATTCAAATTGAAATAAACTGATGAATAATTAGGTTTAATCATTTACATGTTTTATATTTTATCAAAGAATATAATCCTTCTTAATATGAACAAAATGCTTGGATGAAAATATTGCACACGTAATGCATACTTAAATATGGATTAAATCAAAAAACTTGAGATAAGAAGAGTAAGAAAAATACTAGAGAGAAATAAAATAGAAAAGAAGCTCAATTTTATGCCTAGGGTTGAAATGATAACTCAAAGATTAAAGAAAATAAAATAGAATTATTATGTAGAACAAGACATATCTTAATTATTTGTTTTAGCATCCCCCCTCATAATGAAGATTGAAGAATTGAGAAACTGTGAGAGCTTTGATCATTTCAATAGCTAGTTGATCTTCACAAGGTGTATATTGAATGAGTAAAGAATTTTGCACTACCTGGGTCATGAATGAAGTGATAGTCAATCTCCATATGCTTGGTTATAGTGTGCAGAATAGGACTGACATCTAAACAGGTCGCACTCACATTGCCATGGAGAAGAAATGAATGCAAAGACAAAGATGTGGTTCACAGATGATGGGCTCAATCTAAGAATTATTTGCAACTTTATTAGCAAGGCTAAGATATACAGATTTAATACTAGATCGAGAGACAGCTTGTGTTTAGAGGAATACTAGAAAGTTAGATTTTAACCAGAAATGCACAATAATTAATGATACTACTCCAGTCATTTGGGCAACTTGCCCAATCAGTATATGCAGAACAAGAAGGAAAAAAAATCTAGCGAACCCTGAAGAAAGATTCCTTAAGAACAAGCAACTTTAATGTAGAATTAGCTCAATAGCTTGACGGTGGGCTATTGTGGGATGGTGCATAAAATGACATACTATCTAATATATGATGGGCCCCACTCAACCTCAATCCCGTAGCGACACCCTTAGAATGCTAACTAGTTGCCTAGCGGCTGACCCCCACCACCGAGCATACTCATACTATTCACTTGCCCAACAAAACACATAGTTTTAAACATGAGTCTGGACTTATTCTCATGCATCATATGTCACGTTCCTCAGGATTTGAACTTGTGACCTCTTGTCTATAGTTCAAATTCTTTGCACCTGAGTACCAGTTAATCAACCTAGGAGACACGACATGGGAGGCATGAGAATAAGTCATGACTCATATATAAAACCATGTGCCTCAAAGGACAAAATGGGCAATATGAGTACGTCCGATGGTGGAGGTCAGGCAACTAATTAACACTCAAAGAGGGATGGCCGGTGACTAAGGTCGAGCGTGGCCCATCATTTGTTACATATTATATTAGTGGAGAAACTAATCTCTACTCTAGTTAAAGTAGAATATTGGGGGTCCTCGGCTACACTTATGTAAGTGGTCGGGTTGGGTAAGCAAGTAGTTCACAATCATATATGAAGAGAGTTTGATTGGAAGGCATGAGAGCAGACATTGGCTAGTAGTCTTGCCTATTTGCATGTCTTTGAGAATTCAAGCCCAAGAAAATAGAAAAATTATCCATGGTCTTTGAGAATGTCATGACTACCAAGGTTAGAAATAAATTGTTGTATAAGAGAAGAGTCACTACCCATGATGATGATGCCATCAACATAAATGAGCATAATAATGTGTACTAGAAGTGGAAAGAATAGCCATCGAGGCGTCATATTCAGAGTTACATCAACAAGAATAAGCTTAATAATAAGTGTAGTATAAATGAAAAGATTGAAAATGTAGGCATCATAATTTTAGGTCATAGAGAACTTCCAGAGAGCATTCAAACCAAGTGTGCAGCAACAAGAACAAATTGCATTATAGTATGCTTCAACACCAAGCTTAGAGTCTCAAAATATTCTAAGCATTCTGTTTGATGACAACATTAAGCTACAAAATGAGCCTTATGTCTCTCAATGGAACCATCTAGCTTGAGTTTAAGTTTCTAAACTCATTTTCAATCAATAACTTTGTGATTAAGAGGGAGAGAAACACTTTGATAGCATTGTTCCATGCAACACACTGAAGGGCATCTTGCACTCGAGCTAGTTCGACGAGGGATGGCGATTGAGAAGACTGACATAGAAAATGATTTTTAAGTGCTTTGTGGCATGAGACTTCATAGGCAGGTTTGTTTGATAAAACTATGATAAGAAGTTTATTTATCAAGAAGAAAGCAGTTTCAAGAGCATAGGGCCATAAACGAAAGGGGGCATGGCATCACAATGAGATAACAAGGTAAGTCCCATTTCCATAATATGTCTATTTTTTATTTCAACTAGTCCTTTTTTTTTTTTTGTGCGTAGGCTCAAGTTACTCTCTGTTTAAATTTTAGAAGGGTAGGGAATGTATCATCCTTAGTTGCTAGGAAAATAAATTTAGGTGAAACATGAATACTTATCTTTGAATTAAAGAAAACATCTGACACCACCAGTCATGACAATGATTGGAGAAGCTTCCCAGAGATCATAGCGAGCCAAATCAATTGGTTTTATTGCTCATAGTTTGGACTTGAAAAAGGCAACCCATGGTGTATTAGAGCATCTCCAACGGACTAGTTATTTATTCACTTATAGCTATTTTAGCTAGCCAAGCCCAAAAAATCCTCTCCAACCCACTCTCTATTTCACTCCCTACTTTCTAGTTTTCTCAAATGTCTCAGCAAATTTAGAATCATTTGAGCTCTTTAAATTTTCTCTCTCCATTTTTTTTTCTCTCTCTCTCTCTCAATGTGTTTTAACTTTTTTAAAATTATTAGAAATTAGGTGTAAAATAGAGTGTATGCTAAAAATAGCTACTATGGTTAAGTATATGTAAGAGCATCTCCAACCACACTCAATAAAATAGATACTTAAAATATATTTAAATATTAAATTTATTATTTTAGCTAATAATTTTTTAGAATACACTCCAACTATACTCTCTATTTTATACCTAGATTCCAATATTTTAAAAAAATCAAACATACATAGAGAGAGAGATAGAGAGAAAAAAAGGGAAAGAAAAAATTTAGAGAGTTCAAATTGATCTCTACATTTGTTGAGCCATTTGATTAAACTATGAAATAGAGAGTGGAACAGAGAGTGGGGTTGGAGAGTATTTTTTGTGTATGGGTAGATAAAATAGCTAAATGTCAAAGTTATTTATACGCTTTTACGTTGATGGCCCAAACAGAGTCCAGTTATTTATAGGCTCATACGTTTCTCCTGCTGCCACCAAGGAATCTGGATGGACTAAACACGGAGAGATCAACAATGGAAGCGCGACCATCGAGCACCAGCTCAGCAACGGCAGCACCAGTGGCGGGGCCGTTCAGAATCCCCCAGCAACTGTGGCCGGTCGCCACATAACACCCCTTCACCCCAGGAACCTCCCCTATTATGGGCGCGCCATCATCAGTACAGGGCAAGAAGCAGGCTTGCTCAGCTTTCACTCTCGCAACTCCTTCCGCCAAATGGCTCGACACGTTCCCAGCTACCCTCTTGAGCATCCCCAGCGATTCTGGATCCCCCACTATCGTTTCTGGATCATCTGGAACCACAGCATCCGCTGACATTCCGCAGACGTAAACCTCCCCTGAAATTTCAACTCTTATCAGTCAATTATAGCAACTACAAACTGTTGCTTCCACCATACCACCATTAAATCACCATTCAACAATAACATTAGAGAAATTCAAATTTCACTGTGAACCAACGAAAGCAAAAAGAAGAAGTTTACGATAATGATACCTGTAGGACGAGGATACACTTCTGGGTCCGTGGGGCTTCCTCCCTGGGAAGAATGGTATCGAAGGAAGAGAGCATGAGGGGTAATGGCACCAGGCTCCTTGGGCTCCAAAACAATGCTATGAGCCTTGAGACCAGACACTCTGAACAGCGAAGACAACAGTGGCAACCTTGAAGACCACGGCCCTAGAGCTAAAACAACGGTCTCAGTCTCAACCACTCCGACTCCTTGTAGCACAACCGACACGACGCGGCCACCGTCCACTTCCACCTTCTCCATTTCTCCGATCACAACCTCCACCCCGTACTTGTCCACCGCCGCCGACAGCAGAGTCCGAGCAAAGAGCTGTGGGTGCACCTGGGCGGTTGTTTCCGTAGTTCCGATCGTTCTGGGATTCCGGAAAGGTCTGTCCACCCAAGAAGGAACTGAAGGGCTGAAAGAATGCGTCATCCCAGCAGAGTGGCGCTGTTCTTCGTTGATGGAGAGGCTTATGGTGTCGAGAGGTCTATAGCCGTAGGATCTAGGACCATCGAATTCCTGAGCGAGTGAGCGATGGAGATTGAAGCTGGCCTTCGCGAGCTTCGACACGGGCCCGCCGTCGCACCAGTCGGAGGCGAGGAAACCGCCGGCTTTGCCCGAGGCGGCGCACGCCACCGAGGATTTCTCAATAAGAGTCACGGAGGCGCCCTTTTTAGCTAGGAAATAAGCCGTGCAAACTCCGATCACGCCGCCGCCACAAATCACCACTCGCTTTGGCAGCCGCTCCTCCATGGTCGATGACGCTGGTGATCATGCATTCGCTATCCGTCATCGAACCGAAGCCGGGCGGCCCTAGAAAATTGGTCTTTAAAACGGCTTTTTGTTTTTGGTGATTTTTGTTATATTTTTGTATCAAACTTTGCATTAAAATTTATTAACCCAATTCTACCCTCTCAAATTTTGGCAAAAAAAAAAAAAAAAAATTATTTTAATTTCTTGAAAAACTATCTTTGTAAACCATAAAGTCTAAAAATAATATAAAAATAAAGTTGGTTATTACATTTATTGAGTCCATACGTAATAACTCAATAGTTACGGTAAAAAAAATACTTGACTTTGGATATTAATTCTAGTGAATGCCAAGCTCGTCATTAATCTCACACTAGCCATATATTTTCATGCATACTTCGCCGAGACCACCAAGGTGTGATTCCATTTATATTTTTTATGCAAAAAATCAAATAAAACAAGAATACATAATAATGCATTTTTAAAGAGTATTTCATTTTAAACCAAATTAAAAAACAAGTAAATGCATGAAAATTGTACTTCGAACTCTACTCAGTAAAGTTATTTCATATTTGGGGGCACTTTGCTCCACTTTATATCCTCCACGACTAGTTTTTCCTTAAATATATTTTCAATTGTATGAGAAACATAAGGAATAAAGATGTAGGTAATTCAACATCAGCATGTATATTTACATTTACATAAAATATAGTTATTTTTCTACTACTAAGTATTTAATTCATTTTTATTTCTTATCCAAAATTTCGCAAGGGAAATTTTTTTTTTTAAAATTTTAAATGATAATGTTCTATAAGTAGCAAAATCATTATTTGTTATTAATTAAAATTACCAAATTTTAACAATAATAATTTACACATAATTCCATTGACACTTGTTATTTAAATATTTTACAAATAAAAATAATAAAAAATTATAATGCATGCATGTAGTAAATTTTAGAAAGTTATGTAATATTTATTGCTGATAATGAGCCGAATAAAGATTTTCTCATTAACTTGGCATACAAACTATGCATTGTGAATATTCAATCATTGTCGATGCTTCAGAACCAATACATGGGCCTCCTAAGATAGGTGGGATAGAGCTAACAATATCTTCCGGTGTAAAATAAGATGCATACAAAATATCAGTGGCAGTCAATCAGTGTGTGTCATGATGAGATGATGCCAATGTATCATTTCTAAGTGTAGGAAAATATGGAGAGACACTTGTAGTGCTATCATCATTGAATAAATATAGATCTCATCCTCCACAAACTATTAGTTGATTTCTTCTACCCCTCCCCACATGTTGCGACCTTCGGCTACTTGAATGATTACCTCTCATACATATATAAAGTTATATAAATATCAAAAAATAAAAAGATAATAAAAATTTGTCATGAAAATTTCATAATAAAAAACATAATAAGACAAAATAACACGAAAGTCCATAAATGTCTCATCATCCTTGTAAATTTTTAACAAATTATCTTCATCTAATTCTCCAATTAATTCCTCCTCATTATTTTCTTCAATATTATCATCATCAATATCCAAATAGTTTCTATCTTCACCAAGTAATATTTGAAACTCATCATCTGCCCTAGGAATGATTGGATGAAGTTTTATATTATTTTCTTGAGTGAAAATAACATCATTTTCAATAACTTTCATAGCTGATCTAGGTTTTATTTTATATACATGGTGTAGCACACTTGTTCACCTTGCACTACAAGAATATATAACTCATGCTTATAATAATATTTCTTATGATACGCATCTACAATGTTGTTTTGATGCTGAATTCTAGTACCCAGATTTAGAATATGATCGAACCATCCACGCTTAAACATAATTGTCCTATTAATTGATAAAGTTTGATACTCCATGTGTAAAATTTTAATTAGTCAATCATGAAAAGTAATAGTAGATGTAGTAGAGTTAGACCATTTGATGCATACATTACTATTCATTGTAGTTTTATTTGAATCATGTTTTAAAGTGTAAAATTTGTATCCATTTATATAATTTATGGGATACATCTGTAGAATTTATAATAGCTTTTTTGCAAGATCATTTAACTTTCTATTACATATTTTTGATGATAGAAATTTTACCTACAAAATGATAAAAGATCATATTTATATAATGTTGCATGTTTCTTTTTAGAATCAAGAATAATAAGTTATATACTGACAATTTTTAAACCAAATTATGAAATCTTTTTCAAGCTTTTCATTAATAGAAACATCATTAATATGCGATTCTCTTTATCTTAATTACTTAGCATAAATTCTTCAAAAATATTATTGAAAATATTTTGAATTATTAAAAAAGTATATCATATACCATGACAAAGAAAAAAGAATCTAGATTGATAATAAATTTTACTCAATATAAGGTATAACTTTCTTGTAGTTCAACAAGATGTATGTGTGTGCAGCATAATACTCCTGGTCATCCAAAAAATATATTAATTTTGTTCTACCATATGATCGACCCACATGTGTGAAAATGAAAAGCATATCATTTTCTTCTGATTTATCTTTCGTAGCATAATCATTATTTGGTGAAATTTTAATATATGGATTATACAATTATGGCAGAAAGTAGTGTGCACAAAATATCAAATCCTCTTCAACTAAGTAAGCATTGCAAATCGATCCTTTCACTTTGGCTTTATTTCGAACATTATTTTTCAATTTTCTAAAATATCGGAAAAATATCTTTAATAAAAAAAGATATTCATCAGATACATTTATATTTTTATATTAACAAATAAAATTTATTTTACATCTCAAATGGATACATCCATCTATATTGCATAGGGTCATCCTTGATTTACAAGGCAAGTGGACTAAAAAATATTCTATAGTGTCGAAAAAGCTAGAAGGAAAATTATTCTCAAGTATACATCTAATTATGAAAATATTATCTTGTAATTACTCCTTTTTTTTGTTATGACATTACAAGTGAGATTTTTAAAAAAATACTTATGTCAGTCAATGCTTCCTTTGTTAGCCTTTGCATAAACACATAAGCAGTCATGACTTTTCATCCCAAATAACTTATGCTTCTTTATATCAATATATTTTTTCATATTAGATGCATATTTATCAAAGAACCTGAGCTCCATCATCCACTTGCACAAAACTTCATATGCATCATTGTCAAGACTATAACAAACATTAAAAAATTCATCATTTGATTCATTCATATGTAACTTTGGATGTGAACAGAACTTTTTTAAATCCTATCTTGATTTAGTATTATCTTTTGTTTTTCCTTCTACATTCATGATAGAATTAAAAATATTATGAAAAAGTTTTTCTCAATGTAATTCACATTAAGTTGTGACTAATTAGGTTAGTTTTCCAATAGGCAAATCCCAAAATATACTTTGTTTCTTCCAACCATGGGATGAACTATCGAATATGAGTTAGTTGTTTCGATACTTAGATATCAATTATTACACATTCATATACATAAAAAATAATAAGAATCTTGATATTTTATAATGGTATAAATTATATGAGTCGACCTATCTCATGTTACCTAAAATGACATAGAATCTACTAACTCCTCATGTGCCAAGCATAGTATCGAAGTCTACTTCTTCTATTATAGTCAATGTGATTTCGGATAGAAAATCAAGATTATGGCTTGATATAGTTAAGACACTAACATGCATAAGGGATTGTGTGAATTTAAGGTTGAGCATTATCGATCATGATGGAATAAGAGTAAATGAATTACTGATAGATGATAACTCGTGTGATTTTGAGAAGATTGAGCCCACCACTAGTAATATCATCAGACGCTTATATGATGGCGATGAAGATGATGATTAGTTGCATATTTTTACATGTTGCCATTGAAATTAAGGTAGTTGATCTTTCTGCTTGCATTATTTTTATTATGATTTATGATTGAGATTAATGATGTTTATGTTATATTATTATGATTTATGAGGTATGATATTGTGCTACTTTATTTATTTTTGTATTGGATAAAGAATTAAGAATTGATATGTTTTTTTGATATTTTTTGTAATTTATGTCATTATGTAAAATAAATAAATAATATAATATAATATCGCACTCAAACTCATAAATGTTAACTTAAAATATAAAATTTGTAAAAAAAATTATAAAATAATTTATCAACATTCCACTTCCACAATTCCGAGACTGAGATGATAAGTCGAGTCATGAGGGTGACTCTACGAATCGATCTTGAACTCAAACTCGAAGTCCTAGGACCTAGGCAGTTAGCTATGCTAGGGCTAGGCTAAGTTGGAAAACCATGCCCGAACCAACCCAATTCGGCATGGCCCGACATGACTTGACATGGCATGACCTATCACGAATCCAAACAGACTCAAGCCGATGGGCTATGCCGAGCCAGCCATATTATAGCCATGCCGTTCTAGGCAAGGCACTGCTCCTGTACCTTTCCATGCTTGGAAAGGCATGGTAGCTCGATTGGGCCACCAAAATCTAGGTCATGCCATAGGCAAACTAAATTTTTTAAGGGAGGCACTCGGATTATCAATTCCAACACCTAAAAATGTTAAGCCTTTTAGAAATATATGGATCTTTGTATGAAAATGAAATGAATATAATAAAATCATACGATAAAAAGCCCACCTTATTGCACAAGATTTTTCACAAAGACCTATTATTAACTATAATAAGACATATTCGCCAATAATGGATGCTCTCATAGCAATTTAACTATAAGAAGACATATTAACTATAAGAAGAGATATTTAGATATTTAATACATATGGCAGTCTTGGAAAAATTTTATATACATTTGATGGATGTTCTCATAGCTTATTTGTATGGATTCATAGATAGTGACATATGCATGAGAATCCCTGAAGGATTTATATTGCCTAAAGTAAATTTTTAGAATCGCATAGTATGTATTCAAAAAAGTTACAATGATCCTTATATCGACTCAAACAATCTGATCGAATATGGTATAATCATTTAAATACATACTTATTGAGAGAAAGATATGTAAATAATTCAACCCACCCATGTGTATTTATTAAGAAAAGAGAAATCAGTTTAATAATTATCGTAGTATATGTGGATGATTTGAATCTAATAGAGACCCTTGAAGGGCTCCTAGAAATTTCTTATAATTTAAAGAAAGAGTTTAAGGTGAAATATTTTTAAAATTACATTTTTGTTCATCAATTAGCATACACTAAAAAAATCCTGAAGCACTTTTACATGGACAAAGATCATCCCCTCAACTCCCTTATGACTATAAGATCACTTGAAATGAATAAAAATCCATTTTGTCCTAAAGAAAAGAATGAGAAACTCCTTGGTCCATAAGTTCCTTGCAAATTATACAAGGCCAGAAATAACCTTTTCAGTGAGCTTACTTGCATGATATAGCTAATTGGAATGAAATAAAACATTTGTTGAGATACCTTCATGGGACATGTGACATGTGACATGTGACATGGGGCTCTTTCATTCTAACGTATAAAAACCATAGTTACTTGGTTACATATGCTAATGTCAGATACCTTTTGGATCCCCATAAGGCTCAATCACAAATAGGATATGTGTTTAATTGTGGTAATAATGTTGTCTCATAGAGATCTTTTATGGAAACCATTGTAGCAACCTCCTCCAATTATTTAGTGCTATCAGCAATACATGAGGCCAGCAGAAAGTGCATGTGGTTAGGATTCATACTTCAATAACATATTCATGACTCTAGTGATTTTCCTTTTATTTCAAACACCACAACAATATTATATCAAGATAATGCTACTTGTATTGCATAACTCAAAGGTGGATACATTAAAGGAGACCAAACTAAGCATATTTTTCTAAAGTTCTTCATATGCATGAGCCTCAAAACAATGGTGAAATTGATATACAACAAATTAGTTCTAATGAAAATCCTAAATATTTATTTAGTAAGAAATTATTTATTGCAACTTTCTATAAATTTATATGCCAAATTGGAATGAGGAGGCTTTAAGATTTTCAAATTAAGTTATTATGACATTGGGAGGAATCTTAAATACTCAAGATATACTATAACTTTCTCTCTCTCTCTCTCTGTTATTCTCTCCCTCTTCTTTATTCTTTCTCTCTCTTCCTTTATCTCTCTCTCCCTCCCTTTATCTCTCTCTCTCCCTCCCTTTATCTCTCTCTCCCCCTTTATCTCTCTCTCTCTCTCTTTCTCTCCCTTTATCTCTTTCTCTCTCTCTTTCCCTCCCTTTATCTCTCTATCTTTCTCTTTATCTCTCTCTCTCTCTCTCTTTCCATTTATCTCTCTCACCCCTCTCTCCCTTTATCAATCTCTCTCTCTCGACCACCCTCTCTTACACACTCTCTCCCTTGTTGAATAAATTATATCCAAAAAAGAAATTGAGAGAGAGAGAGATATGAAGAGAGATAGAGAGGAAGAGAGAGGGGGAGGGAAAGAAAGAGGGAGGGAGAGAGAGAGTGCGAGCGCATGAGAGAGATAGAGAAGGGAGGAGGGGTAGAAAGCAAGGGCAAGAAAGAGATAGGGAGGGATGGAGGGAAAGAGGGAGAGGAGGGAGGGAAAGAGGGAAAGAGGAAGAGAGAGAGACAGAGAGAGTAAGGGAGGGGGAAGAGGGAGAGGGAGGCAAAAAAGGGAAGGAGAGGGAGGAGGAGGAATGGGGGAGAGGATAGCATGAGAAGGGAGGGAGGGCGGGGGAAGGGGAGAGGGAGGGAAGTGAGTAGGGGAGAGAGAGCGAAAGAGGGAGATAGAGAGAGAGAGAGAGAGAGAGAGAGGGAGGGGGAGGGAGAGGAAGAGAGAGGGGGAGAGAGGGGGGGAGGGGGAGAGGGAGGGAGGAAGAGAGTGAGAGAGAGAGAGAGAGGTCATATAGAGAGAGACAGGGTGAGAAAGAAATTTACAAGAGGAAGACAGAGAGAGAGAGAGGAATAGAAAATGTTAGAGAGAGAGAGAGGTAAAACAATGCCTAGCCATCCAAATTATTCTAAGAGAACAAATAATTGTAAAAAATAAATATCCTAGGACAATATATATGCTGGTCAATTCAGAAATTTTATATACTTGAGCAAATCAGAACCTTGCCATCAGCACGATGGATAAAAGGAATAGAATACACAATGCTATGCCCACCACTATTTTTCTTTTTTGGACGATGTTCAGCATGATGAATACACTCTGAAACTCCAAATATAGCAATTTTACATCCTTGGAAGCTCGCCCCCTTGGATCATTCATATTCATCCCGTTTCCACCACACAATTAAAAAAAAAAAAAAGGAATAGAACCTGATGCAAATAAAAAGCTCATAGCATCTACGAGCAGGGAGCTCCAGCTCTAAATCCAATCTCGCCTCCGTGAGCAAATTACTAGGCTTCGTTTATGCAGAGCAGCCCATCTAACAGATCATGGTAGTTCTTCTTCCCCAGCAAACAATCAGCTTTCATCACCTCCTCTAGCAGGCTGAGAGCCCGGTCACTTCTTCCTTCCCCGCACAATCCTCCCAACAGAGTCCTGTACGTTAAAATGTCAGCCACCATTGAATTCTGGAACATGTCGAACATGACGTCTATTGCTTCGTCGAGCCTCCTCCCAGTGGCAAGGCCGCAGATCAAAATCAAGTAAGTGTTCCTCTTGGGTATCAATCCTCTTCCTCTCATTTCCCTGTAAAACGATAGACCCCGCTGGACAGCTCCTGCCTCGCATAACCCCTTCACTATGTAACAATACGTGAACAAATTTGGTTCTAATCCATACAATCCCATCTCTCGAGAGATCCTGATCGCCTCGTCGACCTGCAAGGTCACTGCGTAGGCTTTGACTATCAGATTCAGGACGACGATGTCGGGCATCACTCCACAAGTCTTCATCTGCCTCATCAGGGACTTCACGGCGTGCAAATATGCACGACAAGTATGCGCCTTGTGAAATCTCCTGAGCAAGGTTTTCAGCAGAATTGAATACGTTTCCAGCGTCGGCCTGCAATCATTAGATGCCACCATTTTTTTGTACACGTCAAATGCGCGATTAAACAGCGACCTACGGCCGCAACAGAAATGAATAATGTAGTTGTAGAGAGGAGCATCCATGCCGCACGCACCAGATGTCACCTCCTCGATTAGGGATTCGGCTTGGCGATATCTCCGGGATTGAACTAGGGTTTTGATGACGGTGAGGTAGGTTGCATGTGTGTGCCTGTAGCCGCGTTGCCGGGCAGTCCAGCGAAAGATATCGACGGCAAGGTTCGGGTCTGTTTGAGCTGCCAGTGCGGCGTCGACATCAGCATGAGTGAAGCCCGGTTTTAGCTTGCATATCCATGTCTCTAGGTGATTTTGAAATGGGGTTCCAGATCGTGGCCTACGGACCGAGTGAACAGGGTGGTTGGGGATATGGGAACGACAGGAGGAGATATGTCGATTTTCCACGGGTGGGTTGATGAAGCGCAGAAGTTTTGCGTTTGCGAAAGTGACAAAACGAGTGGAACTCATGTCGGGTTGACAGAAACTGCTAGTCGTCGACGGTAGTCGGAGCTAATCCCCCAATCTCCTGCCCCGCGTGGAACACGCATGAACCAACCCCCACGAACGAACCGGCAGTGACACCAGGCCAGACCAAGCCGAAAGCGAACCGAGTTGAGCCTATGCGATTTCATAAGTAAACAAAAGATTCAGATTCTTAATTGGATATAAAGTATCTTGTTTCTTAGATCATCTCTGACCACACTCAACAAAATATATACTCAAAATATATTTAAATATTAAATTAATTATTTTAGCTATTAATTTTTCAGAATACACTCTAACCACACTTTCTATTTTACGCCTAACTTCTAGTATTTTTTTTTAAAAATCAAACATGTATATAGAGATAGAGAAAATTTAGGGAGCTCAAATTGACTCTCCACATTTGTTGAGCCATTTAAGTAAACTAAGAAATAGAGAATGAATTGGAGAATAATTTTTTGTGTTTGGCTAGCTAAAATAGCTAAAAGTAAAAAATAGAGAGTGGGTCAGAGATGCTCTCCACACTCTCTATTTCACTTTTAGCTATTTTAGCTGGTTAAACACAAAAAATTCATCTCTAATATACTTTCTTTTTCACTCTCTATTTTCTAATTTACTCAAATTACTCAACAAGTGTATAGAGCCAATTAAGCTCTCTGTACCTTTTTTTTTTTATCTCTATCTCTCTCTATATGCATGTTTTACTTTTTAAAAAATATTCGAAGTTAGGTATAAAATAGAGAGTATGGTTGGAGTGTATTCTGAAAAATTGCTAGCTAAAATAATGAATTTAATATTTTAATATATTTTGAGTAGCTATTTTGTTGTGTGTGATTGGAGATGCTCTTATTGTGATATTTTTAGTGATTCTATAACAAGTCTAAAATAGATTTACTCATGACAAATAAAATAATGCTCACAAAAAAGTAGATCTCTTGATTTGAACCAGGGAAGTAGTTTTCTACTAGAGAAAATCTTTAAACCTTATATTGACATGTGACCTAGTTTGAGATGCTAAATCATCATTTGTTAATCTTTCTAGCATAAATAGATTTGTCATAATCTTTTCTACCTTCATAATCATAAATATGTCTCTCACAATCTTTATCGTCTCATTTTTAACATGAGTCTTATACCTAATAGAATCTATTTGTTTTGGAGACAATAAATTTTCTTTAAGTCCTTCGTATGTCGTATGTCTAGAATAGTGCGAGCTATATTATCAAATATCTTTATTTTGATAATACCAACACAGAGAATTATCACAGTGATTATGCTCACGTATACAAAATCTTCTGAGATTGGTTTATATTTTTGGAAACTCTATTTCAGAGATATTAAGTGTCGTGATGCTCATTAGCCCAGTAACCAGAATTTAGTAAATTGCTTTTTACTTTTCAACTATTCTTGTGATCTTTTTTATATAGAATATTATCGTCATCATTGATACTTACTAGATTCCTCTGAGTATTTGGTGACTCGATATCTTTGTTGAGATGAGTCACCAAATACTCAAAAATCTAGTGATTTTTTTTTTCCAATTACATCTGACTAATTATTATTCCTCAAAATTATCTTGATTTTCATATTCTATAATATAAAATTACTTCCATTAAATTTGTTTACTTTCAATTTTGATGTTATTTATTTTATTTTTAATAGTGAAACATACATAAGAGAATAGTAGTAGTTATTTGTGTTAACATACTAAAAAAATTCTGGGTACGTGGAGTGCTCGCAATGTCATATTAAAAATCATATGCATTGAGGCTTTTATCACCCTTTTGATAAAACTTTATTAAACATGTATTAACCATAAAAATTATTATCCTAAACCACACCTTTGATACTAATGTTATAACAATAAAATCTATAATAATAATTTGAAATAAAAAAGTCGACCTTAATACTTTAGAATAAACTAATTGATAAATAAAATATAAACAAAAAAATTTTGAGATTGAGAAGAATTACAAATGAGGAGAAATTATCATTTTATAAAAGAATAACTAGAAATCCCAAAGAGTTTTCGGATGTGGGCAATGTGAAGTTCACCTCCTCACATAAATACCCAATTTTGACATTATATAATATATATATATATATATATCAACTATATTATAATATCTACAATAATATATTTTTTACTTTTTATTGTTTAAAACATTATATATATATATATATATAATGATATTTATGTAGGTATATTTTTTACTTTTTAAAGTTAAACAGTATATATATATATATATATATAGTGTATGTATTTTTTCGTGGATACTATTTTCAAATAACTTGCATTTACACGAAGGATGTTCGTATGAATGGACTTCCAAAAGGAGAATTGTTGGGATCATATCAATCTCTTATTTATGGGATAATTATGTCAGGTGTGCTATTTTAAAAATATATACAAAAAAAAAACCTCAATTTTTGATATTTAGATAAAAAGTACACCAACATATATATATATATATATATATATATATATATGTTTTCATGCATTCTAAATTTAAAACCTAATTTTACTCACAACGATACATTTAAATAAACAAAAATCTTTTTTTTTTGGAAATGTTTGAACTCAGAAACTAATTTTCCAAATAAAAAATTTGTATGTGTGTGTCTGTGCGTATGTTTGTGCGCATATGCCTGTGTGTGTCTATGTGCCTGCGTGTGCGTCTATGTGCCTGCGTGTGCGTGCCTGCATGCTTGTGTGTGTGTGTGTGCATGTGTATGTGTGTGTGCATGTGTGTGTGTGTGTGCATATGTGTGTGTTTGTGCCTGAGTGCCTGTGTATGTGTCTGTGTGCTTGTGTGTGTGTGTGTGTGTGTGTATTTGCGTCTATCTATTTCTGTGCGTATTTATAAATAAAAACCTATATACAAACCAATATATATATATATAGAGTATGTAAGTTATCAAATATATTTATTTACATAGTTTAATATATATACATATAAACCTGTGTGTGTGTGTGTGCACGTAATTTTATACATACATACATACATACATACATATATATATATCCTTGTTCAAAATAATGAAAAAATTTCAATTTTTTTTCAAAAACCACAATTTTGCAAAAAAAATATTTTTTTTTTATTTTTAAATGCTGGCCTGTTAAACAAAACCAAAATGGGATTGCAAATTTATAATGCACCAAAGCAAAAATATTTTATATTTTGCAGGTTCAGGGGCTCCTCCGAAGGACAAAGCGCCAGCAGAGAAGTCAAAGTTGGTGGCGATCTCTCCATTCGTAGGCTCAAGGACTCCTCCAAAGAAGGAATTGATATGTGAAAATTATTGAATAACACTCAGAATAGTGTTCGTTGCAGCAGAGTAGAACAGCAGGCCACTTAAATCAGTAAAAGTAGCCACATCGTTAGACGGCACAAAGCAAAATTATTTTAAATCCATCCTGTCGCAGTTTTTTTTGTTCTTCTTTTAAGCCCCAGATACAATGGACCCAGCATTCTTCTGTGTCCAGCAAGCCGTGCCGATAGAAAAACGCTACCGAACCGGGTGCTCACCTGACATACTTGGAAAACCATCCCAGCATGTCCTGATGAGCCTCCTCAGCAAGCCTCACGGCCCCTGCATCTTCAGCATTGTACCTCACCGTCCACCCGTGGGCAGCACCTGGGAATATCTTCACAAAGCCATCAACCTGCAGAGAACTCAATCATTTCAGCTTTTGGTTGAAGCAGAAGCTCATTCGAACGCACCCACCAAGGTGAGATGATTCAGGAACAGAAGAAAAACACAGCCAGAACCATCACGTGTGCTTTTAAGGAGCGTTCTTTTGACGTTCAGGTTTCGTGCGCTTGACTTATCAAATTACAAGTATGGGTGTAACCGAGCCGAGCCGAGCCGAGTCGAGCCGAGCCGAGTATTAGGCAGGCTCGGCTCGGCTCGATTTTAAAGGAGTGGGCTCGAGCTTGTTCACAGGCCTGTTTACGAGCTGACGAGCCGTGTTTGAAGGTGCTCGGGCTCGGCTTGTTTAACTTACAAGCATGTTCACGAGCTTGATTCACGAGCCTGGTTAATGAGCTTGCTCACAAGCCTATTCACGAGCCTGTTCACGAGCCTATTTATGAGCTGACGAGCTAAGTTTGAGGATGCCGGGGCTCAGATCATTTAACTTACGAGCCTCAAAATGATGTTCGGGCTCGGCTCATTTAACCTAATAAACGAGTTCGAGCGAGCTTCTAATGAGCCGAACGCCGAGCAGCTCGCGAGCAGCTCGGCTCGGTTACAACCCTAATTACAAGCACAAGTAAAATACAGCAAGTAGATTTGCTAGCAGTTTTCCCACCCCCTCTCTGGCAGTTAAAATCTCTTCAAACTGTCTCACGAGCTGCGGTGGAGATATCTGATCGATCTCAGCGCCCAGGACAGCGGTGGGAACTCTGACCCCTGAAGATTGCGAAGCTTATTACAGTGCTTGGCTAGCAGATTAAAAGTAAAACGAAAAAAAAAAAGAAAAAAAAAAGAAAAAAAAAAGAAAAGCAGAACACATTATTGGGGCGCTCAGAAGTGTGGGGCCGTACCCTTGATATCATCCAAAGAGACGAACGAGGGATGCAACAGCACTGCAGCTTCGACAGAATCAGACTTTGCAAGTTCCACGACCACCTTGGCTGTGAAGATTTAAGGAATTTAGCCATTCGTGAAAAAAAACATATAAAGCAAGAGAAGAATCTCACCGCCCCAGCAAAGGCCTGCGGCTCCAATTGCCGATGCACCGTTACTCTTAAGAGCCTCAACGACTGGCTTCATGTCTTCAAAACCTTTATCCTATAAGAAAAACTAGCCGGGTTTCAGGCATTGTTAGCATATCATAACGTGCGTGCGTGCTTGCGTGCGTGCGTGTGTGTGTGGTACTAAGATGAGAAACTAACCGCGCTGTGGTCCTTTAACCAGACAGGCAGAGGCCTCTCAGCCTTATCAGGCACATATGGATCTCCGCAGAAGAAGTCTGGAGCCACCACAAAGAATCCAGCAGCGGCAACTTTGTCTGCCAGCTTCCTTTACGGAGCAGTACAGAGCTGCCAATATTAGTCTCCAGACAGGTGTATATAGAACAGAGTCGTGCTGAAGTGTGAAGCTAGCCTTCACCATTTTTGGTGGTTTCTGTGGTGCTTGGCTCGAGAACATGGTCCATAAAAAGTAACTCACGGTGGTTTCTGTGCGTGTTTGGCTAGCCTCGACCATTCCTGGTTAGGCAAATTCAATCTCTTTTATGGACCATTCCTGGTCCATAAAAGATGGCGACGAAGCCATAGCCACCACAGGAGACCACCCACCTTTTATGTTGTTTAATATAAGACACTAGAGCAGTCTGTGCTGCAGACTAAGCAGGAAAAAAAAAACAAGACAAAAAAGCATCGATTTTTTTTTATTATTACTATTTTTTTTTTTTTAACAAAAACACATCGATTAATTGCATAAAAATAGGCACTTGCCATACCGGAAGTTTGGAGCTTCGTACCCTGCAGAATTAAACCATGAGTTAAATTAGAGACGATTTAACAAAAACCACGGGGCATGAATGTCAAACAGCAGCCCACATACACCCACTTATAAAACTAAAAAATCAGAGACGATTTAACCCACTCAGGGGGAGCTCAGCTGGCTAAGGCTCTTGGCAGAGGTCACGAGTTCAAGTCATTCCGGTGGGGGAGGCGCTGGGGATATTTTTTACTTACTCGGTTCTCCGCGCGGGGGGGCGAGGGGATGTGGGAGCCCACGTAAGTGGGCCCCGAAGCCCTTGGTTCTCAAAAAAAAAAAAATAAAAAAAAATCAGAGAATTATATGGAAAATAAAACTTGAAAAAAACCCATCTCCGAGAACTGCAATATTAACCACGAACATACTAAGACCCAAAATTTGAGAAGGAAAGAAAAACAAAATTTATCTCTTTAAGTAACTAATATCATTAATACTCCTACAAGTATGTATATCTTTATAAAATAGACTACATCGAATCTTCAACACCTTGGTATTATTTTAATTATGTTAAAATATATCCAAACTATTGAAGTTCAAATATTTTTAAATTTTACATTGTTTTACAATATATATACTACACTAAATCTTCAACACCCTGAGTATTTTTGTTTTTAATTATATTAAAATATATCAAAACTACTAAAATTCATCTATTTTTTAATTTTTTTTAAGCACACAAGCAAAAATCATAAGTAAAAACTTAAATTTTAGCCACAAATATTTCGATCGAGTTGTCATTATTATTTATGTTTTAGTCTAATTCATTTTTATTAAAATTGCTATTTATTATTTTTTAATGTAATATATTATACTAGAAATAAGAGAAAGATAGAAGTATTTTTTAAATCATTATAATTTTTAAAAATTTTATTTATTAATCTAATAATGATAAAATAAACAAATTAATTCTAACATAATCATAATTTATAACTCAACTTCATGCGTACAATAAATACTTTAGATGCTCCGCTTCATTTACTCATTCCTAATAATTGTTGTTCATCACTAAACTAATATTGACGCTCCATAATATTAAAATTATAAATTATTAAAAAATTAAACATAAAAGAGACACACAACACAGTCAATTTTAGAGTGAAGAAGTAAGATTAGAGAAATGTACAGATTAACTATCAAAAATAAAATATATATAATATTTTATTTATTGATAAAAAATTATTAAAAAGTATTTTTTATATATTATATAGGATAGAAATTCAACATCATAGCAACAAGTATTATCTTATGAGGACACTCGAATGAGCAAAAAAATAAACAACCATCTTAACAAATGACTAATTTTTTAAAAATTCAACCGTGCCTTTGGGGCAATAAGCCACAGAAATAGGAATGAAGTGGATTAACCAAACATAATACAAAGAGCGTGAAAGTGTTGATAAGTACAAGGCTCATTTGGTTGCTAGAGAGTACTATCAAAAGTATGAAGTGGACTATACAAAAAATTTTGCATTGGTGATAAGGAATGATACAATATGGATGGACATGAGGCCCGTGCAAACCTGGCCCAGCACAACTTTACTATGGTCCAAGCATGGCTTTGGCCTGCATGTATTGTGCCAGGTTTAGCATAGTTGAATCAGATCGCACCTTGTTTCTTGCCCAGATCGCTTGACTAACTGAACATCTCTAAGCTCGTGGAACTTGTTTTAATCCATATAAGACTTTTGTGTAACTGAACATCTCAATTCTTTTTTACTCGTTCCTTCTTTATCATCATCACCCATTTTAAATATATTATTATTTATTTTTTTTAACTCACATTCTAATCTTATTATTTTTCTTCTTCAAATATTATATCCCTACTCACAATTCTCTTAGAAACATAATCAAATAGCCTGTAATATTTTTATTAACCTACAATAGCACACAAATAATGCTTCTATTATTTTGTTAAATCCTCCTTTATTCTATAATATGAATATGTGTTATGCGACCAAAAACCTAAAAATTACCTGTTGAGGGTTTCATTCCATTCTAAGTTTCCTCAAGTGAAACCATCTCAACTACCAATGAAAGACACGTGTTTAAGACATAAATAGTTTAGTTCATTTCGTCAATCCAAAAAGTATTGGGGATGTTCTTGTCATATAACATAGAATGAATTATGTTCATCACAGTTTTATTTTTCCTTTCAGTTATACTATTCTGTTATAGAAATTAAGCGATAGTCAATTACCTCTTGATTCCACTTTATTTGTAAAAATTATTGAATTTACTTGATTTAACTTCTCCTCCTCTATCAGTATGAATACACTTCATAAATAATCTAGTTTTTCTTTCAACCATAGCTTATAAATGCTTAAGAGTCTAACGTCTCTGACTTTTCTACTATAATCATCAATAAATATCAAAATGTAACTCTTATTGTTGTTAGATGTAAAGGTGATTGGACCAGAAACATCTACAGAAGTAAGTTCTAGTTTCAAAGTTGCTCTTCAAATACTTTTCTTTGGAATGAGGTCATGGTGTTGCTTCCTATTAATACAATCAATGCAAGTTAGATGTAAAATTGATTGGACCACATACATCTGCATGAATAAGTACTAATTTCAAAGTTTCTCCCATTAACACAATCAGCGCATATCACACTTGAGGCAGAGGGTTAAAAAATCAAAGTACTAGACTTCTAGAATATGGTACTTTGACTTTTTTAATTATGAGTTCTTGTGTTGAGGCATTGATCAAGTGCACATTCAATGCCAAATATGAAACAAATTATGAGTTCTTGTGTTAAGGTATTGATCAAATTGTAGTCAAAAAGAAAACACTTGAAAGTGAGACAGGAAGATAAACATTTGATTGACAATCATGTCGGTTTGGATTATCAAACTTTTCTTTGGATAAAATATTTTACCCATCCCTTTCTTAATCAAAATTGTTAATCCTCTTATTTATAATTGTGTTATGCTTAAGAGATTATTGCACAACTCTAAGATGTAGTATACCCAGGTAACAACATGATTTATTCCATTCAATAGTAGCCCCACACTTCCTTTTTTCATCACATCAAATTTAGTGTTCCCTGATTTTACCATATATCAAAATTTTCGATAGAGTTTGTTTAACATTGTTCAATTGCCACTCATGTGATTAGAATACTCTGAGAAACAATACATCTTCTCTTCTAGTTGCTTGTTCTAATACTCCATAGTTGCTTGTTCCTCACCATTTCATTTTTAAAACTTTAGCCATGAATTTTTAATGAGCTTTGTAACTCATCGACAACAATAGTGTCCATATCCTTCTAATACATCATAATAAGCATCGAAGTGAGATATGGTTGACTGTATAAAACTCCCTCTAATCATCATTTTTGTGCTAATACAAGAACTTCAAAGATCTCTATTTTGATTTAAACCAAAACAAAACAAAAATGATGAAGTGGGAGCTGGCGAAAGGGCTACCATAGATATCAGAAACCAGAAGAATGGTGAGCTTGGAATGAGAAGAACCGGCTGCGTAACAACTAAGGCCCCCGAGTTGTTTCACGTGCCCGGCTCCGCTGTTCGGGCTCAGCCATGGTGGATTCTCGCAGCATTGAGGCCCCGACATTGATTTGTTCCTTCCTTCTTTCCCTCCCAATACACATACAAGTATAGTATGCAGAGACAGACAGGAGAATCGATTGATAGAGCCTTCCAAAATCCTGATACGGCTCTCGAGGGACGAGCGAAGCTATAAAATTCAAAACTAGTAAAATTAGGTTTTACAGTCTGAGGTAGATCGTCGATGGAGGGGATGATAAATAAAAGGAAATGGATATGAACAAGTACAATAACTTGAAGGATTTGACTTTTCAAAATTCCAAAGAATAAGAACCTTAATATTTATATTTATATTTATATTATATTTATATTTATATTTATATTTATATTATA